>BTPG01000002.1:182892637-182926647 GCA_036245525.1 Semisulcospira habei | reverse complement strand
GGTATTGTTCTGTTCGCCACAGGAATTGGGAGTTTGGCTGGAATAGCAGTTGAGGCTGTTAGCGTTGCTACATGCCTGGCTTGTTTTGGTTTGGAGGCCTTGAACAAGAGGTTTCACACAAAATTACAGAAACATGAAGCATTGAGTACGCTGGCTGGTGCAAAGCTGAGCAGTATGAAACTTATTATCAGTAAGGCATTGAACGATAATTTTATTGATGACGAAGAATTTAAGCGAGTCCAGGATGATTTAAATAATTACAAGAAACAGAAATCTGAAATACAGAATAAAATGCGTAGTCAATCTCCCGTCAATGTTGAAGAACTGAAGGCCAGTTTTTTAGCAGAGGGAAAAAGGATAGGGGTACAGGAAACCACAGAAAAACTACACAATCTTTTAAACAAATAAAAATCAGATTTGGTAATCAATCAATATTTTTGTCATATGCTTCGCAGAGAGATGACATGTCATTTACACCACTTGTGCCTGATTATTTAACCCCATCAGCACCACCACCTGAGTATTACTGAGAAAAAAAAGTTTTTTTATTGTCCTTGTATCTTGATAAATCTGTCTCAGTGTCTTGGGACTTGAGTCAAGTTGTTGTAAGAACTTAGGGTAAGTACTTGTAAGAACTTAGGGTAAGTACTTGTAAGAACTTAGGGTAAGTAATTAATAAGTTCTTATGGCAACACACTTAAAGGTTACCTCTGCAGGTTCCTAAAAGTTAGTTGCAACTTGTTAATAAGTATTAAGTTTCACTTGGCATCACTTGATCAGGTAAATGATTAGGTGTTGACAGAGACAATAGTTATAGAGAGAGAACAATAGAGTCCCGATAGATAATCAGATCAATAGAGCCGCATCAGTCATGCTTGTCAGTTTTTAAAAATCAAAGGGTTGATTCAGAATTAACGGGGGTAAAATTGGGGCCAAAAATATGATATTAAAAAATGATGTAAATTAATGACTGATGCGGCTCTATTGAATTCATTGTCTATCGGGACTCTATTGTTCTCTCTCTCATTATGCGTCACTTAGTAACTCCAGTGTAGTGTCTGTCTGTGATTTTGCATCCTGCGGCCTGGTGTCGTTGGGTCCGGAATTGCAGACCGACACATGAGCTGAGCTTATAGCATGCTAGGTTGTGCGACATCTAAGTTGGTCTGTTATACTGCATTCTATGGCCTGGTGCCATTGGGTCCGGAATCACAGGAACAACACACAGTATTTCCTGTGGCCACTAGTTGTGTACGACACATTATTCTTTTCTTTCCTTTCACTCTCCCTGCCTTGAACTTTCTGTTTGTTTATAATATATTGTTTGACGTATTCTTTTGATTTGTTTATTGAGGTTGCTTTGCTTTGCATGTTGATGCCTGTTTGCATTAGGTCTATTATTGTTGCTTTTTGCATAGACTTAGGTAACTACTTTTGCACATGCAAGTAAGCCACAACCTACACTTAAGTTTTTTCTGCCTATCTCCTCCTTTGTTCTGTGCTACACACACTGAATGAGAGCGACTATTGATTTAAGTATGTGACATCTCTTCCCACTTGATTGTGCCCAAGGAATGTATGTGATGTGTTGTGTATATAGCTAGGTCTGAGTATGAACGTGGTGTGAATGCTAGTAGGTAGGATGACTGTGCGCGCACAAGTGTCCCTGTCCCTAGTGTACCCATTTTATGGATGAGTGAGAGTCTGTGTACGACTGTGGAGCCAGAAGTACAAAGTGGGTTAGATTGAAAGTGATGCGAGTACAGGCTACCTAGTTTGTTGTTATGTGTCGCTGGATGCGTATGATTGTGTTTGCGGTGTGACTGTTGTAAAAGCGACCAAAAGGACTGTTGTGTTTATGTTACCTTATATACTTAGGAAAGACTATATATTTATAGAGATAAATGGTTGCACCTGCTATAGGTTGTGTTGTAGTCGTTTCCCATTTCACTACATGTTCGGTTACTGTTAGTGTTTGTATGATTTGCTTACTCTATGGTCATGATGCCTTAAATGCCCTGATTTGCATGCTGATTTCATGCTTCGTTGCCATTTAATATCATGATGTGTGGTATGGTTGATCATGTGTATCTTTGATGATTATGTGACGCCTTATATTGATCTTTTGGCTTTAATTATAATTTAGTGCCAACATGACGTTTCAGCCTTAAGTTATGACTCAAATTAATAAGTTGCTTCATTTAGTGAATACAGTATTTGTATGATGCAACTTTCTGGTACCATTTCTGATAATATGTTTTGTTGTATTTGTCCTAGGTGCTGTTCTGTTTGTTTTAACGACAAATAAAAGTACGTCAACGCGACCTCTGCTTCGACTTCGTATATGTTCCCCAACCTATTCACCCACAAACACCCGGGCACACAAGTCCACACACAAATTAACAAGAACGACCTGGCTACGTTTTTCCTCTCAATGGGGATTCATCTCATTTCAATAGATTAAAATCATTGCTATTAAACACGGAAATGTTAATATGCAATAAATGCATCGGTGTCTTTAAGGTCAAGGTCGTCGTGGCCATCTTTGGTTACAATTCATGCATTCGTGTTAAGGCGATATCTGTACAACTATTAGACCAACATCACAAACCTCACAAAATAGAAGTGTTTGATAACAAAAGTGTCACAAAATCAAGCCGTTATAGTCAAGGTCGAGGTCGGCATTGTTTCATTTTGGTCTCTTCCAGGAAGATCGTTGACACAATTATATTCATTTATTTTAAACTAGACATCATAATAATAGAAACTGTTTTGTGAATGAGTGACGCCACGTTCGTGAAAATCAATACCGTAGCATGCACACATACACATACACACACACACACGCTCGCATGCACGCACACACACACGCGGCCCCTGGAAGCAAGGTCTAGCGTCGCCCCCACACCACCCTGGTCGAGGTATCCGTCCCTGGGGCACATTTAGTGATGTAAAACCAGTCTTTTCATCGGGGGGGAGGGGGGGGGGGGGAATCAGAATTTTTACGACCGCCCAACAAAACTGAGACATTGCTCCATTTTCTAGTTATATTAGGTCAGCTGGTCACTGAATGCTATTTGTTCTAAGATTGGTATAGAAAAGTGGCCGTTCTTTGTGGATATCTGCGAAAAACGTTGTGCGCTCCGATGTCATACGGCGTGTACTCTCCGAGTGGAATATCATAGTCTGGGGAATAGTGTGTGCAAACGGCACAGGCAAGTTAGAACACTGTTGGCGGGATGCGTAAATCTTTCACCTCTAGGCCGGCCCCCACAACACACCCCTCTCTCCACCCACTTCAGTCCTGGCTGTCGGCATGTCTACCGCAGTTCAGTGGTACGGTTCACTGGAAACGCTGGCCTGCACGCCGTTGCAAAGAATGAAAATATGCCTGTATGTTGCCTAAGGCATGGTTGAGCGGAAAGGCTGACAGAAAGCGGCATAATTCTTTATTTTCATCCTACGCCTTGCCACCAACACGCAGTGTCTTAGCCGGGATTTTTGTAACGGCAAGTGGGTTGATTCAATGTTCTCTCTCTCTCTCTCTCTCTCTCTCTCTCTCTCTCTCTCTCTCTCTCTCTCTCTCTCTCTCTCTCTCTCTCTCTCTCTCTCTCTCTCTCTCTCTCTCTCTCTCTCTATTTTCAGGTAGTTCTGTCTGGAACTAATTGCTCTTTAAACATTAAATCATTTTCGGGTAAAACTCATTTTAAACGTGCTTTGCACACTCACTTCAAATCAGCGTGACTTCACAGTTTGCCATATAAACATAATACTGCTGATAATACGTAAACGTGAAACATTTTTCTCTTTTCCCATACATTTGCTTACTGAACATTATTGTCTTTGTTTTGTCGGTGTCGTTATACGCTATTGATCCTGCTGATTATATGACACTGTCTTAGATGAGTATAATATTAATGCTATGCACTCATTTATTTCCCTTGCTTTTTGCATCGGTGGCAGTTACAAATTCTCCATTGCAATTTTTTTTCTCCTTTAGTCAATACTTCACCCATTGTGTTTTTTCCGTAATTTTTCTTTTTACTATTATTATTATTATTTGCATGCTGTGTTTCTTTTCCTGTTATGTTCTGTTTTGTTTACATGACAGCTTGACAGGCATTGAGTTGCCTACTAGCTTTATCCTGAATTAAAAAAAAGATTCATCAGCTCTCTCTCTCTCTCTCTCTCTCTCTCTCTCTCTCTCTCTCTCTCTCTCTCTCTCTCTCTCTCTCTCTCTCTCTCTCTCTCTCTCTCTCTCTCTCTCTCTCTCTCTCTCTCTCTCTCACGCGTGTGTGCGTGTGTGTGTGTGTGTTCGTGTGCGTGTGTGCGTTTTTGTGTGGGCATGTCAGTGAGTCAGTGAGTATGTGTGTGGCCCGCGCGCGGGCGCGAGAGCGCGAGCGTGCGTGCGTGCTTATGTGTGTGTGTGTGTGTGTGTGGGCGTGTGTGTGCGCGCGCGCGTAGTGTGTGTGTGTGTGTGTGTGTGTGTGTGTGTGTGTGTGTGTGTGTGTGTGTGTGTGTGTGTGTGTGTGTGTGTGTGTGTGTGTGTGCCCGCTGTGTGTGTGTGCCCGCTGTGTGTTTGTGTGTGTATGCGAGTGCGCGTTTTCCCGCTTGCTTGTGCGTGCGTGTGTGTGTCTGCGCGCGCGTTAAGAATATTGTCCATCCTCATGCTTACTTTAATATTCCTCGGACGGAGGAAGTTCTGGAGAGCGCTAGACAGGCGATTGTTCCTTCGATCCTAGGCAGTGCCCATGATATCCTGATGCGGGATTTTGGGGTTTTTTGTTTCAAGGGAAGCAACCGTCACTTGAGGACCCCAAATGTGTATGAAGCCTGATGGAACGTGGATTACCATTACTAGACACACACGCGCACACACCCACCCCGAACTCACCGCCCCTCCTCCATCCCACCCACCCCCCCCCTCCTCACGTTCCCCCCTCCCCCCCCCCCCCCACTCCCCTCCCCCCCTTCTGCAAAACTACGACCACCACTACCACCAGAACACACACACAACCCTCCCCGCCTTCCGCGGCTTCCCCTCCCTCCTCTCCTCCCCTACTGCCCTCCCCCTCCCCACTCCCCCCCCCCCCCTCTCCTCCGTGGCACAAAACACGGCACTGTTTACATCTCCTGTGCCGGCTTTGCATTAATATGTTTGGACAAAGTGACCGTTATATGTGGCTGAGTGCACTCATTTCATCAGACCCGGCGTAGGCCTACTCTGTGCAGGCCGACCTACAATAGACGAGTCCGGGATAACCCGTAAAGAGAACGAAAAGACACCAGTCATGCATCACAATTTTAGGGTTTATCACTCCTTTTCGTAGTCCGTTGATAATAGCTGTCCCTGTCCACTGTAACTCGCCCTTTGAGGAGAGGGGGGAGGGGGGGGGGGTGGGCACGAATCACGAATCCAAAAGAATAACATTAGCACGTTTCAGAGGACAGCATTCATCATCTGGCTGGACAATCAAACTGCGACGGGGGAAGGGGTGGGGAAGGTGATGAGGTTTCTGTGTATAATTTACAGTCTGTTACGTTTGACGCTTCACAAAATAATAAGGACGTTTCCACGAATCACGAAAACTTTATCTGGGCTTTCCCCGCGTTTCACGACGACTCCTTCTGTCACGGATCAAGAGGATGAAAAAAAATGCAATCACGAGAACTGAATAAACGCCAATCACGCATCACGATGTTAGGGATTAACCCCCACCCACCCACCCACACCCACACCCACCCACCCACCCCGCCCTACCCTCTCCTCCCCCTCCATCTCCCCCTCCCCCGCCGTCCATTGCCACATTTTAGGCGACAAGCTAATCTGGCATTACCCTTGAATTATCTATCCCACCGTACAGTCAAATATGTGTTCACACGGGCTATGTTGGACACACTAAATAGTTATAGGATAGTGCCAGAACTTGACTTGGCACCGCCTGGTCCTTTACGAGCTATTCCGGTATCGGTCTGGCTTGAACTACCGGCTCATAATCAACTATCTTCGGAACGGGTATGTAGTCTGCATACTGAGTCTCCCAACAGCCTTTGGCCGCAGGGCTCGGTGTGTTTAGTAATGCAAGCACAAGTACAGCAAATCATTTGATGGGAACACTCGCTCGACAAGTCACGTCAGCGTACTGATAATCTGAGAATTACCAAACGAAGAAAGGAGCAAGCTTAGAAAATACAGTTACAACACAATTTATTAATATTTCTGACAAAACCCTAGTTGTCACTTCTACATGCACCATACGATAAGACTAGTAGCGAAGTGTCTTCGTGTTTGTCTATTTTGTAAAACGCGGCGAAATATTTTTAAACTGTGTTGTAACTGGGGTTCTTTTTTTTCAACGCGTGCTTCTTTCTTCATTGGGTTCTTCTCTGCATTTGACATCCTTGGCATCACACTTTTGGACTGGATTTACTGATGAATCTAGTAATGATTTTCGCAACATTAACCCCTCACCTGCAAGGCGAACGCGACCCATCTGCAAGAGACATAAATCCTCATGCGCCCCCGCAGTCGCGGGGGCGCATGAGGATTTATGTCTCTTGTTTAGTCCTGTGTTCTTTGTGCCCATTTTAGATTCTATTTCATTGTGTTCTTCACGCGAATGTCGGTCAGTGTGCAGTGGTTTCGTGATCATTTACTGGCAGCAAAGGGGTTAATTTCCATAAGAAAACCGGTTGTCCCAGATGATGAATTGCTCTTTACTTCTCTGTTCAGCGAATGCACACGCCTTGCGACAAAGCCAAACGATTCACCGTGAATTTCACATTATCCGCCAAACTTTGCCATATATGGTGGGCGATGGGTTCCACCAGGACAACTCTCACGTTGTACTTGATCAGCTCGACACCCGCCAAATGCGATCACGGGTGAGTTTGTGTGTGTGTGTGTGTGTGTGTGTGTGTGTGTGTGTGTATGTGTGTGTGTGTGTGTGTGTGTGCGTGCGTGCGTGCGTGCGTGCGTGCGTGCGTGCGTGCGTGCGTGCGTGCGTGCGTGCGTGAGTGTGAGAGAGAGAGAGAGGGAGAAAAAAAAGAGAGAGAAAGAGAGAGACTGAGAAAAAGAGAGAGAGAGAGAGAGAGAGAGGGAGGGAGGGAGAGAGAGAGATTGGTTATTGGTTATTTTGGGTTTAACGCCGAGCAGGCGACAAAGGCCAGAGAGAGAGAGAGAGAGAGACCATAGGTAAGCAAGAACATAACTGAAACATGCCTATGTGCCTAATCACATATCCTCGGGATATGAAGTTCCATTTCATATTTTATCCGTATACCACAGTAGCAAAATGTCTTCGGGCCGACGACCGTCGAAGTGGGCCTGCGCACGGCCGTTCGGTCGGCCATAGGACCTTTACGCCAAGTGGCGCTGAGAGCGAAAGAGGTAGATGTTTGCGTGACGCGAGAGGGACGATGTATAGAAATGCATCTTTGTTCGCGCGCTTCCGCTCAATCAATATGTTGAACTGTTTTGGAGGAAACCTCCAGTAATGTGTCTATTTACACCCCTTTACCTGCTGTGTACGAGGGGCACAGATTCACCTGACACCGTGCGTTCTGCGTCGATATGTACCCATTAGGAGGCCGGAAATCAATGGTGTTCCAGGGTTTGGAGGAAACTTACAATAAAAGGCCCGCCGCGAAACCTCTTGTTGTTGTTGCGCCGAGGCTGTCTTTTATAGTTTCAGAACTTGAGCAGCTTGAACATTTACAAGCTCAACACCCAATTTCTCCCTCCATCTGAGAAGCACAGATCGAATATTGGCCAAACTCTGCCAGCAAGGGGAAAATCTGCTCAAAAGAGTAAGTTTGTTTGTTTTTTTGCGAAAAGCGAGATTTTCATTGTAATACGATGAAAATCTAGCTTTTCGCAAAAAAATGGACTTGCTATCTGTTGCCTTCCATGAGTTCTTGTGGTGATCTACGGCTGTGAGATGCTGACGACAATCTAAGCCTATTGCAGATGGACAGACCTGGAACTGAGACATACCCCTTATTGACGTCTGCGTGTGTGTGTGTGTATGCTTGTCTGTGATTTTGGACTTTAAAGTCTACAGCCCTAAGGTACAACATCTCAAAACAGCATACAGGTATATGGACACGCATCATTTGAGCTTGTCAGCGTTTGACGAAGTCGGTGTTTTTAAGCTTTTAAGCTAAATTGGCCATTATCCGCCAAGGTTCGAGTTGGAATTAAA
Organism: Semisulcospira habei; assembly: GCA_036245525.1. Classification (NCBI taxonomy): domain Eukaryota; kingdom Metazoa; phylum Mollusca; class Gastropoda; family Semisulcospiridae; genus Semisulcospira; species Semisulcospira habei. The sequence continues at coordinate 182,918,443 of BTPG01000002.1, read as the reverse complement.
TGTTTCTTGTGGTTCTAATGCATATTGCTGTTTTTCTTGTTTTTTTATGTTTTTTTTTTAAATTTATTTATTTATTACACATATACAACATGCACATAAACAATTACAATGTCACAAAAAGTTACAATAACCATTAAAAACCAATGCAGTCAAAACTCAAATCATTCAACCATTTTAATTTAAAGTCTGTGTGTTCCATGTTCAGTTTTGCATTGTGCTTTTCAATGTTATACCTGTCTTTCAGTTCTCTACGAAAGTGCCGCATCGTTGGTCTTATCTTCCTTATTTTACATTTATAAATATAGAATTTTGCCAACAATATTATCAAATCAAAAACTTTGTCTGTTTTAAAGTTAGAATCGTTTCCAAAAAGTATAAGCCTTTCACTGAAACTGAAACAACCTACATTATCACATTTTTTTACCCATAGCGCTTGCTACGTTTACCCAAAAGGATTGTACATAACCGCATTTCCAAAATAAATGCTCAATACTTTCTCTTTTATTCATGCAGAAAGTACACTTGTCTGAACTTTGAATACCAATTTTTTGCATAATTATATTTGTGCCAATAATTCTACGAATAATTCTGGTCTGAAACCACTTCAGTTTAACGTCTTTTACCTGTTGCAGTTTCTGCAAAGTTTTCTTCCAGTCCATATCACAGCTAAGTTCTTTATCCCATTTATCTAAGCTTTGTGGATTGTTGTTATTCATTGTGAAGATTTCATAATAACGTTTTGAGCCCTTTTGCACGGAATAAAGGAGTTGCAAGGATTTTGGTTTATCATTCATATCGTTATTTTTAATGTGGTTGTTAGTGTTGCGAATATATTTTTATATAGCTTGAATACACCCTGCATATGTAAGAAAGTCGATGTTTACACCATATTTTGTTTTAAATTCAGTATATTTCCTCGGCTGCCCAACTTCATTATAAAACTGTCCAATGCAGTATATCCCTTTTATTGCCCATTGTTTATACAAAATACATTTGTTTCCAATCATAATATTATCATTAAAAATTACGGGCTCCGCCAACACTTCTTCTGGCGTATTTGGTTCCACTTTGCACCTAAACTCCTTATAAGCACACAGAACATCTTTCAGAACAAATTTGTGTGCTTTATTTTGTTGTATAATTCTGGACCACATTTGTCCAGGTGCTTAAGATCTGGATATGTATTAAGGATAACATGTTTCCATCTGTGACTTGTGCTGTTTAATTTTCTAATCCAGCTAATTTTCAACACTCCCATATACTGCTTTAAATTTGGAATACCGATTCCTCTGTTTCGTAAGTTCTTGTTGCAACTTTTCTGTTTATTTTGTCCGGTTTTTTATCCCATACACATCTGAAGCACAGTGATTGCAACTCTTCAACATGTTTATCAGATGGGTTAGGGAGCAAAATCCTTTTCATGAGCATTTTTATCTCAATATACTTGTCTTTAAAGTTTCGAAGATGACAGTTCTTTAAGTCATTTGTCAGCCAAATGCCCAACACTTTAAACTCTGGTGGGTTCCAGTTTAATTTAAGGTATAGTAAATATCTCTGTGGAGTTTTTCTTACTACCCAGCCAGATAGCATCAGTTTTCCCAAAATTTAGACGCAAACCCGAACAGATGCTAAATTTGTTTAACGTGTCAATAACTGCCTCGAAGGATTGTATACGGCCGTCAAGAAAACATATGTGTGTCGTCCACAAACTATGTTATTTTATGTTCTTTGTCTCCTGTATAAATACCTTTAATATTTGTATTCTGTCTTATCATTAGCGCTAATATTTCTACACACATTATGATGATAATATAAGGTGAGACCGGGTCTCCCTGTCTGCGTTTTAAACTAAATTGGCCATTATCCGCCAAGGTTCGATTTGGAATTAAATGTTGTTTCTTGTGGTTCTAATGCATATTGCTGTTTTTTTACTGAACAGAAATTATCAGTATGGACAAGGCAACAACTCCCATATATCCCTATGCGCAAAAGGCCATCTGACCGACGTCGTTCGCCGTTGGCCGTCGGCGCACGGCCGTGCGCGGGCCAACGGCAGCCGACGTTGGCCCGATGGCCTTTGCGCATTGGGTATAATATCATTGTGCTGACTGACACTAGACTCTATTAGTTTCTTATGGAGAATGCGTGACAGTGCCATGCCGTCTGTTTTCCAGTCTATTGTTGTTTTCCTCCCACGCACGCAGTTATATTTGTATCAGTGAATCCGTCCGTCAGCCAGCCAGCGCCTCCGGCACTCTGCGAATAGAAGGCGCAAATTCTCACTACACACCCTCCAGCCGTCGACGAGCTCTCGAGAATCCACATAATACATGTTCCTTGCTGCTAGATGTCCAGCCGGTGTTAGCATCATCACCATTAAAGTAACTAATCCAGGTAGTAAAGGGTTAATTGTTTGCAATATCTCCTTAATAAGTGTTGGACAATGCCGGACAAAACGGCTAACTTAAATCAAACAGGTTGAATGTCGTAAAAAAATAATAATAAAAAAATAATCCGCTCTTCTTCTCCTGTGTGTACGCAGGAGACCTCGTTCCGTTCCGTTCAAAAGACAGTGTAAAACCTCTGTTATGTGTGTGATGGATTGTGACAAGAAGGATTGAGGCAAGACAACATTGATAGCCCGTTGTATCGGCGAAGTTTGGCAATCAAAACCTGCCATGCAGCAGGTGGCTTTAACCCTTTGCCCGCAGGTAGCGGACAACCATGCTTTAAGTCACGGTAAGACCAGAGTAGCCAAGGCCAGGCCTCAGTTGCATGAGCAAGCTTTGGTCCTGTGCAAGCCACTAACTCATTCAAGACGTGTCGCCTCCGGATACGCGGCATAAGCCGCGTATACGGAGGCGGCACGTCTCGAATGAGTTAAGCAAGGTGCTCCGCTATAGCGGCGGCGGGGTGAGTGTTGTGGCGCTATAGCGGAGCACCTTGGTTAATGGCTTGCACAGGATCTAAGCTTGCTCATGCAACTGACCCCAGGTACCAAAGCTAAAGATAGGCATGTGAACACCCCGTGGAGTAGCGCCCTTGATAATGTAACTTTGATCTTGTGCTGTATAGGCCCACACGGGAATGACAGTCACTGCTATAGCAGCGACACGTGAAGACAGACTCCAGGGGGTCCCTCTACCTCTGGCTGTTTTTAAGTCCCTTCTATTTATAGAATGGGACTTTTTAGGATGGGTCGCGGTGGGTCGAATTTACAGCATGTCATGATGTCAAAGGCGGGAAGGCCTCCGACAACTGAAGTAACATTATTACGTCATGTCTATTTACGCTAACCTCGCTGCTGAACGTACATTTGGCGCGAAGCGCCATATTTCCGTGTGTGTGTGTGTGTGTGTGTGTGTGTGTGTGTGTGTGTGTGTGTGTGTGTGTGTGTGTGTGTGTGTAAACAAGAGAATCTCCGATATTGCTGTACGCACAAGCTTGAAACTTGGCGAAATACTTTATTCAAGGGGTGGCTAAGAGAGCCTCCGAGCATAATGTAATTGAATGTCTTATTGAAGACACAAAAGACCGTTTATAAAAAGTAGGTTGACTCAGATAGAGTCCGTAATTTGTGTCATATTTACTTGAAATTTTGGATACAACTAGTTTGGAGAAAGACACTGGATGAGTTCGTTAGCCAGCTTTATATCCTTTCAACGTCTTTAAAAAATTAATTCTTTTCAGAAAAAAAAAACAGTAAAAAACCTTGACATCTGGAGAAAGTCACCGGCGGTGACGTAAAAGAGGCAATTCCGTCACCACGCAGACATTGATGCAATACTCTAAATACGACGTAATTCTCTCTCTCTCTCTCTCTCTCTCTCTCTCTCTCTCTCTCTCTCTCTCTCTCTCTCTCTCTCTCTCTCTCTCTCTCTCTCGTTCAAATTAGCCGCCTGTCATCATGCAAGAAAAGCCAAATCCACACCATACGTGACATCAAAAAACGGGTCAAGAAGATTATGGCCCCTTCACCCTCCAGCCCAGTCCAGCCGCCGCAGTCTCCTACCACCGAGCAGAGTGCTAATACCCTTGAGGTTTCGCCACCGCTGGCCCAATAAATGTTGTTGTCACCCCCAGAAACGACTGTGACTGACTCAGATGGTCAACCCCTGCACCAGAACACATCCGACCGTGCCCTCAGTCACACCAACCCTCCCCGCCGTCAGTCGCCAGCTGAACACCTTGCCACTAGCCGTATCCAGCCGGACACTACACATCTCGTCACCGCCCATGAAGGGTGGCAAGATGGCGACTTCACGGCGCGAGAGGGTCCAATTAATCTCTGTCTGGCCTCAAAGCTGCTGATCTTGCGGACTGGATGCAGCGACAGACTGAGGCACCCCATGTTCAGGTGGTCACTGTGCATGTGGGTGTAAACGACTAAGAGCGAAGTGACCAGCCGCCTGTGGGACCAACTACTAATGTAGTGCGGGCGCGTGTTGGGCCCTCAGAGCCGTCTTTACGCCTCCAGCATCCTGCCTCCCAAGACAGTGTGGGCTGACACTTCCCCGGCATAGACTTGTCCTGCCGCAAGATTGGGGTTGTGCCTTTCGAAAACACGGCCACCTTCACAGCGTCTTGCCCTCTGTCGAAAAGACGGGCACGACCTGATTCATCCCAGCTTCAAGGGCATGACCCGGCTTGCGGCCAACTTCAAACGGGCGTGGTCACAAAGCAGCGACCAGCCACGCGGCGGCCCGCCACGCTCTCCGCGCAGCATCTCAAGTCCGGCTGCAGCTCAGGGGAAGAGGTACTGTAATGTTACCACTTGTTACGTGGTGGAGTTGTAGTCGAAGTATGATAAACACACTAGACACACACGCACGTAGAGTTCTTTTAAATAGACCTCATTCAGCTGCAATCCGTCAACCGTGGCTTAAGGATGTAGACAAAACTGGAGTAACAGTTCCAACAATATTTAATTCAGCGATGCGATATCTACACAATAATGCACTTTCAAATGCACAAACTACTGAATACAAAGTCTCTTCTGCGATGTCCTCACTACTCGACTCAAAGTTTCTCATACACAGCGTCTCTCGCAATAAACTGCGTATCTCTACAACTGACAAAGCAAGACAATGTACTAACGGGCTTTCCCAGCGCCCTCCTTATATACACTATCATAATCTAGAATCTTCTACGGAAATCATGAACTCAACCAATCAGAACGGAACACGCAGCCGAAACTCATTAACATGAACTTTCCAGAAACAATATATCAGGCTACAAAAACACGGCTGCTCACTTCAGCTCTAAATTCTAGCATATAATAAAGACACATAAAAGTATGGTATCCCTATCTATGATAGCTCAAAAAGGTACGAGAACATTCACCAAACAAAATAAAAGCTGCTCACTACACGCGCACAGGAAAAGTAGCGAAATTGTTGCGATGTCACCTAACCGACGTGACACTTACGAGGCCACTAGACAGTGCGAACTGTCTACAACGTACCGGACTAAACACAACAAAACGAAATCGGCTCTACTCACGAACAAAAGAAAATCTTACTAAAAAGGCACAAAATCATAACCGTGATAGCTCAAATAAACAACATATCGTTACCTACGAATAACACATGTACGCTCTCACAGGATAACACAACCACAATCGTAACATTACCCCCCTTCTTAAGAATGAAATTTCACAAAAATTTCTTCTCAAATTTCAAAAATACGGTTGTGGCTGTGTACACCTACACAAAACCCTAAACAAAATAACTACACATCAAAACTCGAATTTTTAAAAAAAAAAAAAAACGTCTCACAGTTCCTGTAAACAGTCCTGAGCATCGAAATGTTTCATACAAAAGTTCTGGACACAGAAATGTTCATTTATGCTCAGGTAATCTGCTCCAAAGTTCTGCGAATCCTTAATAGACTGTAGTTTAATGTCAAAATTCTGCAAGAACATCGCCCATCTCATAATACGAGAATTAGTAAACTTTGCAGAGTTTAGATAGTTCAAGGGCTGATGGTCTGTTTGGAGAACAAATGGCACTCCCAGAAGGTACAGTTCGAATCGCCTTACTCCCCAAATGATGGCTAGGCACTCCTTCTCGATGGTCGAGTAGTTTCTCTCAGCTCTGGTCAACTTTCTGCTGGCGTAGCTCACTGGGTGGAGTTTTCCGTTATCTTCTTGCATCAAGACAGCACCTACTCCTTCGTTGGAGGCGTCTGTTCTCAGGAAGAACGTTTTCAACGGGTCAGGAAGGTGTAGAATAGGCTTCTAGGTTAGGATGTCTCGAACCACCTGGAATGCTCGCTCTTGGGCATCTTCCCACTTCACTATGTTAGGTTGTCCTTTCCTCAGCAAATCAGTCAGGGGTGCTGTAACTGCCGCAAAGTTTGGTATGAACTCCCGGTAGTAGTTCGCCAAGCCCATAAATGAGCGGACTTGCGTCTTGGTCGTAGGTCGCGGGGCATCCCTGATCTTCTGCACGTTGGCGTCGTGTAGACCCTTTAAACCTTCGCTCAATTTATGTCCAATGAAGTCTATGTTGTCAGCCCCAAGAATACACTTGCTTGGACGGATGGTGAAATTCGCATCTGACAGTACAGTCTTTGGAACAGTTCTCGGAGGGCTTTGAGGTGGTCCTCCCAAGTTTTGGTATGGATCAAAATGTCATCCCAGTAAAAGACCACATTTTGCATATCTTCTAGGATCTTTTTCAGTCCTCTCTTTAATGTGGCACCACTGTTCACCATACCAAAAGGCATCTTCAGGAACTCCCAATGACCGTCGGGTGTGACAAACGCTGTCTTGGGGATGTCTTTTTCTGCAACCTTGATTTGCCAATACCCTTTGCTTAGGTCAATTTGGAGAAAAATCGGTCTCCGCTGACCTTCTGGAACAGTTCTTCTGCTGTGGGCATAGGCTCTGGATCAAAGATTGTTAGTTTATTGAGTCTGCGATAGTCCACACACACTCGGTTGGATCCATCTGGTTTCTTCACAATGACAACTGGGGACGCATAGGGTGACTTGGACTCTCGGATGACATTCAGACTCAGCATTTCCTTGATATCCTTTTTCAATTCTTCTCTCGTGTTATAAGGAAGATGATAAGGTTTGCTGCGAACTGGCTCGTTTGACGTCAGGTTTACCTCGTGCAGGATGGTGTCTGTTGTCCCTGGGTCAGGTGTAAACCGATGCTCGAACTCTTGAGTCAGGACGCGCAGTTCTTCACGTTGAGTCTGGGTCAGATTCTGACCGAACTGGATATCTTCTACATCCTCTTTATGTCGGAGTTCATTAAGGTCAAATAGGTTCTCGTCGTCTAGTCGTCATCAGCAAGACGCACCGATTCCGCCGATTTTTGTTTGTCTTGACCTCTCTGTAGCTCCACCAGCCTTTCTTTATTTACCACTGCTGCTTCCGTGTTGTCCGCCACTTTTAGAGGGATGGTCTGGTGACTCTTCTCTGCTTGACTTCTCGTGGTAACGGAACATATTTCAGATCTCCACTCCGGATCTGGATCGTCTGCGTTTCTGGCACCATCAATGTTTCCGATGATGAGATCGTAGACTGGCGTCTTCACGCACAACGCCTTCATCTCTCCTGTCAAGTATGGGGTGTCGACACTGACTTTGGCAAGGGGGATAATTCTTACAGTTCCGTCAGCCAAAATGAGGGTGGTCCACTCCTGTAGCTTCTGGTCTTCAGCTACTAGGTCCTCTCTCACGATGATGCAGCTACAACCAGTGTCTCTCAACACTCTCACTGGTGTGTCGCCGACGAATCCTGACACCACCGGCATGTTCGGCACTTCATTCTCAGGCAGCGCGATGTTTGAGACTGATAAAAATGTAGTCCCATCTCCTACTGGGATGCGTCCATTCTTTCTGAAAGATTCGATCAGTTCTGGTGTCGCTCGCTTTTCTCTGGATTCAAAGTCATTGGATGACGTCACATCATTTGCTAATACAGCGGCAGCTCTGTGTTGAGACGTGGTACTGCTTCTGCCTGCTATCCCACGATCTTGGTTGGATCTTCTGATGTTGTCGCCTATGGGGAATGTCTTTAGAAGGACACCGTATCGCCTTGTGACCTTTCTTTCCACAGAGAAAACATGTCAGGTTCTCCACCGGCTTGTATCTCGGGGTGTCTCTGACATTGTGGATTTCCTCTGCTGGTGCAGACACACGCTGTGGCTTACTGGACCCGAACTTCATGTTGTGAGCGTCAAGGTATCTTTGAGCGAAGTCGGCCATGGCCTTTAGTGACTGGTCCTTTTGCTCTCTGAGGTGGGCGGCCAGGTCCTTAGAACATGCGCTGAAAACTTGTTCTTTGATGATGAGGTCGCACAGGTCTTGATACTCTCTGTTTAGATCAGCAAGCTCTATCCATTTCTCCAGGTAGCTTCTAATTCTCTCAATGAATAGGCCGGGTGTTTCTCCTTCTTCAGGCTTGCAGTTCCGAAATCGTCGCCTGTAACCTTCTTCAGTGAAGTCGTACTGTCTCAACATGGCGGCTTTCAACTGTGTATAATCTTCGGCTTCTTCTCTTGGTAAGCGGGTGTAAAATTCAAGCGCTTTGCCAGTTAGAAGTGCACTCAGTTTAATAGGCCAAGTCTCTTGTTTCCAATTGTTGCTATTTGCGAAGCGCTCGAATCGCTCCAGATAAGCGTCCATCTTATCTGAATTTTCAATGAAAGGTTGAAGTTTTGGCGCACGGGCTGTTTGTTCTCTGCTCGCTGATGCTGTTGCTTCATTAGTTCTCTGGCTCTGTGCCTCAATCTCCATCTGCTTTAGATGAATTTCGTGTTGACGCCGCCTCTCCGCCTCTTCTCGCTCCTCTTTTCGCTGTTTCTCTGCTTCTCTTCGCTGTTTCTCTGCTTCTTCTGCTTGGATTTCGAGTCTCCTGATTTCACGTTCTTTGGCCCTTTCTTCTCTTTCCAGTCTCTTCTTTTCTTCTTTCTCTCGTTTCTTTTCTTCTTTTTCTTCTCTCTACAATCTCTCCTTTTCTTCTTTCTCTTCTCTCGCCAGTCTCTCCTTTTCTTCTCTCTCTCGTCTCTTTTCTTCTTTCTCTTCTCTCTCCAGTCTCTCCTTTTCTTCTCTCTCTCGTCTCTTTTCTTCTTTCTCCTCGCTCTCCTTTACAAACTCGAGGAGTTGAGCTCCTTCGAGTCCACATTCCTTTCCAATTTTCAGGAATGTCTCCAATTCCGATGTCGCCATCTCTGCTTTTCACTGCTGGCTGTTTTCTCCTGCTACCCTTTCCACTGAACCAACTGAAGAGGTCTCGTCGGGGTCGCCAAAATGTTACGTGGTGGAGTTGTAGTCGAAGTATGATAAACACACTAGACACACACGCACGTAGAGTTCTTTTAAATAGACCTCATTCAGCTGCAATCCGTCAACCGTGGCTTAAGGATGTAGACAAAACTGGAGTAACAGTTCCAACAATATTTAATTCAGCGATGCGATATCCACACAATAATGCACTTTCAAATGCACAAACTACTGAATACAAAGTCTCTTCTGCGATGTCCTCACTACGACTCAAAGTTTCTCATACACAGCGTCTCTCGCAATAAACTGCGTATCTCTACAACTGACAAAGCAAGACAATGTACTAACGGGCTTTCCCAGCGCCCTCCTTATATACACTATCATAATCTAGAATCTTCTACGGAAATCATGAACTCAACCAATCAGAACGGAACACGCAGCCGAAACTCATTAACATGAACTTTCCAGAAACAATATATCAGGCTACAAAAACACGGCTGCTCACTTCAGCTCTAAATTCTAGCATATAATAAAGACACATAAAAGTATGGTATCCCTATCTATGATAGCTCAAAAAGGTACGAGAACATTCACCAAACAAAATAAAAGCTGCTCACTACACGCGCACAGGAAAAGTAGCGAAAATGTTGCGATGTCACCTAACCGACGTGACACTTACGAGGCCACTAGACAGTGCGACCTGCCTACAACGTACCGGACTAAACACAACAAAACGAAATCGGCTCTACTCACGAACAAAAGAAAATCTTACTAAAATGGCACAAAATCATAACCGTGATAGCTCAAATAAACAACATATCGTTACCTACGAATAACACATGTACGCTCTCACAGGATAACACAACCACAATCGTAACACCACTAATACCAGACAACGTAATGTGCAGCAGGCAGCCGCTTCCCTTGGCTCCGCGTGTGACGCTGACGTCAACGTTGCATCATCCTTGCCACCGCAGCCCCCGGTTCAGCCGCCACTGCAGTCCTTTGATGTCCCTCAACAGACGCCGTCAATACTTCCAAGGCCGGGAATGACGCAATATTCTGGCCCCCATCATCTCTCCCCATGGCAGGAGTACGGTGCACACTGGTTGTCTCCCTCAATTCGTGACGATCAGCGGGGTGAATCGAGGGACATAACCACTGAAATGGGGTGCAACACCGATCCCCGGGTATTTGTTCCGCCACAGCTCCTACCGCAGCTCTACAGTTTTTACGGTGGCGTGCCGCAGCAGCCTTACATCAACATGACAACACACGCCCCTGGGCCTTATCCGTCATTACATCAATGGCCGCTGCCTAGCCGGGTCTACGACTTCTAAATTGACCTGACATTGCTACCGTATTTGTTTACCAGTAAGCGAGTAAGACAATATTTTTCTTTTCGTTGAACTCCTTGCCAGCAGCCACGAATCTCTGCTTCGTCTGATAAAACCGAGTTCGGGAACAAACCGTAAAGTATGCTCATGTGCTGTTAGTCTTAACCTTGACTCTGAGTGACTCAGCGCCATAGACAATTTACAGTAGTTGTGGAATTAATGTTTCACACCGGACTCTATAGGTCTCTATTGTTTTAAAACACTATCACAGTGCTAGTGCTCCTGCCGTGCCGAGACAAATATACTGCGGTCGGACAATCTGCATCACGTGTGCAAGCCAGTATTGACTGTTGTGTTTAGTTCAGACATTACTTCTGAAACGTGTGTTCCTGTACCATTTCATTTTATATGCTTATTTTCTTTTTCATTTTCTTTTGACTTAAACTTTTAGTCTTTTAAGATGTCGAGTAGCTCATTACAATTTCACAGTTTACACGTGGGACATCTAAATATCTATCATTTGCTGAATAAGATTCCCGATTTGACCGTCCTTCTGACTCAACCCACCCCCTTTCACATTTTTTTAATCAAAGAGTCTCGATTACATTCTGACATAAGTGATTTGTTCATTTTGATACCTGAGTTTTATGTAATCCGGCGCCATCCTATACGTCCTCAACAAACAGGATTAGCTGTCTATATTCATGATTCTATTGCGCACTTTACAAGCAGAAGAACAGACCTGGAATCAGACTCTGTTGAAAGCGTGTGGGTTGAGGTGAAAACAAATCGGCCCCTTTGCTTGTTGGATTTGTCTACAGAAATCCGTCTGCATCATTTGAGTGGTACGACGATTTCTTACAAATGGCGGACACTGTTAACAATTGCAGCTCTCATATTTTACTGCTCGGAGACTTTAATATTAACATGTTTTCCCCACACCCTGCTTGGGAGTCTACTATTACTATGATAGGCCTCAAGCAGCTTATCACATCCGCAACTATAGTTACTACACAGTCGTCTGCCACTCTAATTGATCATGTATACACTTCCAACAAGTCAAGGGTCCTTAGCTTTCGTGTTCTTCAAGTGGTGATTAGCGACCACTATCCTGTGTGCTGTAGTTGGGCTCTGAAGGTGGACAAGCCATGTCGTAAAAACCAGCATACCACTATTCATTACAGGTCCTTTAAACACTTCAATCGGGACGCGTTTCTCGCCGACCTGAGCGGAATCTCTTTCAGTCAGTTTATAACTACGATATTCCTGAAGAAGCATTTGGCCGAATGGTACAGAATGTTCCTTGGTGTACTTGACAAGCATGTGCCACTACGTGATCTCTCTTGGCTTGACTTCGCGAACGAAGATTTTATAGGAGTTGCCCACGACGTCTGCAGGCTTGTTCGTGGCTGCGGAGGCCAATCCGGGACAGGCAGGTTCGACCGCAGTGGCTGCAGGGAAAGGTATGGTCAGGGTTCTGAGTTGCGGCATCTCTGTTTTTTCTCCTGAGCCGCTTGTCCTTAAGGCTAGCTCTGCGAGAGTCCTCAAAGGAAACAGCTGCCTTGTAAATGGTGGAGCGCCAGGTGTCACGGTCCACAGCAAGCGAGGACCACTGGTGGTGGTCGATTTGGCAGGCACTAAGTGACTTCTTGAGACAGTCTTTGTATCTCTTCTTTGGTGCCCCTCTGTCACGGTGTCCATTAGCAAGCTCGCCGAACAGGGTGATCTTTGGTAGGCGATGATCCTCCATCCTGAAGACATGCCCCGCCCAGCGGAGCTGTGTCCGCAGCAGCAAAGCCTCGATGCTCACAGTTTCAGCCTGTTCAAGGACCTCGACGTTGGTGACATAGTCACTCCAGTGAATGCCCAGGATGGTACGCAGGCAGCGCTGATGGAAGCGTTCGAGGAGTCGTAGTTGGCTGCGGTAGAGGGCCCAGGACTCGGAACCATACAGCAGGGTGGTGAGGACCACAGCTCTGTACACGCTGATCTTGGTGCCTGTTTTCAGCTGTTGATTGTGCCACACCCGCTTGAAAAGTCGCCCGAAAGCGCTGTTCACTATTGCCAGCCTGCTGTCAAGCTCCTTGTCCAGCTTGGCGTCCGACGTGATAATGCAGCCAAGGTAAGTAAACTGGTGCACTGACTTTAGTTCAGACTCGCCAATGGTGATGTGAGGAGGGCGATACACTGTCTTGGGTGCCGGCTGATGGAGGACCTCTGTCTTTTTCAGACTGACCTCGAGTCCAAAGAGCTGGGCAGCGTCTGCGAAGCAGGACGTGATGCGCTGCAGGGCTTTCTCTGTGTGTACAACGAGGGCAGCGTCATCAGCAAAAAGCAGCTCACGAATCAGTTGGTCTAGGGTTTTCGTGTGGGCCTGCAGTCGTCTGAGGTTGAACAGGCTGCCATCGAGACGATACCTGATGTACACTGCATCGTCACCATCGAGGTCTACTGTGGCCTGCTTCAACATCATGCTAAAAAAGATGGTGAAGAGGGTCGGTGCCAGCACGCAGCCCTGCTTTACGCCGTTGAGAATAGGGAATGGTTCTGAGAGGTCATTGTTGAGTCTGACCTGGCCTTGCTGGTCCTCGTGTAGCTGGACAACCATGCTGAGGAACTTTGGGGGACAGCCAAGTCGCTCCAAGATCTGCCACATGCCTTGCCTGCTCACAGTGTCGAACGCTTTTGTTAGGTCGACAAACGTTACGTACATCCCTTTGTTCTGCTCGCGGCACTTCTCCTGAAGCTGTCTCAGCACAAAGACCATATCGGTGGTGCTCCTGTTTGCTCTGAAGCCACACTGGCCCTCTGGGAGGAGGTCTTCAGCGATGGAAGGTACCAGCCGATTCAGGAGCAGACTTGCAAGAATTTTCCCGGCAATGGACAGCAGGGTAATTCCCCGATAGTTGGAACAGTCAGACTTCTCGCCTTTGTTCTTGTACAGGGTGATAACGACAGCATCACGGAGATCCTTTGGTAGTGTTCCTTCCTCCCAGCAGCAGAGAAAGAGGTCATGGAGCTTGTTGTGCAGTGCTGTGCCTCCATGTTTCCAGATCTCTGGCGGTATTCCATCAATGCCTGCGGCTTTCCCACTCTTGACCTGGTGGATGGCTGTGAGGGTCTCTTCAGCGGTGGGCGGTTCGTCCAATTCAACCTTTACTGGGAGTTGTGGGATTTGTAGGACGACTGCTTCTTGAACAGTGCGCTCAGCGCTGAAGAGGCTCTGAAAGTACTCCGACCAGCGGTTCAAGATGGAGGTATTATCTGTGAGGAGTGCCTGGCCATTCGCGCTTCGCAGGGGACTTTGTACCAGGTGTCTGGGGCCATACACTGCTTTCAGTGCTTCGTAGAAGCCCCTGTAGTCACCATTGTCAGCGCAAAGCTGGGTCCTCTGTGCAAGTCTGGTCCACCACTCATTCTGGAGATCTCTGAGCTTGCGCTGGAGACTGCTGCAGACGAGGCGGAAGGCAGACTTCTTCACAGGGCAGGAAGGCTGGGCTAGGTGGGCCTGATGGGCGGCTCTTTTGTTTGCTAGGTGTTCCTGGATCTCTACATCGTTCTCGTCAAACCAGTCTTTGTTCTTCTTTCTAGCGAAACCCAGGACTTCTGCAGAGGATTTTGCAATAGCAGTTTTCAGTTGTTTCCAAAGTGTTTCAGGGGAGGAGTCTGCTGGGTCCGCTGTGTCTTTGAGCCTGCGCTGTAAATCTGTCTGAAATCACGCTGAATGCTGGCAACATCAGGCTTTTTCTTGGGGGCCCCCATTTCTTGGGTTTTGACTTGACGTGGAGCCTGATTTTGCAGCGGACAAGACGGTGGTCAGTGTGGCACTCTGCGCTGCGCATCACTCTGGTGAGGAGGACGTCACTGCGGTCCCTCTGACGCACTAGGACATAGTCGATAAGGTGCCAGTGTTTGGAGCGAGGATGCATCCAGGTGGTCTTTCGACTGTCCTTTTGCGAAAAGTAGTGTTAGTGATGACCAATTGCTGCTCTGCACAGAACTCCAACAGTAGGCGGCCATTGTCATTGCAGTTCCCGACGCCATGCTTGCCGAGGACTCCTTTCCAGGCTTCAGAGTCCTGGCCCACTCTGGCGTTGAAGTCGCCAAGGATGATGACTTTGTCGTCTGCAGGGGTGCTCTGTATGAGGCTGCGCAGGTCAGTGTAAAACTTGTCCTTTTCAGCAGGCTCTGCCAGGAGGGTTGGGGTGTACACACTGAGAAGGGTGACGTGTTGCTGGTGTCTCAGTGGGAGGCGCATGGACATGATGCGGTCTGAGTGACCCGTTGGTAGGTTTTCCAGCTTAGTCGCAATGGAGGTCTTGACCATGAAACCCACGCCTGAGAGCCGTCTTTCTGATTCAGGCCTGCCTGACCAGTAGAGAGTGTACCCAGCGCCAAGTTCTTGGAGGCTGCCTTCGTCCGGAAAACGTACTTCACTGAGCGCGGCGATGTCGATGTTTAACCTCCGCAATTCATGGGCAATGAGGGCGGAGCGACGTTCAGGGCGTCCGCTGTCTGCTTTGTCGAGCATGGTTCGGATGTTCCAGCATGCTACGTTGAGTCCGGTCGTGGTCGTCATGAGAGTGGATCCGTTATTCTTTCTTGTTTTTTGACCGCAGGAGAAGATGCCCGTTGACCGCGGCTAGCCAACTGGGGTTGCGAGGGGACGAGCTTTGGTTAGGCCACCTTTTCTAGGCCCCTCTCCGTGTGGAGCAAGCAGTGCTGTCCCTAGAGAAGGCTGCTTGGTCGTTCAGGGTGTGCCGAGTGATGTTGTCATCCCCAGGTCAACATCAGGCGACCAATATCCTGAACCGCCTGCATGCAGGTTTGAGACTGCGGCTTCCAGTGATATCTTTCACCTGCCGTTTCGCCCCTCGCCCGTCGCTACAGGACTCGGAATGGTCAGTGTCATGGTCCGTGGACGTTTCCTAAAGCCTGCGCGGTGGAGCTTTTTGGTGGAGTGCAGTGTGCGCAGTACTGGCCCCACCCTTTAAACCCTTGGTTCGTCTGCCATGGCCTAGCAAGCTGGGACGATGGCATCGAGGTCCTCGGGTCGTAGGTTTTATATCAGACTGTCCTTGTCCTAGTCTCTGGCTCAAAAGCCTTCCCCGGAGACACGGGGGCTTTGATGTCAGGGGTTTCCTCCCTTAGCCTTTCCGCAGCCAAGCGGCCAGGTCTGCAAGGCAGCAGGGGACTCGTGGAGGGCGGGGTCGTCTAAGTCCCGTGCAGATGTGAACATCTGCCCACTGCCTACGTGAGAAGAGAGTCAAACACGCACAGTTATCTCAGTGGTTAAGTAAGGACATTAAAGACGCCATGGCTCTCCGAAATGAACTGAAACGGAACAAAGATTATGCTGCTTTCTGCAAGCAGCGCAACCGCGTAAAGTATCTGGTGCTCGAGGCCCAGAAAAAAACACCTCCAGCGCTTGATGGATAATAAAACTGATACCGTATCTTTCTCAATGCCTTTACCAAATCACGTCAAACATGACCATGTACTTCTATACCTGCTGATACTTTTAATCAACATTTCCTGTCTGCTGCCGACTCACTTTTGAATAAAAGTACTAATAACCTAAACAAGCTGAATATTTCTGTAAAACTTTATAATTTTTGCGACGAGAGACTGGCGCCAAACGACTTTTTTAGAATTCCATACTTAACTGTTTTCGACGTAGGCAAGTCTATTAGTCAGCAGAAAAATAAACGCTCCCTTGGTCATGACGTCATTAATAGTTTCTTTCTATGTGGTTGAATCTTTAACATTTATCTACAATCTTATAATCCAGCAAGGTACTTTCCCAAGAAGCTGGAAAATAGCTAAAGTCATTCCGCTGCCCAAAACTAAAGACCTCACTGACCCCAACAAATTCAGGCCAATTTCATTTTTATCAGCTTTGTCAAAGCCGATAGAAAACATGTCCACAGGTACCTGAGTCACTTCCTGGAGACACATAACTTGATTTATCCGTTACAGTCAGGCTTCAGACCCCGCCACTTTTGTCACACAGCTCTGTCTCATCTGACCAATACCTGGCTAACTTCAATAAACAATGCTGAAATGACCGGTGCAGTATTTTTAGATTTTTCTAAAGCTTTTGACTTAGTCAACCATGAACTGTTGCTACAGAAGCTGTTGGCATACCACATAGACACAGATTCCGCTGCCTTCTTTAAATCTTATCTAAGCAATAGATCTCAGTATGTTTTTGTCAACGGTAAGCGTTCCTCAGAAGATGTAATTAAGCATGGAGTGCCCCAGGGGTCTATTTTAGGCCCTCTCTTGTTTTTAATTTTTATTAATGACTTTCCTTTGTGTATCTCACAATCAAATGTGCGATGCAATTTGTTTGCAGACGACGCTACTCTCAACGTGTCGTCGGCAAAAATATTTACAATTAATTTTTTTTTGCAACATAGTGTATTAGACGTCTCAAATTGGTGCCGAGACAACTACATGATACCTAACCCATCTAAAACAGAGTGCATGTTAATCACAACACGTCAAAAGCACCAGCTAAACCCACCGACATTTAGCCTTTCCCTTAAATGTGAGCCGATTAAACAAGTTAATGAGCGCAGGCTGTTAGACGTCATTATAGACGATCAAGTGACATGGCATGCGCATGTAAACAGTGTGTGCAAAATCTGTCCAGAAATCTATTTCTCCTTTCAAAACTTATTTACTTTACGAATTCACCAACTAGAAAACTCTTCTTCAGCGCTCACATCCAGTCCCACATTGAATACGCATCTACAGTTTGGGACGGGTGTAGTGATGCGTGCTTAAAGAGGCTTAATTCCCTCCACCGGAGGGCAGCCAAGCTAATCCTTCCTAATAGCAGAGACGGCACTGACGAGCGACTCAGGGCCCTTGACATGCTTCCGTTAGGTAACCTCTTTCTGTTCAATAAGGGCGTGTTAATGTTAAGTCCGCAAATCCAAAACCCAGCGGTACGTCTCGGGTCTGTTTAAGTATTCTAACACACCATACAAGACATCAAGGAACAAACTGTGAGTACCTAGGCCACGACTTGATATATTCAAAACTAGTCTGTCTTACTCAGGGGCCAAACTTTGGAACTCGTTTCAGGCCAATATTACCGAGGCATCTTCATTGTCCACCTTCAAGGCAAGACTATTCCGGCACTTAACTGAGCCGCCGAACAATGCGCACGCGACTACTGCGTTCTGA
This sequence comes from Semisulcospira habei, assembly GCA_036245525.1. Classification (NCBI taxonomy): domain Eukaryota; kingdom Metazoa; phylum Mollusca; class Gastropoda; family Semisulcospiridae; genus Semisulcospira; species Semisulcospira habei. The sequence goes on along the minus strand of BTPG01000002.1, from coordinate 182,900,670 downwards.
TTAATGACTGTTATCAAACATGTAAGTGTGTGGGTGCGTGTGTATGTGGGTGCGTTCATGTGTGCGGAACAGTGTGTTTTGTGCATGTTTGTTTATGCTGGTGTGTGCGTGTGTGTGTGTGTGTGTGTGTGTGTGTGTGTGTGTGTGTGTGTGTGTGTGTGTGTGTGTGTGTGTGTGTGTGTGTGTGTGCGTTCTTGCGTGTGTATGTGTGTTTTTGGTTAGTCAGAAGGAAGTAAAACGTCTAGATAATCTTGACGTTTATGCTTACAGTTTTGAGTTCAATGTACGAGATGTAGTCTTAACAGTGTGCAATGTATATGTATGTGTTTATTATGTAGTTGTATTTCATGTACCGTGTGTAATGCATATTAGCCAGACGTGGGTCGGGACTGTGCTTCGTCTGACGCGGGCATTGGTTTAAGGCCCCGGACATACATCACGATACCACGTTTGTCCGGGCCTTTAATCGAATGTTTGAGCCGTAGCGGGGTCTGACCTAACTCTGATTTAGGTACTTCCAAGTGTGTGCGTGCCTCGCGCTGGGACCATATGGCGTTGAGGCGCGTCCCTCGCGAGAGGGGTGCACCGAATGAAATAAGGTGCCGTGAACCAACATGGTCTAAGGGAAGGTGACCCCGACAGAAAACCCTTGGTCCTCCTAGTAAGGGGGTTGGGCGTGGGGATAGCTTCCGCGCCCTGCAAATAAGGAAATAGCTAGAAAAACGCTGACGAAAAGACAAACAGCAATTCCTTTCCTGGAGGAGGAAGGTTCTTCTACCAGAAGATTTATGACGTCCTGTGGTGAAAGCCGGAAGACTTCGGAAGCCACAGGACCGAGCCGCCTCTCTCTATCCAGGGACACAACCATGGGCACATGGAATGTCAAGACCATGTACCAGAGCGGCAAGGCCGCCCAGATAGCAGCGGAAATGCAAAAGTACAACCTTTCCCTGCTAGGTATCAGTGAAGCCAGATGGACGAAGTCTGGCCAAAAAAGGCTGTTAAGTGGGGAGATGATTCTGTATTCAGGTCATGAAGAGGAGAATGCCCCCCATACTGAAGGAGTAGCATTCATGCTGTCACCAGTGGCACAGAGAGCGCTGATGGGCTGGGAACCACTTGGGCCAAGAATTATCACAGCAGCCTTTAGAACCAAGAAAAAGATCAAGCTGAACGTCATCCAGTGTTATGCGCCCATTAATGACAGTGACGAGAAAGAGAAACAAGAGTTCTATGACCGACTCCAGAGTGCGGTGGACAAATGTGCGGAGCGAGACATCACCATCGTCACGGGTGATTTTAATGCCAAAATAGGGGAGCACAACACCGGATACGAAGAGGTGATGGGGAGACAGGGACTAGGGGAGATGAGTGAGAACGGGGAGAGGTTTGTAGACTTTTGTGCTCTAAACAGACTTGTCATTGGAGGCAGCATCTTCCCACACAGAAGAATACACAAAGCAGCTTGGGTCTCACCTGAAATAAAAAAAATAATAATAATTACGTTATTTATAATGCGCTTATCTTATAATAATTATAACTCTAAGCGCGCACTCACAACTCGCACACGCATGCGCACGCTTAGACAATGACTCACGTAACACAAATAGTGAAAATACATTACGACGGTCAGCTTGGGGTGGAGAGTGTGGTGATATAGTGCTAGAACTGTTGAAAGAGGTGAGTTTTGAGGGCGGACTGGAAGGAGGAGAGCAAGTGTTTCTGACGGAGAGAGAGTGGGAGAGTGTTCCAGGTGGATGGACCGTATACTGAGAAGGACCGGGGGCCGAAAGTGCTGAGTTTGGTGCGGGGGATGAGGAGGCGGAGAGGGTCGGAGGCGGAGCGGAGGGAGCGGGGAGGAGTGTAGGAGTGAAGTAAGTTGGAGAGATAGGCAGGAGCGTAGTTGTTCAGGGATTTGTAGCAGAGAGACAGAATCTTGTATTGGATGGTTTGGGGGATGGGGAGCCAGTGAAGGAGTTTGAGCAGGGGAGTGATGTGGTCGGATATTTTCTTTCTGAGGACGAGGCGGGCAGCATTGTTCTGGACGCACTGGAGAGTGAGAGTGGTGGAGTGAGGAAGGCCGGAAAGGAGAGAGTTGCAGTAGTCGATGCGAGATAAGATGAGAGAGACAGCGAGTTTGGTGGCAGCTTCGGTAGTGAGGTATTTTCTGATCTGACTGATGCGGCGGAGGTGGAACTAACAAGCCTGGGCCGTGGCGGAGACGAAGCTGGTCATGGAAAGAGAGGAATCGAGGATGACGCCAAGGTTCTTGGCCGAGTCAGAGAGGGAGATGGGGGTGCTGTCGAGTTGAAGGTGGAGAGAGGGAGGGAGCTGGGAAAGTTTCTGGCGAGTGCCTACCAGCATGGCTTCCGTTTTGTCGTCGTTCAGTTTGAGCTTGTTTGCTGTCATCCAGTTTTTCACGTCTTCATAGCAGTCAGCCGTGCGAGTCAGTAATGTCTGAGTGTTGTCGAGTTTGTCTTTGTCTAGTAGTTGTGAGTCGTCAGCGTAGAGGTGGTGGTGTATGTGGTGAGACTGGATGATGTTGGACAGGGGGGAGGTGTAGAGTGTGAAAAGGACCGGGCCCAGGACGGACCCTTGTGGAACGCCGCAGGAGAGCCTGACTGGGTTGGAGGATGCACCGTCGATGGTGACGGACTGCTGTCTGTCGGAGAGGTAGGAGAGAAACCAGGAGTGAGCAGAGTCAGTGATGCCAAAGGAGTGGTGAAGGCGGTGGAGGAGGATAGAGTGATCTATGGTGTCGAAGGCGGCAGAGAGATCGAGTAGCGTAAGAAGGGAGATGTTGCCCGAGTCAGTGGAGAGAAGCAGGTCGTTAAGGATATGTAGAAGGGCTGTTTCAGTGCTGTGATGTTTGCGATAGGCAGACTGGAAGGGACTGAGGAGGTTGTTGTCGGCGAGGTGGAGGTTGAGTTGGTTGAGGACAACCTTCTCAAGAAGCTTGGACAGGAAAGAGAGTTTGGAGACTGGGCGGTAGTTCTTGAGTTCGTTTGGGTCGAGGTTGTGTGACCATGCTACAGAGAACCAAGTAGACCATATCTGCAGTAGCAAGAAATTTAGAAGATCCCTTCAAGATGTTCGAGTGAGGAGGGGAGCAGATGTCGCCTCAGATCACCATCTGCTTACCTTAAGAATAAAGCTCAAGTTAAAGAAAAGCCGCACAGAGACAACAAGAAGACAGCGCTATAATGTAGGCCTCCTGAGAGAGATTGGAGTGAGAGAAGAGTTCAAACTGGTGCTGTCCAACCGGTTTAAAGCGCTACAGGAGCTGAAATGAAGAGGAGGCGGTCACCACACAGCAGTAGTGGAAGGCAGTTAGAGAGGTGCTGAACTCAACCTGCAAAGACACTGTAGGGTTCAGGAAACACCATCACAAGGACTGGCTGTCGGCACAGACCTTGAAGAAGGTCTTCTATAAGTGAGGAAGCAGAAGAAAGCAGTTGTCAACAACAGTCGCATGAGAGCAGCCAAAGCAAGGGCACAGGAGGAATACTCGGAAGCCAACCGCGAGGTGAAGAGGAGTATCAGGGCAGACAAGAGGGCCTACACAGACAGCCTGGCAGCAGAGGCAGAAAAGGCAGCAGGCAGCGGCAACATGAAACAGCTCTACGACATTACCAGAAGATTGTCGGGCAAGTATGGTCATACAGAAAGACCAGTAAAAGACAAAGAAGGCAAGCCTATTGCATACAGAGCAGAAAAACTCGACAGATAGACCGAGTATTTTGAAGAGTTACTGAACAGACCCAGCCCACTCGACCCCCCAGACATCCAGCCAGCAGAGACCGACCTACCCATCAGCTGTGACAGACCCAGCCGGGAAGAGATCAGAAGAGCAGTGGCATTTTTGAAAAACGGCAAAGCAACAGGGCCAGATGGCATCCCAGCGGAGTCTCTGAAAGCAGACCTAGAGACAACAGTTGAGATGCTGTACCCACTGTTTGGAAAGATCTGGGAAGAGGAGGTGATGCCAGCTGACTGGAAGGAGGGGTGCCTAATCAAGCTTCCCAAGAAAGGCGACCTCAGCAAGTGTTCCAACTACAGAGGAATCACCTTGCTGTCAGTACCAGGAAAGGTCTTCAACAGAGTCATCCTAGAGAGAATGAAGAGCTCCGTTTACCTCCAGCTGAGAGACCAGCAAACAGGATTCAGGAAAACTCGATCATGTACAGACCAGATCGCCACTCTCCGCATCATCGTGGAACAGTCTCTGGAGTGGAGCTCCCAGCTGTACGTCAATTTTGTAGATTACGAGAAAGCATTTGACAGCGTGGACCGAGAGACTCTGTGGAAACTCCTACGACACTGTGGTGTACCCACAAAGCTCGTCTGCCTGATCAAGAGCAGCTACGATGGCATGACATGTCGCGTGATCCACGAAGGGCAGTTCATCCGGGAGCTCCAGGTCAGAACCGGTGTCAGGCAGGGGTGTTTTCTGTCTCCGTTCCTCTTCATACTGGCCATAGACTGGGTCATGAAGAGAACCACATAGCACAGACGAAGTGGAATACAGTGGACACTGTGGACACAGCTTGACGACCTCGATTTTTGCAGACGACTTGGCTTTACTGTCCCACACTCATCAACAAATGCAGGACAAGACCACGAGGCTTGCTGACATCTCGTCCCAAGTGGGCCTCACCATCCACAAACAAAAAACAAAGACAATGAGGCTGAACGCAACCAGGGAACAACCAGTCTTGCTTGCTGGCACCCCGTTGGAGGAAGTGGAGTCCTTCACCTAACTCGGGAGCATCATAGACCAAAAAAAAAGGCGTCACTGATGCAGATGTCAGAGCACGAATTGGTAAAGCCAGAGCAGCCTTTCTCCAGTTGAAAAAAGTGTGGAGTTCCAGAGAGCTGTCACAACACACCAAAGTCCGGATTTTCAACTCCAACGTAAAAGCAGTTCTCCTATATGGAGCAGAGACTTGGAGATTGACAAAAACCACAGTCAACAGAGTACAGATCTTCATAAACAGTTGCCTTAGAAGAATTTTGAAAATCCATTGGCCAGAGAAGATCAGCAACGTCAGACTCTGGGAGAGAACAGAGCAGATAACAGCAGAGAATGAAATTGGGCGAAGAAGATGGGGATGGATTGGTCACAGTCTGAGAAATCCAGCTTCCATTATCACTAGGCAGGCATTGTCATGCAACCCCCAGGGAAAGAGGAAAAGAGGCAGGCCGAGAAACACCTGGCGTCGAGACCTCCAAGCAGACATCAAGAGACTGGGAACCACCTGGAGTAAAATCGAAGGAGAAGCACAGGACAGGAGTCGCTGGAGGTCTCTCGTCGACGGCCTATACCCGGGGAGGGGTGACAGGCGTAAGTAAGTAAGTAAGTGTGTGCGTGCGCGCGCGCGCGCGTGTGTGTGTGTGTGTGCAAGCGCGTGTGCGTGCCGGCGTGCGTGCGTGTGTGTGTGTGTGTGTGTGTGGGTGTGTGTGTGTGTGTGTGTGTGTGTGTGTGTGTGTGTGTGTGTGTGTGTGTGTGTGTGTGTGTACACAAAACCCCTGAAATGGGTGACTTTCTTTACCATCCTTATGGAAAATGGGTGTGTAAAATATCTGGGTGACCAAGTCAGGCACCCATTTTTTCTGAGGGTTGTTTCTGCATTATCTTTCATTCAAAAGTCAGAAAAAAATACCAAAATAGGATGTCCCCATTTGACGAACTTCACTTCATGTTGTGTTTCTGCGACGCACTGGGCCTGTGTTTCCACGGAAGCGAGTGTCTAGAGATGATCGCTGATTGGTCAGCTGAGCATTGACACTGATGAACTGAGTTGTTCCCCTTTCCCCTTGTAGCGTCTTTCGTCCCCGCCGGCCATTTTTTCCGTTTGCGGAGGTAAGGTTTTATGCAATATGAAATATATGCAACTTAGTTAAGAGCACGCCCAAATGTACTTGTTCAGTGCAGTTACTTCATTTAACTGAGAGATGCTCCCAATCCGATACAATTGCACAGTCAGCCAGTACTGACCCGTTTTGCCAAAAAAAAAACTGAGGCGTCTGCTACTGCCGCTGGTCGGTTGGCGTTTTCTGCTCAGTCTTGTAGTAAAGGATAATAGAACCCCACGATTTTAACAAAAGCTTTCTTCTTCAATGAAAGGAATTCGTTCAATAACACCATTACAAGGTCAATCTGTCACGCGATTTTGTTGCTTTTTTTCTGACATGTGTGATTGTGATCGAAAAGTAACTTGACACATGCATGCACTATGACTTTTTTTTTTTTTAATGCCGCCAGATTTCAATCCTCGTACTCAAAACTGCCTCGCGATTCGAAGAACAGACTTCCACGAACAGGTTTTCTTCGGATTGTGCAACTGAAGTGTCGCTTTTTACTGTATTACCAGTTATTGTTCGTAGGGGGCTGGGGGTACTGCAGTAATTATGTATATATCTGATTCAAAATGTCAATGGTTTACATGGTTGTATTTGACATGTTTGCAGCAACACCGTTTTGGTCACACTCAGCACTTTCTGCACACACCCAGCGCCGGATGGCAGCAGGATGTCCAAACCCATCGGGATCTAAGGAAGTGGACAAGCACGCCACTTCCTGGCACATGACCAAGGCCCATGGCAAAATTAGTTAGCTGCAGCATCATAGCCCCCCAGCCTCTGCCACAGAGGGTGCGTCTGGTAGGAGGGTGCATAGACGGCAGTGGAATGCCCCCAAGTACAAACTGGTAAGTGATTCTATGATCATCTTCATTGTATTGGCTCGCGTGCGAAGCAAAAGTGAGTTTATGTTCTGGGCCACTGGTCGTCCGTCCGTCGTCCATGGTAAACTTTAACTCATTCTACCCCAACACCAAAATCCTTAAATTTTGCCCCTGTCCTCTCAAGACTGCATTGCAGTGCAGGACACAGATCGACCATGATAGTTCAAGGGTGATGCCAGAATAGCTTGGCGCCCGTAGGCGCCAAGCTATTCTGGCATCACCCTTGAACTGTCATGGTGGATCCTTATCCCCCAGCCACTGCCACAGAGGGTGCGTCTGGTAGGAGGGTGCATAGATGGTAGCGGAATGCCCCCAATTACAAACTGGTAAGTGATTCTATGATCATTGTCACGACTAGTGAGGGACAGACGAGATTGAAAGATAGAATAGAAGTAGAACCCCCAAATGTCCTGACTAAAGAGAGATAGACGAGAAATAAGGTTAGGAGTTGAAGAGCGGAGGAAAACAGATAAAGAACCCTAGCGAGAGAAAGTATATAGGAGAATACAACCCCACCCATTTAAGAAACAATTGATTTATTTCATCCTTTCCGTAAATAAACAAACGCACTTGACCAAATACATTTAACAGCATTATCTGCCCAGTCAGGTCCCCCAACCCCTTGGAAACAAAAGGCTAGTTAAAATATCTTCCCGAGAAATAATGACTACCGTACACGCCACCCACCCCCCACACCCCACCACTCAATGCTGTCAGAGTTGGCCTTCCTGAGAATACTTCCTGTTCATGGTAAACAATAGTCCTCTATGCCCAAATAGTGTGTGTGTGTGTGTGTGTGTCTCTCTCTCTCTCTCTCTCTCTCTCTCTCTCTCTCTCTCTCTCTCTGGTGTTTCTGAGAAATAGTGAATACGCAAAAACAAACTGCGTGTCGGAGGATAAATGCGCAGTCATCATGACGAGACAGGGCAGGTCAGTACGACGATGAAAAAACTTTCGACCCACTTCACGTCAATTTTATGCATAAAATTCGGAGCCCTCACGAGTTCTGCTCTGCATTGACCCGCTAGCGTGGCTTGCGGCAACTGTTCACAGTCAATAGCCACAACTTCCGCGTTCCTGCCCTGTTTTATGTGCATTGGTCAACATACACCAATGAAAGAGTTGTGACTAGTTTTTAAGAAATGTTTACAACAACCGGGCCCAAACAAGCATTGCGTCAGCTTTTCCGGACATTGCGCTGTTGAACAATCGGCCTTTGTGCTCAAGACTGTCGCGTGATGAAACCAAATCCCTGTTGCGTGCAGTTATTGTCGTCATAACCTGTAG
>BTPG01000002.1:182139557-182227069 GCA_036245525.1 Semisulcospira habei | reverse complement strand
TTCCGAGGGAGTGATGTGGAAGTTCTAGGGATGGTTTCACCTGCAACCTCCAACAAAATAGAAGTAAAACAAGAAACAGGTTCTTCAGCTGACATGACCACCTCCTCTGTAAGACGAGACTGACAGAGAGAGGCAAACAGAGACCAGTTAGCTTTCTTGAGATTCCAGCGCCCCACCGGCGAATCCTCCTCACAGCTGACCGATGACAGGACTACTGGGAAGTGGTCACTACCACACAGGTCGTCGTGAACCTTCCAGTCAAAGTCCAGCATGAGAGAAGGATCACACACAGTGAGGTCTAGAACAGAACTAGATCCGGAACCTGAGTTAGAGTATGTAGGTGAGCCATCGTTAAAGACACATAGGTTAAGTTGAGAAAAAACATCTTCTAACATCTGACCTCTGCCATCATAGTGGTCACTACCCCAAAGGTGAGCATGACCGTTAAAATCCCCCATGAGAATAAAGGGAGGGGGCAGTTGATCTACTAAGTGAAAAATATCATTGCTACAGACCCGCAGTGATGGTGGCAGGTAAATACTGCATATGGTTATGGTCTTTTTTAAGGTAACCCGAGCAGCGACAGCCTGAAGACAGGTGTCGATGCTAACGGGGCTACATAAAATTTGGCTACTAATGAGAAGAGCCGCTCCACCCGAGCGCCTCTCCGAATCAGAGCCTTTATGTATAACATTAAAACCATTAAAAGACACAGGGTCAGAAGTCTTCAGGTAAGTCTCCTGAAGAGATATGACTGAGGGGTTATAGAACTTGACTAAAAGACGTAATTCCTCAAAGTTAGCTCGAAAACCACGACAATTCCACTGAAGCAAAGAGTCCATGATTAAGTCTGATCTGGGGGTAAGGAGTTTTTCCCCCCTCAAACTGATTAGGATCTATTACATCTGGGTGGACACCAACACTGTCATAAAATGAGTTTACTTTGTCTTTTAACAGTTCGTGATACATACTAGAAGTATTTACCATTCCAGTCATATCTGTGATACTGGTATCTGAGACATTCATGTCATCCATTTCAAAATCTTCATGATTAAATCCTCCCGCTGCCATTGTTTTATTAATTTATTATTTTTTATTGTGCATAATAAAAATGACACAGTCTTACGGATCAAAGTTAGACCCATACAGAAAACTACGTGAGCCTCTGGGTGTTAAGGGCATAAGACAATCAATCGTCATCACAAACAATCCAAGTACCATAGACCAGAACCAAACACTTACAGTCAAGTTTCCAAACCTAGGCCCCAGTGACGTTATCGTTCCTGGCACTGCACGCCTAGCATTTAATATTGAACTATCATCAGACGCAGATGTAAACAGAACACTGGTTGACAATCTTGGTAGAGCAATTGTTAGAACTATTAAAGTAAAACTTGAAGGACAGGAAGTGTTTAGTCTTGACGACTCCGATGTATTCTACTGTTACAAAGATCTGTGGCTTACAAGAGAAGAACGAGAGGATCGTATTTACCAAGGCATACAGTCTGATAATGTTGGTAAACTTCGAATCAATGCTGGAGATAAATCAACGTCAGCAGCCCAGGACGTTATTATAGCAGAAACATATGGAACCAGATTTTACATTCCACTTGAGTTTGAAATCCTCACAGCTCATTTGCCTTATTACCAAGGGGCACTGAATGACCGTCTGAGCTTTGAACTAACTTTCAATGACTACTCCAAAGTTATAAAATCATCTGCCACAGATGCAACATATAAGATCTCTAACATTTCCTTGGAATATGAAATTGTTACACATACTGAACTAGCCAGACTCATTCAAAATCAATACCAGTCAAGACTTCCAATTTATTATGACCGTGTGATTAGACATAGTTTAATACCCAAAGACAAAAGCGACACAATGTGGAACATAAACTTGAACACGCCTGCCAGGTCACTGAAAGGTATTCTTATGTTGTTTGTTGAACCTGTGAGTCCATACAAAAGAGATTCAGAAAAATTCTACAATCCTAAGATTACACATTTGTCCTGCACAATTGAAGGCCGCCCTAATCAAGTGTACGCTTCAGGAATGTTACCTTATCAACACTACAATGAGATCACAAAGTATTTTGCAGGAGGAAGGATTAGAGATAAACCTGCAAACATTGCGTGCAAAGATCTACATCTGTATGATGTTAGGATCGGACAATACCTTACAAACAAGTATGCACTGTGGCTAGACCTTCGTAGTACAGATGACGACTACCTTCATGGGTCAGGACGAACTGTCGAGAACGGTAGTGATGGGATTACAATTCAGATACAAAAAAAGGTTGAAAAAGCCGAAGCCATAAATATATATTTGTACCTGATATATGACGCACAACTCAATATACAAGACAGTAGACTGAGTGGACACATATATTAAAATTATATTGTGTATTAAAATGAACCTGAGCTTAATGACACTCGACCCACACTGTGGATTATTTTGTGGCGCCACAGGGTGTGGGTTAGTTATTTGGGTTTAACGCCGAGCAGGCGACTAAGGCCATCTCACGGCGGACAGGGTGTGGGAAAACTGAATTCGTACTTGACTTATTACAAACAAGATACATACACCACTTTGAAAACATTGTAATATTTTGTCCTACAATCAAACACAACAAAGCTTATCACAACCGTTTATTCATTTGGACTGACAACAACATATATTTAGTTGACCCTGATTGATTGATTGTACATTGCTTAACGTCCCGACAGCAACAAGGCTTTCTCAGGACATGCCTGCACTGCTTGTGAAAAAAAAAATAAACAGAAAATTGAATGTATGTCGCCAGCCGGTCAAATACGTTAAATAAACCTACAACATGGGGCCTAAATAAAGCTAAGACCATTTAGCAACACACATCCAATATCAAGAGCTACAGGCAGTGCAGACAGTAGGGAGAGTTTTAAAAAGGCAAATACAGGTGAATGGACAAAGGGTAGACAAAAACACATGCCCCAGAATAGAGAGAAAAACCCACCCTGTGGGGCTGACCAGGGTGACCCTGGGAACTAAAAAATACCTAACCCCACCCAAGTCCCCCAAGGCAGACCCGGGTGGGGATAGCTGACCCTGAGAAAAAACTGAATGACTACCTACAATATTTTTACAAGCAATTTGAAGGACAGTCAACGTTGTTTATTGTTGATGACTGTTCTGCAGAGAAAGACATTGTCAAGAAGAGAAACACATTAGCAGAACTTGCCTTCAGTGGCAGACATGCAAACGTTAGTGTATGGATTCTCACTCAGAAATATAATGCTGTACTGAAAGATTTTCGAGAACAGTTAAAGTTTATCTGTTTGTTTTACTGTAAGGATCGTGACAGCTTTGAAGACTGTCTCAGAGAGAATGATGTCATCCCAAATAAGCATGAACGAGATGATGTAAAAAATAAACTGAAATCAACTAAGCATCTAAAGCTCATTTTAAAGACAGATCAGCCCACAGGGTATGGGTTAGTAAATTGATGTAAATTAATTTATACATTTGTTTGTCCAATAAAAATGACAGACGGACAAATCATACAGGTGCTTGATCTCACACACCTTTTCAAAGATGTTATGCACTTTACTGACTTAATATCACCCAAACAGACTTACATAAGCCTTTCAGCACCATCAGAAATATATGCTACATATAGTGTACTTACTTACTTACGCCTGTCACCCCTACCCGGGTATAGGCCGTCGACGAGAGACCTCCAGCAACTCCTGTCCTGTGCTTCTCCTTCGATTCTACTCCAGGTGGTTCCCAGTCTCTTGATGTCTGCTTGGAGGTCTCGACGCCAGGAGTTTCTCGGCCTACCTCTTTTCCTCTTTCCCTGGGGGTTCCATGACAATGCCTGCCTAGTGATACTGGAAGCTGGCTTTCTCAGACTGTGACCGATCCATCCCCATCTTCTTCGCCCAATTTCATTCTCTGCTGTTATCTGCTCTGTTCTCTCCCAGAGTCTGACGTTGCTGATCTTCTCTGGCCAGTGGATTTTCAAAATTCTTCTAAGGCAACTGTTCATGAAGGTCTGTACTCTGTTGACTGTGATTTTTGTCAATCTCCATGTCTCTGCTCCATATAGGAGAACTGCTTTTACATTGGAGTTGAAAATCCGGACTTTGGTGTGTTGTGACAGCTCTCTGGAACTCCACACTTTTTTCAACTGGAGAAAGGCTGCTCTGGCTTTACCGATTCGTGCTCTGACATCTGCATCAGTGCCGCCTTTTTTGTCTATGATGCTCCCGAGATAGGTGAAGGACTCCACCTCCTCCAACAGGGTGCCAGCAAGCAAGACTGGTTCTTCCCTGGTTGCGTTCAGCCTCATTGTCTTTGTTTTCTGTTTGTGAATGGTGAGGCCCACTTGGGACGAGATGTCAGCAAGCCTCGTGGTCTTGTCCTGCATTTGTTGATGAGTGTGGGACAGTAATGCCAAGTCGTCTGCAAAATCGAGGTCGTCAAGCTGTGTCCACAGTGTCCACTGTATTCCACTTCATCTGTGCTCTGTGGTCATCTTCATGACCCAGTCTATGGCCAGTAGGAAGAGGAACGGAGACAGCAGACACCCCTGCCTGACACCAGTTCTGACCTGGAGCTCTCTGGTGAACTGCCCTTCGTGGATCACGCGACATGTCATGCCATCATAGCTGCTCTTGATCAGGCGGACGAGCTTTGTGGGTACACCGTAGTGTCGTAGGAGTTTCCACAGAGTCTCTCGGTCCACGCTGTCAAATGCTTTCTCATAATCCACAAAGTTGACGTACAGCGGGGAGCTCCACTCCAGAGACTGTTCCACGATGATGCGGAGAGTGGCGATCTGGTCTGTACATGATCTGTTCTTCCTGAATCCTGCTTGCTGGTCTCTCAGCTGGGGGTCAACGGAGCTCTTCATTCTCTCTAGGATGATCCTGTTGAAGACCTTTCCTGGTACTGCCAGCAAGGTGATTCCTCTGTAGTTGGAACACTTGCTGAGGTCGCCTTTCTTGGGAAGCTTGATTAGGTACCCCTCCTTCCAGTCAGCTGGCATCACCTCCTCTTCCCAGATCTTTCCAAACAGTGGGTACAGCATCGCAGAGACTCCGCTGGGATGCCATCTGGCCCTGCTGCTTTGCCATTCTTCAAAAATGCCACTGCTTTTCTGATCTCTTCCCGGCTGGGTCTGTCACAGCTGATGGGTAGGTCGGTCTCTGCCGGCTGGATGTCGGGGGGGTCGGGTGGGCTAGGTCTGTTCAGTAACTCTTCAAAATACTCGGCCCATCTGTCGAGTTGGTCTGCTCTGTCTGCAATAGGCTTGCCTTCTTTGTCTTTTACTGGTCTTTCTGTATGGCCATACTTACCCGACAATCTTCTGGTAATGTCGTAGAGCTGTTTCATGTTGCCGCTGCCTGCTGCCTTTTCTGCCTCTGCTGCCAGGCTGTCTGTGTAGGCCCTCTTGTCTGCCCTGATACTCCTCTTCACCTCGCGGTTGGCTTCCGAGTATTCCCCCTGTGCCCTTACTTTGGCTGCTCTCGTGCGACTGTTGTTGACCGCTGCTTTCTTCTGCTTCCTCGCTTCTATCTTCTTCAAGGTCTGTGCCGACAGCCAGTCCTTGTGGTGGTGTTTCCTGAACCCTACAGTGTCTTTGCAGGTTGAGTTCAGCGCCTCTCTAACTGCCTTCCACTGCTGCTCTGTGGTGACCGCCTCCTCTTCATTTACTAGCTCCTGTAGCGCTTGAAACCGGTTGGACAGCACCAGTTTGAACTCTTCTCTAACTCCAGTTTCTCTCAGGAGGCCTACATTATAGCGCTGTCTTCTTGTTGTCTCTGTGCGGCTTTTCTTTAGCTTGAGCTTCATTCTTAAGGTAAGCAGATGGTGGTCTGAGGCGACATCTGCTCCCCTCCTCACTCGAACATCTTGAAGGGATCTTCTAAATTTCTTGCTAATGCAGATATGGTCTATTTGGTTCTCTGTTGTATGGTCAGGTGAGACCCAAGTTGCTTTGTGTATTCTTCTGTGTGGGAAGATGCTGCCTCCAATGACAAGTCGGTTTAGAGCACAAAAGTCTACAAACCTCTCCCCGTTCTCACTCATCTCCGAGCCTAGTCCCTGTCTCCCCATCACCTCTTCGTATCCGGTGTTGTCCTCCCCTATTTTGGCATTAAAATCGCCCATGACGATGGTGATGTCTCGCTCCGCACATTTGTCCACGGCACTCTGGAGTCGGTCGTAGAACTCTTGTTTCTCTTCCTCGTCACTGTCATTGGTGGGCGCATAACACTGGATGACGTTCAGCTTGAGCTTTTTCTTGGTTCTAAAGGCTGCTGTTATAATTCTTGGCCCAAGAGGTTCCCAGCCCATCAGCGCTCTCTGTGCCACTGGTGACAGCATGAGTGCTACTCCTTCTGTATGGGGGGCATTGGGACTGGTTGTCACTGGCCAATAAAGAAAAGGCGTTTGAAGTTTCCTTAGGAAACTTGATCAGCAGGAAGCTTGTTAATTATGGGTTGCTTCAAGAAAGCGCTGTGATCATTATGTAACATAAATAAAGCAGTCTCTTTTTTCTGTTTCAGGAGTGATTGTCGGAGGGTCAAATTCCTCAAACCTCACCAGACAAGACAAGGACTATTTGTTTACCCTGAAATAGATGACATCCAAGAAGTAGGGGATGATATGATTGTAGAAGAACAAAGGCGAGAAGTCTGACTGTTCCAACTATCGGGGAATTACCCTGCTGTCCATTGCTGGGAAAATTCTTGCAAGGCTGCTCCTGAATAGGCTGGTACCTGCCATCGCTGAAGACCACCTCCCAGAGGGCCAGTGTGGCTTCTGAGCAAACAGGAGCACCACCGATATGGTCTTTGTGCTGAGACAGCTTCAGAAGAAGTGCAGCGAGCAGAACAAAGGGCTGTACGTAACATTTGTCGACCTAACAAAAGCGTTCAACACTGTGAGCAGGCAAGGCATGTGGCAGATCCTGGAGCGACTTGGCTGTCCCCCAAAGTTCCTCAGCATGATTGTCCAGCTACACGAGGACCAGCAAGGCCAGGTCAGATTCAACAATGTCCTCTCAGAACCATTCCCTATTCTCAACGGCGTAAAGCAGGGCTGCGTGCTGGCACCGACCCTCTTCACCATCTTTTTTAGCATGACGTTGAAGCAGGCCACAGTAGACCTCAATGATGACGATGCAGTGTACATCAGGTATCGTCTCGATGGCAGCCTGTTCAACCTCAGACGACTGCAGGCCCACACGAAAACCCTAGACCAACTGATTCGTGAGCTGCTTTTTGCTGATGACGCTGCCCTCGTTGCACACACAGAGAGAGCCCTGCAGCGCATCACGTCCTGCTTCGCAGACGCTGCCCAGCTCTTTAGACTCGAGGTCAGTCTGAAAAAGACAGAGGTCCTCCATCAGCCGGCACCCAAGACAGTGTATCGCCCTCCTCACATCACCATTGGCGAGTCTGAACTAAAGTCAGTGCACCAGTTTACTTACCTTGGCTGCATTATCACGTCGGATGCCAAGCTGGACAAGGAGCTTGACAGCAGGCTGGCAAAAGCGAACAGCGCTTTCGGGCAACTTTTCAAGCGGGTGTGGCACAATCAACAGCTGAAAACAGGCACCAAGATCAGCGTGTACAGAGCTGTGGTCCTCACCACCCTGCTGTATGGTTCCGAGTCCTGGGCCCTCTATCGCAGCCAACTACGACTCCTCGAACGCTTCCACCAGCGCTGCCTGCGTACCATCCTGGGCATTCACTGGAGTGACTATGTCACCAACGTCGAGGTCCTTGAACAGGCTGAAACTGTGAGCATCGAGGCTTTGCTGCTGCGGACACAGCTCCGCTGGGCGGGGCATGTCTTCAGGATGGAGGATCATCGCCTACCAAAGATCACCCTGTTCGGCGAGCTTGCTACTGGACACCGTGACAGAGGGGCACCAAAGAAGAGATACAAAGACTGTCTCAAGAAGTCACTTAGTGCCTGCCAAATCGACCACCACCAGTGGTCCTCGCTTGCTGTGGACCGTGACACCTGGCGCTCCACCATTTACAAGGCAGCTGTCTCCTTTGAGGACTCTTGCAGAGCTAGCCTTAAGGACAAGCGGCTCAGGAGAAAAAACAGAGATGCCGCAACTCAGAACCCTGGCCATACCTTCCCCTGCAGCCACTGCGGTCGAACCTGCCTGTCCCGGATTGGCCTCCGCAGCCACGAACAAGCCTGCAGACGTCGTGGGCAACTCCTATAAAATCTTCGTTCACAAAGTCACCCAAGAGAGAGTGTCGGCTGTAGATTTTCTGCCACTCTCCAACAGTGCACGCGAGTGGAGAGTGGTTGGGTTTGATCAATTTTAATTTGTTTCTGCCATGTTTAGCTCAAGCATGAAGCTAACTAAAGTGAGTACTTTCTGTGCCAGTGGTCTGCTGAAAACCATTGGTCGTGGTAAACTTAGGTCAATTGGTGCTAGATTATATTTGTTTGAAAGTGGTACAGAAAAGTGTTTCTTTGCGGAGGTATTTGGGCAAAAGGTAGGCTCCGATGTCACACAGCCCATAGCAAGCATGAGCAATGGCTAACTGTCAGTTTTCAAGAGTGTTAAATGTATTGTTGGTGTTCTAAAATGTATTGAAAGTTTAAACTTTTTTCACTTCGTGCTTTCTCACATTGTGGAACCACATTGTGCAGAGATTTGAACCCCATGTTGTAAAGTTATGTACAAACATATAATACAGATTTGTTTTGCTACTTCAGTACTTGCGTTAAACATTGTAGAGACAATTATTAAAACTGGTAAATGCTGGGGTTTACTGACCACATAATTTGATGTAATTTTCCATTTTTATCATTTATTTTGAACTTCAGTGTTGATAATACCAACATGTTCGGTTGTAAAGTTATGTTCAAACTTGCCATTTTCACACATTATTCCCTTGTATTATCAATTTCAAACCTGATAATTACATCACTGCTGTTCTGTAGTGTAGTAGAAAGCTACAGGTGATTGTGATTTTTATTTTTTGGTTCTTGTCCATTTGTGGAGGCACTTTTTGCTGAAATTTGAAGCTTGTGGTGTAAAGTTATGTACAATACAATATGTATTTGCTGCTTTCATTACTCGTTTAGACACAATTTTGGGATAAATAAAAGTGTATTTGTTGAAAACACATCACTTGAGTAGTGTTTTGTTATTTTTGGATTTATGCATGTTAGTTAAAGAGCCTCAAGTTTGTTCATCACGGTGTATTGATTGATTGTACATTGCTTAACGTCCCGACAGCAACAAGGCTTTCTCAGGACGTGCCTGCACTGCTTGTGAAAAAAAAAAACTAAACAGAACATTGAATGTATGTCGCCAGCCGGTCAAATACATTAAATAAACCTAACACATGGGGCCTAAATAAAGCTAAGACCATTTAGCAACACACATCCAATATCAAGAGCTACAGGCAGTGCAGACAGTAGGGAGAGTTTTAAAAAGGCAAATACAGGTGAATGGACCTCGGGTAGACAGAAACACATGCCCCAGAATAGAGAGAAAAACGCACCCTGTGGGGCTGACCAGGGTGACCCTGGGAACTAAAATAAAGTACCTAACCCCACCCAAGTCCCCCAGGGCAGACCCGGGTGGGGGTCATCACGGTGTAAAGTTATGTTCAAGCATTGTGTGTTTCTTGTTTTTAGCCTTCATTTCATTCTATGTTGTGAATGGTGTATTTTTCCTAAATTATTCTGTAATCTACAAGAGTTTAGTACACAATAAAGGGAAAACACACCATCTTAATTGACTTTCTTTGCTGTGTTGTCAAGGATTTCAAAATTTTTGTTCATAAGCAAGTTGTCCAATTTGTTTTTAAGTTTATAATTATAGCTACTGAGTTCACACTTATCTCAATTAGGATAGTTTATAATCTATCAATGTGCAATTAAAATTGTGTGTTTAATACCACAAACAATTTTTTTAAATAATAATAATAATAAATAATAATAATAATAATAATAATAATAATAATTACGGTATTTATAATGCGTTTATCTTGTAATAATTATAACTCTAAGCGCGCACTCACAACTCGCACACGCATGCGCACGCTTTAGACAATGACTCACGTAACACAAATACTGAAAATACATTACGATGGTCAGCTTGGGGTGGGGAGTGTGGTGATATAGTGCTAGAACTGTTGAAAGAGGTGAGTTTTGAGGGCGACTGGAAGGAGGAGAGTGAGTGTTTCTGACGGAGAGAGAGTGGGAGAGTGTTCCAGGTGGATGGACCGTATACTGAGAAGGAGCGGGGGCTGAAAGTGCTGAGTTTGGTGCGGGGGATGAGGAGGCGGAGAGGGTCGGAGGCAGAGCGGAGGGAGCGGGGAGGAGTGTAGGGGTGAAGTAAGTTGGAGAGATAGACAGGAGCATAGTTGTTCAGGGATTTGTAGCAGAGAGACAGAATCTTGTATTGGATGTGTTGGGGGATGGGGAGTCAGTGAAGGAGCTTGAGCAGGGGAGCGATGTGGTCGGATTTTTTCTTTCCGAGGACGAGGCGGGCATCATTGTTCTGGACGCGCTGGAGAGTGAGAGTGGTGGAGTGAGGAAGGTCGGAAAGGAGAGAGTTGCAGTAGTCGATGTGAGATAAGATGAGAGAGACATCGAGTTTGGTGGCAGCTTCGGTAGTGAGGTATTTTCTGATCTGACTGATGCGGCGGAGGTGGAAATAACTTGCCTGGGCCGTGGCGGAGACGAAGCTGGTCATGGAACGAGAGGAATCGAGGATAACGCCAAGGTTCTTGACCAAGTCAGAAAGGGAGATGGAGGTGCTGTCGAGTTGAAGGTGGAGAGAGGGAGGGAGCTGGGAAAGTTTCTGGCGAGTGCCTACCACTAGTACCAGCATGGCTTCCCTTTTGTCGTTCAGTTTGAGCTTGTTTGCCGTCATCCAGTTTTTCACGTCTTCATAGCAGTCAGCCGTGCGAGTCAGTAGTGTCTGAGTGTTGTCGAGTTTGTCTTTGTCTAGTAGTTGTGAGTCGTCAGCGTAGAGGTGGTGGTGTATGTGGTGAGACTGGATGATGTTGGACAGGGGGGAGGTGTAGAGTGTGAAAAGGACTGGGCCCAGGACGGACCCCTGTGGAACGCCGCAGGAAAGCGTGACTGGGTTGGAGGAGACATCGTGGATGGTGACGGACTGCTGTCTGTCGGAGAGGTAGGAGAGAAACCAGGAGTGAGCAGAGTCAGTGATGCCAAAGGAGTGGTGAAGGCGGTGGAGGAGGATAGAGTGGTCTATGGTGTCGAAAGCGGCAGAGAGATCGAGTAGCGTAAGAAGGGCGATGTTGCCCGAGTCAGTGGAGAGAAGCAGGTCGTTAAGGATATGTAGAAGGGCTGTTTCAGTGCTGTGATGTTTGCGATAGGCAGACTGGAAGGGACTGAGGAGGTTGTTGTCGGCAAGGTGGAGGTTGAGTTGGTTGAGGACAACCTTCTCAAGAAGCTTGGATGGGAAAGAGAGATTGGAGACTGGGCGGTAGTTCTTGAGTTCGTTTGGGTCGAGGTTGTGTTTTTTGAGGAGAGGACGGACGATGGCGGACTTGAAGATATCGGGGACAGAGCCATTCTCTAGAGATGTGTTGATGATGTCGGTAATGAAGGGCAAAAGTTTTGGGAGGCCGTCCCGGTAGAGGGAAGCTGGGAGGGGGTCTAGTTCGCAGGTTTTGAAAGGCATGGACTTTATGGTCTTGAGGACTTCATCCTGAGAGACGGGGCGGAAGAATGAGAGGGGAGTGCCAGAAAAGGGGGGGTCAGGAAGGCAAGGCGGAGAAGGCAGAGTGTCAAGTGTGTTGTGCAGAGTTTGGATTTTGTCGGTGAAATAGGAGGAAAAAGCAGACGGAAGTTCTTCTTTGCTGTGTGTGTTGGGAAGAGGAGAGTCTTTAGAAGTGCCTAGGAGTGTGTTCATGGTAGCGTAGAGGGTTTTGGAAGAAATGGATTCCAGGATTTTGTTTTGAAGGCGTTTGCGTTTGGAGTCGGAGATCATTCTGCAGACTTTGGATCTGGTGGTTTGGAAGATCTCTCTGTGAACGGTGAGGTCAGATGAGCGCCAGCGGCGTTCCGCTTGTCGACGCTCGCGCTTGGCCTCAGCTATGTCGTCAGTGAGCCAGGAGGAGGGGAATCGGTTGGGTATGGAACAGGTGGTGACAGGGGCATGGGTGTCTAGAAGTTTTCAAAGGGAGGAATCGAAATGGGATGCAAGATCGGGAGAGGAGGCGGGGTCCAAGAGAAGGTCGACAGCTTCGTCGAAGAAGTTCTCTCGGTTGACACATTTTAGTTTGCGACGGGAGACAAAGAGCTTGGTTTTTTTTCAGGGGAGGTAGGTTGAGGGCGACGAGAATAGCGAGGTGGTCGGAGGGAAGCACAGAAGAGGTGTCAGAGTCGAGAAAGAGTTAATCGGAGGTGCGGGTGATGATCCAGTCGAGGGTGTGGCCGAGTCGGTGGGTGGGTTTAGTGATGTGTTGTGTAAGATTGTGGTTTGAAAGTGGCGTGCAAAGGCGTTTTGTGTCGGGGTGGTCGGGTTTGTCGAAGTGGAAGTTAAAGTCGCCAAGAAGGATGTGTTTTCCGGGTTGTGTGCTTTAGTGGTTGAGGAGGAGATCGAACTCGGTGAGGAACATAGAGTTTGTGAGTTTGTTTTGAGAGCTTGGAGGGGGGTGATAGATCGTATTTATACATGAGAAGATGAGGGACTGGCCAGGGAGTGTTGCTACGGCCTCGACAGATTCAAAGAGGGATGAGCAAAAGGGAGAGACTGAGAGAAGGAGAGGTGAGCAGAAAGACAGTCCCTGTAGATGATGGCAATGCCACCCCTTCTGGAAGCACGCAGAAAGGAGGCCAGACGGTAGCCACTCGGAGTGATGCTGGCGATGATGGGTTCATCGCCAGCTGAGCGGAGCCACGTTTCGGTGATCACGACAACATCTAGGTCATTGTCTAGGATGAAATCTGAAATCACGTCGGCTTTGCCATCTTTGGAGACAGACTGTGCATTGAACAGACACAGTTTCAGGTTGGATGAGCCAGAAGAGGAAGAGGGAGAAGAAACGGACAAAGAAGAGGACACAGGAAGAGGAGGGTGGGGAGGGGGGAAAGAGGATAGAGGGGGGAAGGAGGGGGGAGGGGGAGAGGGGGGAGGAGGAAAAGACGGGGAAGGAGAACCCGGGCAAGAAAGAGGATACGAGAGGGTGAGGGGGGGAGGGGGGAGGAGGAGGAAGGGGAGTAGGAAAAGCTGAGGTAGAGGGAGGGGGAGAAGAAAGGGGGGAGAGGGGACGAGGAGGAAAAAGCAGGCGAAGGAGGAGGGGGTGAGGGGAGGAAGGGGGAGGAGGGCGGGGGAGGGGGCGGCCGAGGAAAACAGGGAGCAGTAGATGAGCAAGAGAGGAAAGGAAATGGGAGAAGAAGGAAGGGAGGTGGAGAAATTGAAGTGAAACAGTGGAGGCAGAAGGGGTGGAAGGGCATAGGAAAAGGGGAAGAAGTGTGTGGTTGTGTTTGTGGTGGTGAGTCCCGCCTTTTGCTAATTCCGCCCCTGTGATCTCTCTTTCGCGATCGGATGCCGCGTAAGGCATCTGCAACACTGTCCGCGCAGTAGGTGGCGTGGCGACGTAGAGATAGCAGTTGTTGGCGTGTGTATTTGATGAGCATGATTGTTTGTGAGGACAAGAAAGAGGAAGACGAAAAGAGGATTCAGTAAGGTGTGTGTGTGTGTATGAGTATGTGTGTGTGAGTAAGTGTGTGTGTGTGTGCCGGTGTGTGTGTGTGCCGGTGTGTGTGTGAGCGGTGTGGTAGGGGAGCGACCTGATTTCCGGTCGGTCAGCGGCTAGATCGGGCAATGGCGCCGAAAGTGGGGTTGGGCGAGATGTTGACGAGAGAGCACACGAAAACCTATAGAACGGTAGGAACACGAACGAGTCTACAACAACCAAGCAGCAGATGCAACCACGGGTGGCAAACAGACTCACACAGTAAACATATCACATACATAATATAATTTATGCACTTTTTTTGCATAAATGTATAGCTGAGTGTAAAGTTATGTTCAAACAATTTCAGTGTTGCACCATTGTGCATCTATTCACCCCATCAAACTTTCTTTGAAGTTTAAGCATAGCCTAGTAAGGAAAGAACAACATGATAATTTTATACAGCATGAATCTACTTTGTGAAAGCTAGAAAATGTGTTTTATAGTGTGACGGTGTACATGTTATGTACAAACCATAACGGTTTTTCGCCAATGGGGAAATTCTTTTTGGGGGGCATGTTACTTATGACTAAACACATCACATTCACAATGATGCAAAATGATGCTCATATGTTTAAATTCAAAATCAGAGACCCATGTCACACTCTTTGGACACCCAGTCGTACTCTTGACCATATTCTAGTCAGCTTCGATGTGACCAAAATCCATATATATGACAGGTTTTCTGGTATTTTGCAAAAACTACACTTCAATTTTCTGACGAAGAATGCATGCATCACATGAACAGTTGTGTGTTTTTGTCGGGAATATGTGATGTATTGTGACTTGAACTAACAAATAAATCAATAAAGAAAGAATTGTGTTAATTTTATGATTTTAAATCGTGTTTTTACAATCCCGCTCGAAAGAATGTAGACCGACAGACTCTCCCGCAGCTTAAGCGTGTGATTAATTTTACCACGGCATACTCCTGAACGCTCATGTTTCTGTTTCACTTCAATGGTCGACTTAGCTGAAATTATCTTCCCCTGCCGCCATTTGGTGGCGCTGGGTGCACAAGGGGCTTCCTCAGCGCGAGTTGTAAACAGAGTGTATGCACCGATACCGGCTGTACTTCATCGATAGTAGAAGCAAAAACACGTGAAAACAATGCCTGGAGGATGTTGCTGTGTGTATGGCTGCTCAAATCGAATGGGACATCAGTTTCCCAAGGAAATAATCTGACGGAAAAAGTGGATCATTGCTATCAGAAGAGAGAATTTCGAACCGACTGCCAGCAGTATCGTCTGCAGAAGTCACTTCGTAGATGACTATCACGTCTCCGAGTACAATCAGGCGGGTAAGTAAAACATAATACCTGTTTGCATTTCCTAATATAAAAAAATAAAAATAAATAACACGTGTCTGTATTGTAATGAAATTCTAAGTTAATGCAGTAGACACTGATGCATTATGCAAGTGTTTGTGACCGATAGTAAGTCGCTGTTTGTCTCGTGCATGATTTTAATCATGACCATCAGAGTACAGCTCTGTACCATTGCCAGTAATCCTACAGTGTTACAAGGCACACCACAATATCTGTAGCTTATTTATTCACTATCTTAATGTGGTATCCACAGTTGTAAATATCACTTGCACTGTTGCAGCACTATGTGGTGATTCCGTTGTGTGGGTGTGGCACTGAGAGGTGTAGGACATGTGTGGGTGACCTTGAGTTTACATGAATTTGTGATAATTTATTACAGGTATATATCATCAGTATCAACCGGTGACAGAGAAATCTCGTGAGCCATACCTGTCTGTTGATGTCATTAGGGCCTCGGATGAATTGCGCATTGAGATATTATTATAAATAAGAGAAATGCGCCATATAAATACCATGTATTATTCAAAATTATGTTTGACAGGTACTAAGAGGCAGCGCAGAGTCTTGAAGGTGACAGCTGTGCCCAGTGTCTTCGTATGGACCAAGACCAAAACCACTGCGCAGCTTGGCTGAGCAGGAAGGCAGAAGAGAAAACAGGAAGAAGAGGTGAACTCCACAGCTGAGCAAAAAGGTGGGCTATCAGAAATCTGATGACTGCTGAAGACCAGGGAAATGATGAAAAACAAATACAGGAAGAACAAAACTATTTATATTCAGATGCAGACCTGCATGTTGCTGCAGTTGAAGAAATTGCCACTACAGCCGAGAACTTACAGGAAGAAACCAGTGTAGCAGTGGAACAGGTTGTAGAAGAAACTGTCACAACAGCAAATGAGGTTAGAGACAGTAGCCCCAATAAGAATATTGATCCTGCTGCACACATAGACAGTGCCTCATGTTCAGCCAGATTTTTGTTCCCTCGGACTAATGTGAAAGATCATGCACAGACAGTTTCTCTGCCACCGGTTGATACTGATGAAACTAAGAAACACACGCCCATTTTATCTCGTGAGCCATACCTGTCTGTTGATGTCATTAGGGCCTCAGATGAACTTGTACACTTTTACACAGGGTTGGAGAATTTCAGCGTGTTCATGGCAGCATTTTGGTCCTTAGGTGACAACGTTAATTACCTGCAGTATGCCTACAGCCAGCGTTGTGATTGTCTGTCACGCGATAACCAGTTTTTACTGATGGTTGTGAAACTGAGGCGCCATTACCCACATTTTGAACTGGCACGGATGTTTGGTGTCAGTTTTCACTGTACAAAATGTGTTTGTAACATGGATTAACTTTTGTCACCTGCAGTGGAGTGAAATTAACTGGTGGCCAGATCGCAGTCTAGTCCACTACTATTGCCCTGCAGACTTCAAGAGGAAGTTTCCAAGCACAAGAGTGGTGGTTGATGCTACAGAAGTCAGAGTGAATCAGCCATCAAACCCAAGGTCACAGAGGGCTAGCTTCTCTCACTACAAACACTCCAACACAGTGAAAGTGTTGATTGGAGTCACACCAGGTGGCCTTACATCATACATTTCACAAGCTTATGGAGGCTCCGCCAGTGATAGGCAAATAGTTGAGCGCAGCCCCCTCACCCATTTGTGTGAGCCAGGTGACTCCATCATGGCAGATAAGGGGTTTGACGTCCAGGATATATTTGCTTCCAGAGATGTGCGCATTAACATTCCAGCATTTTTTAAGAAGAAGAACAGGCTTGCACCCAGTCCTCCACTTTACAGAAGACAGAAAAATCTCGAGCAAGCGTGTGCACGTGGAGAGAATCATCGGTATGGCAAAAGTGTACACAATCTGCCAGCACAGACTGAACATTCTAGAGACTAAGCTCTCCACCCAGATCATAAGTGTGTGCTTCTTTCTGTGCAATTTCAGAAAGACAGTGATTAGTAGGTTTGCTTGATGTTTGTGACTGTACCTGATGTGATTTTCGAAAAAGCGTTGTAAAACCTTGCAGTGTACTGCACACTCCACTGTACTTATACTTATAAACTAGTCATGTCTGCATTGTGTTTACTAAAGAGACCACAATATTTATTGTTTGCTGAGTGAAAGCCTTAAAGTGAGTAAATTGATACGATTGCTTACAAAACTTATCCTTGTTACATTTCATAATCTGAAGTTTTAGATTCTTTGGTGCAGCTTCGCATTCACAATCTAATAAGCTAACCTTTCAGATTATTAGCAAGATCACGCTGCCAATCTAAAAGGTAACTTGTTAGATTTTGTGTGTGAAGCTGTGGTGTGTGGATTTTCATTTGTTATACGACACTACAGGTCAAACGCACTGCAAAACTAATGTGCATGTCAAAAGTCAAAATAATCTGAAGGCAATAACACTTTAACTTGGATAGGACTTTGAAGGAAAACATCTTCATGAGAGCCAAACAATTGTGAAACTGATTTTGCAGTGAACTGATGCACATTACGAGTCTGACCTATAATGGTGGTCAACAGGGAATCTGACAATAATACTGTACACACGCTGACACAGTGCATACATATTTTGACACAAGATTTGTTTTTCCAGACAGGTCGATTGACCATGACAGCTCATAGGTAGTGCCTGACTAGCTTGGTGCCATGGTAATCTAACACTACCCTTGAACTGTCATGGTTCATCCATCTCATATAACTGGCACATAGCTATATGTTGACACCTCAAAAGTTTGGAAATGTGGCCATGACTCTTAATGGGTTAAAATTAGACATTACAAACAGTTGTAACTCTCATGCACTCACACATGTACAACACATGAAGTTCAGGTGAACCTGAATACTGTTTCCTTTATTACTATTCAGATCTAGATACACAGTACACATTGCCTTTATGTTTCAGGCACATGTTTTAGTTGATCAGTATTTTAGGACAGCGACATTGCAGCAGCCTTCAGTGCCTTTAAGATTTGGCACCGACAACATTACCACAAAGAATAACCCAAAGAAAAAAGCACAGTTGTCATTTAGTTTCTCCATGCAATGACACGTAGTGAACTGTATGTTTCTCTATTCTCGCAAAAACTTTTTACCCGAAGGTGAAATTAATAATTTGTGTTGTGACCGTCTTTAATTTCTAAGGGTGCTTCTTTGTTAGATGGGTTATTCATTGCATTTTCATGGCTTAAGTTATAAACAACAGCACTGCTGTGCAAGGCTAAGAGTAAAAACATCTAAAAGGCGTCAGTACATAGATATCTGTATTTCACTTCGGTGGTAAACTATAATACCCTCAAATTAAAAATGCCCACCTAGCACCAGCAGTCTACAGCTGGAGATGAACCAACAATCATAATGCATTGTAATTCAAGGTTAGCTTGGCACCAGGTGCTACCCTTTAACTATCATGCTTGATCTATCTGCAGCTGATGCACGATCATCACAGACATAAAGTGACACATTTGGAAAAGCTGCCTTGGGGCTAAATGGGTTAACCCACACAGCCCCAACAGACTAAAGCAAAAGATGCATCAGCCATGATATTTCAAGTCTCTGTCTGCATAGTTAGCTTGGAAAAGAGCTAAGTTGGCACTACACGTTAACTTGCTTGTGCACAGTCAAAATGCGACACCTCCTGGCTCAAATGTTTTGAAATGCAGCCTTGGGGCTAAAAGAATTAAACCTTTGCATGTTAGTAGCGGTTTTAGTCACGATGATTTATACAGGAATCGTCGCTAAAACCGCTACCGACATGCAAAAGGTTAACACTGGCAAACTGACTTGACGAACATGCAGAGCTGACTATGTATCTCCGTTGTCACTGTCTTCCATAGCTGTATATGTTCTGAGCAAATGCATCTCAAGCAGAGCATCCATGAAATACCTGTCATAGAACGCCTTCAGTTTTGTCACCATTGTCTGAATGAAGGCATTGTCTCTGGCTATGTTCAGGACAACAACATTCCTGAAGGAGTACACAACAAAATATGCATTCTGTGCTCCTGCACACAGCATCTGTCCTTGAACCTGATAGTGGTAGTCATGATTTTGCTTCAGCTTCATGATACCATCTTCTTCTTCCAGGTATGGCACAGTCTTGCTTGACACCACCTGGTCTCTCATAGTGTATGGGCACTTTACCTCCACCACAGAAGCTGTCCCATCCGCTTCAATCACCAGGGCGTCTGGAGAACCACCAAGATATGGATGATGCTCGCAGACAAAGACACCACATGTCTGGGTTTTTTCCCCACACTGCTCCTCAAACTTCTTCAGTGCTACCTGCTCATACTTTTTGCCATGTGTCACTGATGCTGACTTAACCTGGGGCAAAACATATGTCAGGCTATCTGCAAATTTGACTGCATCAGTCCTGTCAGTCATTTTGCAGATTCTACCGAAGGAAGATGACTGCAGCCTTTTTGTCCTCTCCACTGCCCACTGCTGGTTGGATGACTGCCCTCTGGTCTTTACTTCTAGCTTCTCTCTCTCTTCTTGGTCCAGGCCTGTCACACCCAGTCCCTTTAGACATGTGTCAATAGCGGTTCCAATGGGGAAGCAATAACTGTGGTCATGAAGGGTTCCCCGGATATTGGCAGGAGGGAAGAGGTGAGAGACTGGCCTCTCCACTACAGTGGGACAAGCCTTCCACACATTAAAAAAGTGGTTTGCGTAGCTCTGCGTATTTCTCCGCTCCAGCGGCCGTGGGTCAAAAACAGTCGCATCACCAAATGGGAGTTTCAGGTCATTTGCTTTTACTGGTGAGCCGCCATGCGGACACTTAACAGCATGAAATCTCTGCAGCTTCATTGTGCAAGTTTCTGCCACTTTCAGTTCTCCTTCAGCTGCACACACACTTAGTCCGTGCATCACCGCAACTGCATGTTTGCAGTGTGCAGCTGGCCCCATTCCAGCAGCACACTCGCACTGTGCAGCACAAATTATGCCATTTTTATCAAGTTCAATGTCTACAATGTATGTCACACCTGACTTCATCTGCGCCTGGCACTTCGCTCTCACAAAAAAAGTACCTTCTTGGCCAGGTGCCCAGCGACAGAAGCTAAGGTACCGCTCCTGGTACAGACTCCTAGCTTTCTTGGTCACTTTGGCATCAACTGTGCCGAGGTAGATGCTGACAGCGCCTTCCGTGACCGGTGGCAGCGGGGAGTCCAGGTTAATGTCACGGTAAACATCAGCCTCTGGGGTAGAAAGGTTGAACTCAGGTTCCAGGGAAGATGGTTGACCAAAGTTTTGGTTTTGTTCATATGCTTCAAGCCTAACAACAGAGAGAAAGAGACCAAATAAATGTTTTGAACTATTGTCATTACAGTGCTTAACAACAAAATAATATGCTAGAGTAATACATCATGAGCTTTTCAGCTAGTTTAGCAATAGAAAGTGTACCATGCAGACCTACACTGCACAGAAACTCAACAGGCCATAGCTGAGATGGCATTGCTGATCAAAGGTGATCGAGTATTATTATTGGATCGTCCATCAATGCTCGCCGCCGCTGCTACTAGTGCCGCTAGCAAACTATGATTAGTTCCTTCTAATCTAAAATGTGAAAATAATTTAAGAAATAGATACTTTACGGAAAATTCATAGCATGCACACAGTTTTCGCAAAAAGTTATCAAGTTGCTCGATTCGCTACGTACGCGATCAAAACAATGTTTTGTGCTCATGCAACATGGACAGAATTTTCGTCTTACCTCTCAACCAGATCCTGCTTGCGTCCGTCAACTTTGGCCCCTTGAATCCTGCACTCGTTGCGGAGTTCAGAAAGCTTCATTTCTCCGAATTTTTCCATTTTTTTTCGACGTAAATCTGCTCTACTGTTCGCTCTCGTTCCAATGTCCGCTAGTACTGTGAGAAAGATGGGAAGCCCCTTACGCATACAGCGCCCCCAAACGAGCGCCTAGGGGAGGCAACGCAAGACAAAGCGCCAAAAGTCGCTCATTCATTTCAACGTCAACCTCCTTGACAAAGGTTTTGCGGGCTTCAGCACACCGATATAACACGATTGTTAACCTACTAGACCTATTTTCAGCACCCACGTGTTCGAAACGTGTGTCAGTCTTCAAAGCGATCGATCGAGATCGCCTGTAAACAAAGGGACTTGCTAGCTTGCTAGCTTTCCGGTTGTTGCTTTCAGGTATAATTTAATCGTAAAACTAAAAGATTCAAGTAGAATTATTGCCTTAAACCCCGTTTTGGTTTCCTTTTTGATTAGTATTGCTCACTCACCTCGTCATCAGACTACAAATTCTACAAGCGACATCTAGTTTTGACGAACGTTTTTCGGTCGTGTTTTCCGGATATGACGTCATTGCCGATGTTTTAAGAGAGCGCGTCCCATGTGTAAACAGCGTTGTCGAGTGATTTGCGAAAGGTTTGCAAATCTTTTAGGCATTTTGGAGTTTTTTAGTGTCAGTCTCTATCGAGCGAATGCTTCTGTTTTTCTCCAAAACCGTAGGCGCCCTCTTCCCATTATGATAGGTTTATAAACGTTTCTCACTGTGATACTTCACAATCGCGAGCTCTTTGTCGTTCATGAGCGTATATAAAACTGCCGACAAGGTTTGAAGACGAAATATCACTTCAAAATTATGAAAATTGACCAAAAGGCGAGTTATTGTCGCTCAGCGAATGTAGACTGACGGAAGTGGACGAATCGCCAGTAAAGTGGGACATGCCAAAACAAATACCAGAAAACTTGCCATATTTTATCTTGGATCTAAATCAACAATGTCTAATGATGTGCCTGTACTTACCCCCATACAACTGTACAATCCTGACTTGCTTGGTTGTGCCATATACATCCACAACAGCAAACAATGGCCCATTACGATAGGGAATAACATCTTCTGACGGTCCCTGGTCTTCACCATTAAAGATGAAGTGCATGCGCGCCACATCATCCGTCACTTTAAACATGATCCCAATACGACTACCCACATCAGTGGGGAGAATACTGTCCTGGGAATAGCCCTCACCCCCCTGACTGATTACAGAATTTGTTCTCAACCTGTCCCTCACAGTCCTCTCTGTATTGTAAGCTCGGCATGCTGGTAATAATGTATTCTTATGTACTTTACCCCGTGGGGTATTTATCACATCTGTAGACCCAAGTACTGACTCAAATGATGACCCCTCCACTGGGTTAGTCCTATTGTGTGCAAACAGACGATTATGAGTCTTTGTTACAGCGGAGATCCATGACTTGCCCATGTTGGCCAGGTCTGGAAGTGCATACTGCGGTAGCTCTAGATGTTCTTCAGGACAAAACTGTGTGAGACCGATCCTCAGATGACCACTCCATCCTCGCTCAGTCTTCTCAATCTCCACAAGAAATATTTCACCTGGCATCAATGGTTTCTCACTGAACACCAAAGCATGTGCAAAACTGGTTTCTCTGTAGGCGACCATGTTGTCATTAGATAGGCGTATATTCTGCCCATGGTAAGGGTGGAATCTTGTTGCAGGCATTGTTTCACTCTGAAAATAAAAGTTCACAAAATAGTTGTGAATATTTGATAAATTCGCCAGCAGATCTACAAAAATGTCAGATGTTCAGTGCATCTTTTTAGTAAACAAATTAAATGTATCTCAACCCAAGATAAAACTATGTCTATACTATCAATCAACAAAACAAGACAATGTGTATGCTGTTTATCAATTTCCACACAATGTTGTTAGGGGTAAGCGATAACCTTCTCGCCATCCTCAAAGTGTCTTTAGAAGGCTGACTGAAGTATTAAAGCAATTCAATCAAGAAAGCATCCCGATCTAGATCACCACCCCCATCCCAACCATTTCTTTTTTATGTGCTTCTGAACACCCCTTTGGCTCAATAAATCTGCTACTTTTCATCACCAGATAAGCGCATGCGATCATGGTATGACTTTGTTTTTATAATAAGTACAGAACTACAAGGCTCCTCCAATATATGCTGCAATAAAATGAATAGGAATGTTAAACCACATCCATGTCTAAGTTTCTGGTTTGTTTTAATACATTCTTCTGGCTCAAAGGCTTAGGGTTACGCATATAAGCATCGAAATCACATTTAGTCTATGTATACTGAATGAAAAAGTAATATGTCCATAAACAAAAGATCAAAGATATTTTGCCGCAGCAGTGTGCCAAGGGATGTAGTCTGCTCATTTCTTACTGATCCTAATCGTCTGCACATGACTGACTCCGAAGTGCAAGACAAGAGTGTTGTGCGTGTCGACAAACCTTGTAATAAAACTAACACCATCTGGTCTGCTACGGCCATAATACAGTATCAGTAGGAAAATTAAATAATATTACGTCGTAAGGTTCCATCTGATCCGATGAGAAATTTGGCGATTCCAAGTTTAAAAAAAAAATCAATGCACAATTATTCTGCCTGTCGTTTGTATAGTTCGGAACCCAACTCTAAGAAGTAGTTTACAAGTCGTAACGGAAACATTATATGTCTCACCGAATCTGTCTAAATCACGGGCATTTGCTGAGGTTGAATGAATTTTTAAACAATCCCGTGTCACGCTAATTTCTTCGCCTTGCTGGTTGAGGTCGATTTCTGAACTTCCGGTAATGTTAAAAGCTGGATTGGACTGGAGGAAGTTGTCGACATGTTGAGCAACAATGTGCTAAGTTTTCATCTAAACGGCGCCAATTTTCTTGAAAATTATTTCTTCAACAACCTGAATGTATAGAAATAATGTAAACATAATCATGTTCACAACCTACAACAAGGCCTTTTCCACAGGTAAGAATTACCTTACTTCTGCGGTGGAGTTTGCACTGCAATTTGACCTCATTCGGACATAAACGTAAGAAAGCTTCTCGTTGGCTAAAATTGTTCATCATGTAGCCAACCGCTACTCTTTGCACACTTGCTGCTACTTATTGACAGTGCTCTTACCTACTTTACTTTGTAAAGTGCTAAGTATGTTTGTGGCAAAATCTATTGCTGCTGATCACAAAGATTTGATACATGATGTATCCTACGATTTCCACGGTCGACGCATGGCGACATGTTCAAGTGACCAGACAGTGAAGGTTTGTAAGAAAGAACTTAGAAGGGAAGAATAAAGATCATTCGCGCTTTTCGCATGAGCCAACATTCATACAGCTTTTACTTACCGGTAGTTCGCCTACTTTGGACTTTAAAAATGTGACATAAACAATAATATTTCCAGAGAGCATACATTGTTTGCTGAAACATACAGTAATTTGTTTAAAAGACCATTAGACTCATCTAGTCGACCAGGCGCAAGCTTGCTTGGTTTGGCCACGTGACCCGACACAACACCTTGTCCAAGACTATCCTCCAAGGCACTCTCGAAGGAAGTCGTCGGCGAGGTCGTCAGAGAAAGAGTTGGGTCGCAAACATAAAAGAATGGACCGAACTCGAGATGCCAGACTTGCTTGCAACCGCCCAAAATAGAAGTCAGTGGAGAGCACTGTCTGTTGCTGCTGCCTTTCAGTCCCCCCAACGCCCAGTTCGGGCAAGGGACTGATGATGATGATGATGAGTCGACCAGGCCTTGCATCTTAAATTTGGGAATAAGAAAAATATGTTGAACACCTACTAAGTAATGAACATGAAATTTTTCACACACACCCAAGAAGCAATATGAATATGACCAGTCACCATGCTATCCTTTGTCAAAGTGGTATGAAAACCGTTTACTTAGTTAAATGTTTAAAGATGGTATGAAAACCCTTAAAAATTGTCAGGTACTAGTTACTTACTTACGCCTGTCACCCCTACCCGGGTATAGGCCGTCGACAAGAGACCTCCAGCAACTCCTGTCCTGTGCTTCTCCTTCGATTCTACTCCAGGTGGTTCCCAGTCTCTTGATGTCTGCCTGGAGGTCTCGACGCCAGGAGTTTTTCGGCCTACCTCTTTTCCTCTTTCCCTGGGGGTTCCATGACAATGCCTGCCTAGTGATACTGGAAGCTGGCTTTCTCAGACTGTGACCGATCCATCCCCATCTTCTTCACCCAATTTCATTCTCTGCTGTTATCTGCTCTGTTCTCTCCCAGAGTCTGACGTTGCTGATCTTCTCTGGCCAGTGGATTTTCAAAATTCTTCTAAGGCAACTGTTCATGAAGGTCTGTACTCTGTTGACTGTGGTTTTTGTCAATCTCCAAGTCTCTGCTCCATATAGGAGAACTGCTTTTACATTGGAGCTGAAAATCCGGACTTTGGTGTGTTGTGACAGCTCTCTGGAACTCCACACTTTTTTCAACTGGAGAAAGGCTGTTCTGGCTTTACCAATTCGTGTTCTTACATCTGCATCAGTGCCGCCTTTTTTGTCTATGATGCTCCCGAGATAGGTGAAGGACTCCACCTCCTCCAACGGGGTGCCAGCAAGCAAGACTGGTTCTTCCCTGGTTGCGTTCAGCCTCATTGTCTTTGTTTTCTGTTGTGAATGGTGAGGCCCACTTGGGACGAGATGTCAGCAAGCCTCGTGGTCTTGTCCTGCATTTGTTGATGAGTGTGGGACAGTAATGCCAAGTCGTCTGCAAAATCGAGGTCGTCAAGCTGTGTCCACAGTGTCCACTGTATTCCACTTCGTCTGTGCTCTGTGGTTATCTTCATGACCCAGTCTATGGCCAGTAGGAAGAGGAACGGAGACAGCAGACACCCCTGCCTGACACCAGTTCTGACCTGGAGCTCCCTGGTGAACTGCCCTTCGTGGATCACGCGACATGTCATGCCATCGTAGCTGCTCTTGATCAGGTGGACGAGCTTTGTGGGTACACCGTAGTGTCGTAGGAGTTTCCACAGAGTCTCTCGGTCCACACTGTCAAATGATTTCTCATAATCCACAAAGTTGACGTACAGCGGGGAGCTCCACTCCAGAGACTGTTCCACGATGATGCGGAGAGTGGCGATCTGGTCTGTACATGATCGGTTCTTCCTGAATCCTGCTTGCTGGTCTCTCAGCTGGGGGTCAATGGAGCTCTTCATTCTCTCCAGGATGATCCTGTTGAAGACCTTTCCTGGTACTGACAGCAAGGTGATTCCTCTGTAGTTGGAACACTTGCTGAGGTCGCCTTTCTTGGGAAGCTTGATTAGGTACCCCTCCTTCCAGTCAGCCGGCATCACCTCCTCTTCCCAGATCTTTCCAAACAGTGGGTACAGCATCTCCACTGTTGTCTCTAGGTCTGCTTTCAGAGACTCCGCTGGGATGCCATCTGGGCCTGCTGCTTTGCCGTTCTTCAAAAATGCCACTGCTCTTCTGATCTCTTCCCAGCTGCGTCTGTCACAGCTGATGGGTAGGTCGGTCTCTGCCGGCTGGATGTCTGGGGGGTCGGGTGGGCTAGGTCTGTTCAGTAACTCTTCAAAATACTCGGCCCATCTGTCGAGTTGGTCTGCTCTGTCTGCAATAGGCTTGCCTTCTTTGTCTTTTACTGGTCTTTCTGTATGGCCATACTTGCCTGACAATCTTCTGGTAATGTTGTAGAGCTGTTTCATGTTGCCACTGCCTGCTGCCTTTTCTGCCTCTGCTGCCATGCTGTCTGTGTAGGCCCTCTTGTCTGCCCTGATACTCCTCTTCACCTCGCGGTTGGCTTCTGAGTATTCCCCCTGTGCCCTTACTTTGGCTGCTCTCGTGCGACTGTTGTTGACAATTGCTTTCTTCTGCTTTCTCACTTCTATCTTCTTCAAGGTCTGTGCCGACAGCCAGTCCTTGTGATGGTGTTTCCTGAACCCTACAGTGTCTATGCAGGTTGAGTTCAGCGCTTCTCTAACTGCCTTCCACTGCTGCTCTGTGGTGACCGCCTCCTCTTCACTTACTAGCTCCCGTAGCGCTTGAAACCGGTTGGACAGCACCAGTTTGAACTCCTCTCTAACTCCAGTTTCTCTCAGGAGGCCTACATTATAGCGCTGTCTTCTTGTTGTCTCTTTGCGGCTTTTCTTTAGCTTGAACTTCATTCTTAAGGTAAGCAGATGGTGGTCGGAGGCGACATCTGCTCCCCTCCTCACTCGAACATCTTGAAGGGATCTTCTAAATTTCTTGCTAATGCAGATATGGTCTATTTGGTTCTCTGTTGTATGGTCAGGTGAGACCCAAGTTGCTTTGTGTATCCTTCTGTGTGGGAAGATGCTGCCTCCAATGACAAGTCGGTTTAGAGCACAAAATTCTACAAACCTCTCCCCGTTCTCACTCATCTCCGAGCCTAGTCCCTGTCTCCCCATCACCTCTTCGTATCCGGTGTTGTCCTCCCCTATTTTGGCATTAAAATCGCCCATGACGATGGTGATGTCTCGCTCCGCACATTTGTCCAAGGCACTCTGGAGTCGGTCGTAGAACTCTTGTTTCTCTTCCTCGTCCCTGTCATTAGTGGGCGCATAACACTGGATGACGTTCAGCTTGAGCTTTTTCTTGGTTCTAAAGGCTGCTGTGATGATTCTTGGCCCAACCTTCCTCCTCCAGGAAAGGAATTACTGTTAGTCTTTTCGTCGGCGTTTTTGTAGCTATTTCCTTTTTTGCAGGGTGGGGAAGTTACCCCCACGCCCAACCCCCTTACTAGGAGGACCAGGGGTTTTCTGTCGGGGTCACCTTCCCTTAGACCATGTTGGTTCACGGCACCTTATTTCATTCGGTACACCCCTCTCATGAGGGACCCCCTATGCACCACCCAGGGGACGCGCCTCAACGCCATATGGTCCCAGCGCGAGGAGTAGTACTAGTAATGTGTATAAATTGCTCCTGAGGATGTGCCAAGTGTCTCCTTCATATGATAGGACAAAAAGATAACATTTTGAGAGAGGGGTAGATATAGTAGTGGCAAGGATAGTGCAAATTTGAACGAAGCAAACGCCCAGTGAATTTGCCTTCATTCTACCTGCATGTTCACAGCAGTGCATGGGCCATTTGCAGCTGACGGCCTGAGGACCTTTTTTTTTTACCGGCTTTAAATCTTCACCCTTATTACTCATCGTTTTGTTTGTGTCAGGTATGGGAGCAGGCAGAGGATGGACAATGGCATTGTACAGCAAGCTGGAAGGTAAGACCCTGCCCATAAACTAGTGCACTTACAGGTCACTTTTCAAACTCCCACACATACACACTGTCCTTAACCCATTTTGCCCTGATGCATTACAGCAAGAGATGGATCGACCATGGCACCAAGTTAATCTGACATTTCCCTTAAATTATGGTTGATCCATCCGCTGCAACTGGTACATATATTACACTTCAAGCAATAAAGTTTATTTATAAATATTAGTAATAGTTGTTGGCAATGCGGCTGTGGGTTTAAATAGGTTGACCCTTTCACATCTGGAGTGCTGAGAGCAACACCCTAATGCAGGGAACAGTGATCTGCAAGAGCCCCTGCTACTGCATGGACAAAGGATCTATGCCTGCACAATCTTGCTGGCTGTGTATAGTGTTCCTCAAGCAGACAGTTATCTGGCAGGAAAATCTTCAAAAGTTCAATGGTTTTGCAGACATTTCTTGTGATGGAGGTATTACTGACAGGGTGATAGGTTATTTATCTTGTCACATAAGTGAAAGTTAACTCAATAACTGTCAAAAATCAGGAATTCCTGAAACTGTCTTCTTTTTCAAATTTAGAAATTTGGATAGGACACCTTTTTGTTTATATTATTCTTCAGATATAATTCTCTCTCTCTCTCTCTCTCTCTCTCTCTCTCTCTCTCTCTCTCTCTCTCTCTCTCTCTCTCTCTCTCAGAGAGCAAGAATTTGCTTTAATTTTTGCCCATAATTGTTAAAATTTGAAGAAAACTGTTCAGATTTGTTAACTTTGTTCAGATCCTTACAAATTTCATGGTGTCCCAGAGGCAAGATCCAGGACTCCAATTTCTGTGCGTCTGTGATGCACTGAAATTCAAAATCACATACTGAAAATGTGACAAAGGTGTGGGCAGATGCACTTCTTCTTCTTTAGCATTCCCGAGTTTCTGCCTCAGATGTCAAGATTGGTTGTTGATATGAATTCATGGTCTGCAGTAGGTCTTGAATGGAGCCCCAGAGTTTCTCAGACAGCGTCGCTCCATGTGGCCAGTGCTGTATCCTGGCGTTTGGTACAGGGGACAGGACTGCAGTACATGCTCTGGGGTCTGTAAACCAGTTTCACACAAGCAGTCTGCAGTGTGTGACAGTCCAAGGCGGTACAAGTGTGCACGCAGTCGGCAGTGACCAGTCCTTAGACGGAATATGGTGGTCTGTTGGTGGCGCTGGAGGTGTTTTAACTGGTCATCAGATGGTGGGTTGTGTTGGGTTTGCCAGTCTGCATGATAGTGCCGCTTAATGAGGGTTTTGACTTCCTGGAATGACATCGGTTGGTTTGGCTGCTCAAGCTTGCTGCCGGACTTGGCGAGTCTGTCTGCCTCCTCGTTTCCTGATAGTCCACAGTGAGCAGGTACCCACTAAACAGCCACTTGTGTTGGGCACGAGAGGGCAACAAGGCGAAGCAGGTGCAGTGTTTTTTTCTCCAGCTGCTCACTGGGGGACTGCAGGCTTTGGATGGTGGATCTGCAGTCGGTCAGGAAAACGACGGGTGAGGGCAGGGGAACGTTTGCACCGACAAGGCTGGCAGCCTCTCGTAGAGCAGTGAGTTCAGCCCGGTAGTTGGTTGACAGTCTTCCCGCAGGCAGGGATTTGGATGTGGTGTGTCCATCTGGATAGCGGATGAAAATTCCACTGCCTTCATTCTTGACAGCGCGTCTGAGGATCCATCTGTGAAAACGTGTGCCCAGACTGATGCATTGTAATCCCGGTCCAGCATTTCCAGTGTGAGAGACCTGAAGATGGCTTCTGACTGGGATTCTTTGCTGGCTACTCCTGGGACATCAGTAACAAAAAGCACGTTTTCCAGGGAGGTGTTCCAGTCCTCAGCAGCTTGAAGAGGTTCTCGACCATTTGAGGCATTGTAGATGGTGTCCTGGTGAGCTCTTGTGAGTTGTTTTGTGAGGTGGTTGAAGCTGCTCCACTTCAGCCTGTTCTTTGTTTGTTCTTGGAGTTGCTGATGGACTGGGTGGATGGGCAGTCAATGCAACTTTTCACTGTGAACAAGGACCTTCTCCTCCCATCTTTTGTCTAGGCAGTGAAGACCAGTGGTGGTTTCTAAGGTGTTGATGGGTGTCGTTTTTAACCCGCCTGTGATGATACACATGCTTGCGTTTTGACTCTGGCCAGCCTACTCGTGTTGCTCTTGGCAGCAGTGGCCCAGGCTGCTGAGCCATACTCCATCACAGGATGGATGTTTCCTGTGTACACCTGCTTGAGGATGCTGCTGTTTGCTCCCCATTTGGTGCCTGCCAGTTTCTTCATGAGAGACAGTCTTCTTGTGGCCTTCCTCTCTGTCTCTTTGATGTGTGGATTCCAGGTCAGTTTCTTGCCTAGTTTGACACCAAGGTAGGTGGGAGTGTCATCCTGGGGGACATCTTGGTTGTTGACTGTTAGTTTGAGGGATTCTTTGGAGTTGGAGAAGGAGAAGCAAGTGGAGACTGTCTTCTGACTGTTGATGGTGACACACCAGTCCCTCGCCCATCTGGAGCTGTTGTCGAGGGCCTCTTGCATTCTGACTGTAGCAGTTGGAGTGGACTCTGAGGCGTACCACATGGCAAAGTCGTCAGCATGCAGGGCTCTTGTGATGTGTCTGGAGAGGCCATCAGTGATGTCATTTATGAAGACAAGGAAGAGGGTGGGGGAAATCGCACCTCCTTGGGGAACACCTTCCCTGATCTTGACGGTGTAGCTCAGGCTGTCACCCAGCTTGACCCTCGCTCTGTGGCTGAGGAAACTCCTGGTCCAGCTGAACATTCGTCCGGCAACTCCTGCTGTCAGTAGTTTTAGAAGAAGACCCTCTTTCCAACCTTGTCAAACACTTTGGAGAGGTTAACAAAGGTGGCGCTTACTTTCTTCTTTTCCTGGAAGGCATTTTCTATCGACTGTGCAAGGTAGATGAACTGGTCTTCAGTACTTCTGTTCTTCCTGAAGGCTGTATGTTCTTTGGTGATCAGGTTGTTGGTTTCCAGATGCCACAGAAGTCTCTTGTTGATCATGCGCTTGAGAGTCTTGCCGAGGCAGCTTAGCAGGCTGACAGGTCTGTAGCTGGACTTCTTGTTTGGGTCCTTACCTTTCTTGGTTATGGGTGCAATGGTGGCCTCCTTTCACGCTGACAGAAAAACACCATTTCCCCATGAAAGGTTAAAGAGTTCAAGCAGTTTCCTTCTGGCAGCTGGTCCAAGATGCTTGATCATTTCGTTGCAGACTCCGTCTTTCCCTGGGGCTTTCCTGGTCTTGAGTCTCCTGATCGCATCATTGAGTTCTGACAGAGTGAGGTCTGAAGTCATGGCTGCAGTGAGTTTGTCTGGTGTTTAAGCTTGGTCTGCAGCTGTGTTTCGACTTCCCTTCTTCTTTTTGTTGGGATTTTTAGAGTACTGTCCATCTCAAAGGCATCAGCAAGGTTGTTTGCAGCTCTCTTCCCTCTGTGGAGCATGCCATCTTCAGCAAGTGCTGTGGGTCAAGACATGGTTATGGCATCCTCGTTCAGAGTCTTGGGGAGACGCCATAGTTGTCCAGTGCTTTGGTTCAGGCTGAGTGAGGATGTTTTTGCGTGCCAGCTTTGACGGATTTCTTTTGTCTTTGCCATGTTGAAGTCCTCCTTCGGTTGATTATGCCTGGCAGTTGTTTCTGGTGTTGGGTTCTTCTCCATGTCATTCCTGGCTTCTGAGAGTTGCTGGTGAAGGGCAGCCAGAGTTTTGCTCCAGTAGGGTTTGTAGTCTTTCCTGAAGCCACGGGGAATGGATTTCTGAGCTGCTGATAATTATGATGGTTTCCATCAGTTTTTTGACATTTTTGTTTACATCCTCTGTTAGGTTGGTGCAGCAGAATACCGCGGCATGGGCTTGATGTGTTGTCCAGTCAGCTTTCTTGAAGTTCCAGCTGGCTCTTTTTCGGTGGTGTTCTCCAGCAGTCTTTTTATTTGCATTGTGCAAGATGATAGGGAGGTGGTTGCTTCCGCCCAGTTGATCATTTACAACTCTGGTTGTTTGTTTCAGAACATCATCTGTGGTCATGGCAAGGTCAGGTGTTGATGTGTTCTTCCAAGCTATGGAATAGTATGTTGGTCTGTCGTCAGGCTGGTTAATCAGGACTAGCTGGTTGTCAATGAGCCAGTCCTCTATGTCCTCTCCTCTGCAGTCAGAGTCTTCATACCCTCAGCTGGGTGAGTGACCGTTGAAGTCCCCAACAATTATGTGGTTTTCTGGCAAGAGCTGAATGGTATGGAGGTCAAGCCTTCAGGTGGGAGGGCTGTAGCAGTTGGTGATGAGAAGTTTTTCATCTTGCAGGAGGATCTTGATGGTGACAAACTCAAGTTCACCTGCTGCTGTCTGTTCTATCAACAGCGCCGGGATTCCATGCCTGACAAGAGTTATTACTCCCCCTTCGTGTCCAGTGGGTCTGTCTCGTCGGAAAGTTTCATAACCCCTGATGAAGAATCTGCGGCTTTCTGTCAAGTGAGTTTCTTGGATGCAGATGACATCAATGTTGTTCTCTTTCAGGAAGGCGTGTAACTCTGTTTTTTTTTTTTGCTGAAAGCTTTCTGCGTTCCACTGTGCAATCCAAAGAGCTGTCGTTGGAGTTGTAGAGAGTCCAGTATCACTACTCTGCCGCCCCCTGGTTCCCGGGTTAGCAGAGCCGCCAGTTGCTGAGGTTGGTCCCTTAGACTAAGTTAGAGGCTGAGGGCCTGGCACCGTCCCCGCCTGGCTTTGGTCCACGGGGCCGACAATCGTATCGAAATACCCATCTGAGGCATAATCCATGAGCGTTGCGTGTGTGCTCGTTTCCTTGACGTGTTTCCACACTATACCAGATGGCATAGTCAGCGACACTCCGACTTCGTTGGTCAGTGGTTTCGGTTTGGAATTTTCCTTCTCGTAGGAGAATTTCCTTACCTGGGATTGAGAGCTTCACCTGCCCTTGTTTTAATTTTGGAGTTGACTTCTCCTAGGCCAGTTGCCTGCCACAGCTTATGAGTCTGGTCTACCCAGGGAGTTTGTTCGGATCCCATCCCTAGACATGGCTGCCGACCAAGGCTGATGAGTCCAATCTACCCACACTCTTGTAAGGAGTTGCACCTAGAATGGCTGCCTACCAGGGCTGCTGAGCCCACTCTGCCCATGGTTGGTTTTCTGTCGGGGTTCGCTCCCCTAGCCTTTGCCTCTCCTGAGGCACCCACAAGGTAGTGGGGCTATTTACCCATATTTGGGAGTCTGGTTCACGGGCATCAGGGCATATCCACACACCAGTGGGCCTGCATGCCGCCTGTCTGGTGTCTTGAGTCCCCTGTAGTTCAGACTGAGTCCGTAAGGTGCTCAGTTACCGTGTGTCCCTGTGAGGAGGCACTACATGAGGCTTGTTGTTGGAGAGGCTATGTACTGGCAGAGAGAGACTGACACATTCTGCCCTCCTTTTCGCAATACTGCTAGCCAGCGGTGGAAGCTGAAAGCAAGAAGTGACAAGCACTACCACTGCACTACCACACGAGATGCATCACAACAACCATTTTGACAAACGCAGATGCACTAAAATTCAACACATCTGCTTCCACAATGCTCTAATTTTAGCTCATGTGTGATAGCAGAAGTGAGTATGTTTTGTGCTATCCATTGTCTCTCCGGCAGCTAGCATCTGTCAGCCATGGTAAACTGAAGTGTTGGCAGTTTCTCAGACTGAACATTCTTGGCTAAAGGATACTTTGTAACAAGACCTATCTAAATATATAGAACAATTTTATTGGCCTCTCTCGAAGGACAATGTCACAATAGTCCAGAAATAGGTTTAATTAAAAAAAAATAGCCATGTTTTTACAAAAAGATTTCATTATCGGATACTATTGGATCTTGTCCCTGCACCCCAACAGGGCCTAGGTGACCCCAGCCTCACATTGCTTATGTCCATTTTCTGAAAGTTTCACCCATGTCAGTATGATTTATTATTATGATTCTTTGACCAGAACATATCCTCATCTACTTGCAGACTCACAGTGGTTCAGTATGGCGTGTAACGTGGGCACATCCAGAGTTTGGCCAGGTGCTGGCCACGTGTTCGTTTGACCGTACAGCAGCTGTGTGGGAAAAAGAGGCAGGGCAAAACCACTGGCTAAAGAGAACCAGTCTAGTAGACAGCCGAACTTCAGTAACGGATGTCAAATTTGCTCCAAAGCACCTAGGACTACAGCTGGTAAGTATGTCATCTCTTTTAGCTCACACATCTAGCATAGTGAGTAATCCAAGCGTGTAAAATGCAAAGAACATCACAACAAAGAAAGACAAATTTTGTCCACAAATGTTGTTTGTAAGACAGCTGTGGGCAAGTCATGGAAATCAGCCCCTGTACCTTTTGCTTGCTGGGTTTTATATTTTTCTTTAGAAGCCTGGCTTTATTTTGCACCTGTAGATATTGTGATGTACAGTCTGTTGTATTGATATTGCAGGCCACAGCGTCGGCTGATGGTGTCGTACGTGTGTATGAAGCAGTGGATGTGATGAACCTGAGCAACTGGTCCTTACAGCATGAGTTTAACTGCCGTCTCAGCTGTAGTTCTCTTTCTTGGAATCCGTCTAGGTGAGAACGCCTATACCAGTGTCGCCTTTTCCTTAATCATCTAGATAGGATATGACATTTCTTTAGCTTCATGAAACAGTTTGAGAATCCCGATATATGAGTCATTCTCCAATACTCGTAGTGATGAGGGGTCACAGCATTTAAAACCCCAAATATTAATACATACTATTTGTTTTGGAAAAATCTAACCAGTCTTGTGATTTACTAATGTTATTGTATCTGGAAAATCAGTAGCTTAAAAAAAATTCAATTATTAGTATTTTTAATTGTATTTAAATTACGATTATTATGCTCAAAATGGCGCCGACGAATTGGAAAACCATGCCCCTGCTATATTATCGATCCATATTTCAACACCAACACTATCAACCCTCATTTATTTGATTGTATGTGATTATCGATAGTTAGTAAAGCAGCAGAATGTTGACAAACATCAATTTCATTTGTTTCTGCTGTGAAATTTGGGTTTGAAATTGGGGGTAATTTGCGCACCATAGGCGTCACATACACACGGTCTTTAAAAAAAGGTGAAGCAGATGACAAAGTAATGAAACAAAGAAAACGTTAGTCCTACCTGAAAATCTCATGAAATACACATATATTTTTATGATTTATAAGAATACAGATACTGCAGGAGGTTGTAGATGGCTTGTTTTGATTATGACGTCACAGACATCACGCAAATGACCAGCGTTTGT
Organism: Semisulcospira habei; assembly: GCA_036245525.1. NCBI lineage: Eukaryota > Metazoa > Mollusca > Gastropoda > Semisulcospiridae > Semisulcospira > Semisulcospira habei. The sequence continues at coordinate 182,191,677 of BTPG01000002.1, read as the reverse complement.
TTTTTATTCATATTTTAAGACCGCGATAAAATTGTGAGGTCCGAAAGGTCTCTTGGCTTGACTTCGCGAACGAAGATTCTATAGGGCTTGCCCACGTCGTCTGCAGGCATTTTCGTGGCTGCGGAGGCCAATCCGGGACAGGCAGGTTCGACCGCAGTGGCTGCAGGGGAAGGTCTGGTCAGGGTTCTGAGTTACGACAACTCTGTTTTTTTCTTCTAAGCTGCTTGTCCTTAAGGTTAGCTCTGCGAGAGTCCTCAAAGGAGACGGCTGCCTTGTGAATGGTGGAGCGCCAGGTGTCACGGTCCGCAGCAAGCGAAGACCACTGGCGGTGGTCGATTTGGCAGGCACTAAGCGACTTCTTGAGACCGTCTTTGTATCTCTTCTTTGGTGCCCCTCTGTCTCGGTGTCCAGTGGCGAGCTCGCCGAACAGAGTGATCTTGGGTAGGCGATGATCCTCCATCCTGGAGACGTGCCCCGCCCAGCGAAGCTGTGTCCGCAGCAGCAAAGCCTCGATGCTCACAGTTTCCGCCTGTTCAAGGACCTCGACGTTGGTGACATAGTCACTCCAGTGAATGCTGAGGATGGTACGCAGGCAGCGCTGGTGAAAGCGTTCGAGGAGTCGTAGTTGGCTGCGGTAGAGGGCCCAGGACTCGGAACCGTACAGCAGGGTGGTGAGGACCACAGCTCTGTACACGCTGATCTTGGTGCCTTTTTTCAGCTGTTGATTGTGCCACACCCGCTTGAATAGTCGCCCGAAAGCACTGTTCGCTTTTGCCAGCCTGTTGTCCAGCTCCTTGTCCAGCTTGGCGTCTGACGTGATGATGCAGCCAAGGTAGGTAAACTGGTGTACAGACTTCAGTTCGGACTCGCCGATGGTGATGTGGGGAGGGCGATGCTCTTCCTTGGGTGCCGGCTGATGAAGGACCTCTGTCTTTTTCAGACTGACCTCAAGTCCAAAGAGCTGGGCAGCATCTGCGAAGCAGGACGTAATGCGCTGCAAGGCTCTCTCTGTGTGTGCAATGAGGGCAGCGTCCTCAGCGAAGAGCAGCTCACAAATCAGTTGGTCTAGGGTTTTCGTGTGGGCCTGCAGTCGTCTGAGGTTGAACAGGCTGCCATCGAGACGATACCTGATGTACACTGCGTCGTCATCGTCGAGGTCCACTGTGGCCTGCTTCAACATCATGCTGAAGAAGATGGTGAAGAGGGTCGGTGCCAGCACGCAGCCTTGCTTCACGCCGTTGCGAATGGGGAATGGTTCTGAGAGGTCACTGTTTAGTCTGACCTGGCCTTGCTGGTCCTCGTGGAGCTGGACGATCATGTTGAGGAACTTTGGGGGACAACCTAGTCGCTCCAGGATCTGCCACATACCTTGCCTGCTCACAGTGTCAAACGCTTTTGTTAGGTCGACAAACGTTACGTACAGCCCTTTGTTCTGCTCGCAGCACTTCTCCTGAAGCTGTCTCAGCACAAAGACCATGTCGGTGGTACTCCTGTTGGCTCTGAAGCCACACTGACCCTCTGGGAGGTGGTCTTCAGCGATGGCAGGTACCAGCCGATTCAGGAGCAACATTGCGAGAATTTTCCCGGCAATGGACAGCAGGGTAATTCCACGATAATTAGAGCAGGCAGACTTCTCTCCTTTGTTCTTGTACAGGGTGATGATGACTGCATCACGGAGATCCTTTGGTAGTGTTCCTTTTTCCCAGCAGCAGAGAAAGAGGTCGTGGAGCTTGTTGTGCAGTGCTGGGCCTCCATGTTTCCAGATCTCTGGCGGGATTCTGTCAATGCCTGCTGCTTTGCCACTCTTGAGCTGGTGGATGGCTGTGAGGGTCTCTTCGGCGGTGGGCGGTTCGTCCAATTCAACCTTTAGTGGAAGGTGTGGGATTTGGAGGATGACTGTTTCTTGAACAGTGCGTTCAGCGCCGAAGAGGTCCTGAAAGTATTCCGACCAGCGGTTCAAGATGGAGGTATTATCTGTGAGGAGTGCCTGTCCATCAGCGCTTCGCAGGGGACTTTGTACCAGGTGCCTAGGGCCATACACTGCTTTCAGTGCTTCGTAGAAGCCCCTGTAGTCACCGTTGTCAGCGCAGAGCTGGGTCCTCTGTGCGAGTCTGGACCACCACTCGTTCTGGAGCTCTCTAAGCTTGAGCTGGAGACTGCTGCAGATGAGGCGGAAGGCAGACTTCTTCACAGGGCAGGAAGGCTGGGCTAGGTGGGCCTGGTGGGCGGCTCTTTTTTTTGCTAGAAGTTCCTGGATCTCTACGTCGTTTTCGTCAAACCAGTCTTTGTTCCTCTTTCTAGCAAAGCCCAAGACTTCCACAGAGGATTTTACAATAGCAGTTTTCAGTTGTTCCCAGAGTGTTTCAGGAGAGGAGTCTGCTGGATCAACTGTGTCTTTGAGCATGCGCTGTAAATCGGCCTGAAGGGCAGCTTTCTTGTCGTCACGCTGAAGGCTGGCAACATCAAGCTTTTTCTTGGGAGGGCCGCCTTTCTTGGGTTTCAGCTTGAGGCGGAGCCTGAGTTTGCAGCGAACAAGGCGGTGGTCCGTGTGGCACTCTGCGCTGGGCATCACTCTGGTGAGGAGGACGTCACTGCGGTCCCTCTGACGCACTAGGACATAGTCGATAAGGTGCCAGTGCTTGGAGCGAGGATGCATCCAGGTGGTCTTTCGACTGTCCTTTTGCTGGAAAGTGGTGTTGGTGATGACAAGTTGCTGTTCTGCACAGAGCTCCAACAGAGACGGGGAAGTGGCGCAGTGGTTAAGGCATCTGCCTCCAATGCCAAAGGTGCGAGGTTCGATACCGGGTTCCGGCGTTGGATTTTTCTCCTCTGGTGTCACCGTCTGGGCAGTGGGCAGATGTTCACATCTGCACGGGACATAGACGACCCCGGCCCCCACGAGTCCCCTGCTGCCTTGCAGGCCTGGCCGCTTGGCTGCGGAAAGGCTAAGGCTAACCCCTGACATCAAAGCCCCCGTGTCTCCGGGGAAGGCTTTTGAGCCAGAGACTAAGACAAGGACAGTCTGATATAAAACCTACGACCCGAGGACCTCGATGCCACCGTCCCAGCTTGCTAGGCCATGGCAAACGAACCAAGGGTTTAAAGGGTGGGGCCAGTACTGCGCACACTGCACTCCACCAAAAAGCTCCACCGCGCAGGCTTTAGGAAACGCCCACGGACTATGACACTGAACTTTCCAAGTCCTGTAGCGATGGGCAAGGGGCAAAACGGCAGGTGAAAGATGTCACTGGAAGCCGCAGTCTCAAACCTGCATGCAGGCGGTTCAGGATATTGGTCGCCTGATGTTGACCTGGGGATGACAACGTCACTCGGCACACCCTGAACGACCAAGCAGCCTTCTCTAGGGACAGCACTGCTTGCTCCACACGGAGAGGGGCCTAGAAAAGGTGGCCTAACCAAAGCTCATCCCCTCGTAACCCCAGTTGGCTAGCCGCGGTCAACGGGCATCTTCTCATGCGGTCAGAAAACAAGAATAAACAATGGATCCACTTTCATGACGACCACGACCGGACTCAACGTAGCATGCTGGAACATCCGAACCATGCTCGACACAGCAGACAGCGGACGCCCTGAACGTCGCTCCGCCCTCATTGCCCATGAATTGCGGAGGTTAAACATCGACATCGCCGCGCTCAGCGAAGTACGCCTCCCGGAGGAAGGCAGCCTCCAAGAACTTGGCGCTGGCTACACCCTCTACTGGTCAGGCAGGCCTGCATCAGAAAGACGGCTCTCAGGCGTGGGCTTCATGGTGAAGACCCCCATTGCGACTAAGTTGGAAAACCTACCAACGGGTCACTCCGACCGCATCATGTCCATGCGCCTCCCACTGAGACACCAGCAACATGTCACCCTTCTCAGTGTGTACTCCCCAACCCTCCTGGCAGAGCCTGCAGAAAAAGACAAGTTCTACTCTGACCTGCGCAGCCTCCTGCAGAGCACCCCTGCAGACGACAAAGTCATCATCCTTGGCGACTTCAACGCCAGAGTGGGCCAAGACTCTGAAGCCTGGAAAGGAGTCCTCGGCAAGCATGGCGTTGGGAACTGCAATGACAATGGTCCGAAAGGTACTGGAAGGTTTATTTTCAAACACTGCACAAACCCTGATGACGTTTTGCGGGAAATATTCATGTGACTTGGTTTTGTAGACCAAGATCAATGATGTGTCATACACACAGTATCCCATGTGCACAAAATTACCGCAAAAATTTTTCGGCAGTGCGGTTCTCCCTGACTTGAAAGATCGACGCTGGTTTGCCTTTAATTTTGTGTCATCTTGTGCTATAGGCGAGTTCACAAGTGTTTCTAATGCTGTATTGAATTGAATTAAAGGTATTGTTTTAAAACCGCATGCATATTTTGAGCTTTTGGGTGGATAAGACTAGTGCATTCGCGTTGTGTTTACGTTTTTCACTCGGTGTCATATGTCATGCAGGTAGTTCAAAAACAGCTATCAGCATCGTGTTTGTAGCCTTTGTGTTATTTAAAAAGAAAAACCAACACAGATTGTTTGTGTGTGTGTTTGCTTGACACTTTTATTTCATCTCACCTACTATTGTATTTTTCTTTTTTTGCTTTGCCCTCATTTTTTTAATTTTCATGCACTGGTGACTCGCATCATGCAGGTTACCATTTTCAGGTTATTGCTTAAATTTCATCACAGAATGAAATTAATTTTGTCCTATTGTTGTTATTTCATTTGTCTTCATGTAAAAAACATGTTACTAGTGTCTTTTACTGATTTTAAGAAAAATCAATTTCACAGTAAAACAAAGGGGCACGACCGACCTTTTTTAATGCTTCAGTTCGCAAAAAGCTTTTACTGCGCTTCAGTATACATACCCACTTAGACAGTGACCGCCCTATTGTCCCACCAAATGCTTTCTTTCGTCCGTTCAAAGCGAAAGAGGCCACCGGAATCGTGCGGCTGGACCCGGTCAAAAGATTGCTTCCGATAGACGATTAGGTAGCTGACGTCATAACTATTCTATACGACCTTAGGTCATCTGCATAATTATAACCAATCAGAGACAAGATGTCGGATGAACCAGCGAAGAAAAAAAGAAAGTATCAGTCGACTCGCGCCAGCCGACAATGACAGACTCGTAATTGAAGAGAAGAAAGAGAAAGAGAGACAAGATACCCCTAAGTAGAACTGACATCGGACAAGAGAATATAGAGCTTGACTTGACCGCCCATCCGGAATTTGTCACTTTCTTGCTATGTGAAACAGTAAGTAATCCGGTTACGATCTTTGTCGATCTTCCTGTAGTTTCACGAGCGCTAGAGACTGAGAATTCATGATCTTCAGTAGAATTTATCTCTTACTGATTTTGCAAGATTTTAAACCTGTTTTATCATGAAGTTACGAGCTAGTTCATCAGATTTTATGCTGCAAGGATCGGACAACTACGGCCTGTGTGTCAAAATTGCGGCACCGGCTGCCAACATCGATGGTCGTGACACGTTTTTGTGTGTGCGGGCTCTCATTCACTCGCTTCACAGATGTAGTGTTTCTGCTGCGATGGTGCATTTGTCGTTTCCAGAGATGCTTTCAGTTACGTAGACTTTGATGTGTGTGATGTGAAACTGCAATGCAGAAATGGGTATAAGTGGGTGAAATACCATGACTGTTCTGTTTCGTGACGCTGGCTCAGTCGCCGGCTTGGCGCGGAGACCGAGTCGAAGAACTTGAAGCCACGCCCACAGCATGATTTGCCCGTTACTCAGGGCAGCAGGTCAAGCGGAACCCGCGTTGATTTTGACAGCATAGCGAATAAGTGGAAAATTTATTTTACATTCTCGTGGAAAATTATGTCAAAGGGATGCCGGAGAACATCATTACATCATGTGTCTACACTGACACGTGTGTACCCACTCGACAACGATGACCGCCTCCGTCGTCTGCAGTATCGATTGATCGGGTTCTGCCTTGTGACGTAGGCTAGTTAATATGCACAAATTCAAAACGAGGCCGATGCAGACGATAATTTGCACCCTCGGGTACAAAAACAACACACCCATCAAACGATGAATTTCGACATTTGGCATTGTATTTATATCATAAAGTTCTAAGTTAGTACACAAAGGACCCATACATAATACTGTCAGCAGTATCTGTTGCAGACAGTTTTCCGACTGTTGAGATGATTAAACCTGGGGAGAATCGCTTTAAAGGAGTGGTAACCTGCGCATGGCGTCACACAATTTCTTGCCTCGCATCTATTTCGAGTCTCACAAATTTCCTCTTAAAATTATTCATATGGGTAGTAATAAGAGTTACTTAATAATGGTATTAGTTGTTTTGCAACAAAAGTTATTTCAACTGGTCAATATAATGGTTTTGTGTCACGACATCATGCAGGTTACCAGCATGGGGGTCCCCTATTTGGAATGAAGTTTGTGTCCAAAGCGTCAATGTTGCTGATATATCGTTTTCATATTCAGATAGGTATTGCACTTACCTTTAAAATGGAACTAGTCTTAGGTTTCTATGAATAATTTTTAAAAATTGGTCTGTTTCCACTTTTTCACTACGAGTACTGGAGAATGACTCATATGCTCATTGACCCTATTCCTGTTATATGTACAGAAACTATTTTCACGTGAAATGGCAGTAGGTATGTGTAATAGAATAAACCAACAAAGAACAAAACATACTTAGAAAAGAGGGGTACAACACAACTGTGTTATAACTATCTTTTCTGCACGTTTCTTTCTTTGCTGCGTTATTCTCTGCACTTGTCAGTCACCTTTTTGGTCTGGGTTTCGAATAGGTACCACAGTCCAACCTACACTTCTTATCACAATCCTTCAGTTAGTCTATAGTATCACATTTGATTTATGCATATGGCCCTGGCTCTGATTTACCATCAAGAAGTTGTGACACTCCAAATCCAAAACTAAATTCCATATTAAAATCAAATTCAAAACAAGACGCGACATCCTGTGGTATTTTTTGTTGATAAAACTTTTCTTTCTGTTATTTCACCGCACGCACAAACAGTTAGCATTGTGTACTAACTACTACATAACCATTTACACCGTCACAAAAGTTGACTACACATATTTCCACAGCAGTAATGCCAAGAAGCTCATTCAAAAAGCACCTTGACAAGATTGTTCAGTAATCTTATCAGCTAGAATGAAGGCAAAGTTTTTGAACCCCAAAGAAACTGAACATTCTTAGGAAGAAGAAAGTGTACATAACTTGACAACATTTTTCAATTTTCAAAAGAAAATGGTCTAATACTCAAAGCTTGGTAAAAATAACAACAAAAAACACCATTACGTAGACAGAACAAATCAGTGGTTGTGATGCTTGTTTTCACCACAAAAAAAAAACAACTGCCAAAAAACACGCGCCTTCTCAGAGTCCCGCTCTTCAAATACAAAACCGGAGGTGACCGTTGTTTTGCGCACGTTGGACCTGTTGTCTGGAACTCCCTACCTATAGACATTAGACATTCTCCCTCATTTACTGCCTTTAAATCTGCCCTAAAGACTCACCTGTTCGATACAGCAATGTAGCTCAGTTCTTAGGCTTTATGTACCTGTGCATGTGTATTGCAGAATCCGTTATTTCTCTGGTTTTATGACCCCCTCCACTCCCACTCTTTATTTGTAAAGCGCTTAGAGCTTATTTAAGGATAAGCACTATATAAGTAGCCATTATTATTATTATTAACTGCTTTCAATGTGAGCAGTATGAAAAATAGGCAAGCAATAATAGACGCATCTATTTTGTGTAAATAAGACACTTTTTAGACATGAAAATGGCTACAAATGCATTCTACTTGGTATGGGTATTTGTGGTATTCAAAGATGCACATAACCATGTTAAGAACTGCCATAAAACAGGCATACATCCTAATACACTGGTCAGAAATGCAGAATGAGGTCCTGAAGTACATAACTTCACACCGTGACTTTGCAAGGAACACATTTAAAATGGCATCCAAATTAAAGAAAAACAAAATCATAATCATATCACTTTATACCAGCACAACAGCTACTCTGTATTAATGCACCTCTGTTATTGATTTCTGTGGGGAGGAGGGAATGTGTGGAAAAATGGTGGACAACTGGCTGAGTACACAATTTCACAACAAATTGACTAGCTTTTGGCAGTTTTCCATGGTTAAACAAAGGGTTTTTTTTAGCCACAAACTGCATCATTATATATGACCTTGTGTGGAACTCATGATAACTAATGCAGTACTGTAAAAACATGATGTCATCTCTTCAACAACAAAAATGTCATATCATGATGATGTGTACATAAATTCACAACACTGAATACAATGCTTTGTAGTAAAGATATGCACATCTTGCTTATTTCTGTAAAATGCCTCAAAGCGACCTAAGGTCCGTCAGGTATTAGTGTTATTTGGATTCTAAAATCCTAGCACATCGATGATAATTGGCAAGTTTCAACCAAATGATGAAAATACTTCAAAGGATGGGAAGATTGGATGTTATGATGTTACCGAAACCAAAATCAGCAGGGGTGCAGTTGGCGCAACTATTTTGTGTACAATATCAATTGCTTTCATTCTAAGGCTTGGGGTCACAAGAGCTCAGGAAATAGGCCCATTATAGCCATAATTATTTTGACAAAAGATGGTTTTTCTCTCAAAATACTATTCACAACTTCAAACCCAAATTTGGTACAGAGATACCTGATGGTAAGACCTATCTATGCATACAAATTTGGATGACATCTGGGAAAGGTCAAGGGTCACAAGAGGCCGGCAAATGTTTGATTAAATTGTAGGTATTATCAACATTTTTGCAAATTTTTCAATCAAATTTGGCACAAAGGTAGCTGATGATAAAACCTTCCTATGCATACTAATTTAGTTGACTCATCACAAAGGTCAAGGTCATGGAGGATGGACAGATGTGTGAAAAATGCTTACATTTTGAGAAAACATGGATTTTGCTGGTGCAGAAGCCAGCCCTTTACTTAGTGTCACAAAGGTCACACATGTAAATAGGTCATACACATGAACCATAATGGCTTTGCCTTTCTTGTTTTATGTTGATATTTGACTGTGAAAGCATCAGAAACTTAGACTAATACCTTTGAAATAAATTGCTAAGTCAGAATTTTTCATCAAAATCAACAAAATGAAGAAGCTTATATGGTTGTCTCAACAACACTTCAAAAGAAATGCTTTTTTTGAGTAAATAATTCATGCAAGAATATTTGCCACAAAAAATTTACTTGAATTTTCTCCTCCGCCCTCAGACATTTTTCCGCACAGCTGCTCTGCGGGAATGAATAGCCGGCAAGTGTAAAAATGTAAGAGTAAGTCACCTAGTTCCAAATTCCTCCACTTTGAGTGCATAACATTCTGATTGCAGCAGATGCATGTGACATCACTTTTTTTGTCCTCTAAATGGCAAAGATATTTGTTTTTTTACATTCTGATAGCTAACTAGCCTACATCAGGTAGAAATTAATTTTTCATGGGGGAGGTGGGGGGGGGGGGGGGGCAATCGCAGACCTGTTTACCATACACTTTTGGTTAATTGAAGTACACAATTTTGCTTTGGGGTACACATGTACACGTGTATACACAAAAATACACATTTCGGTTCATTTCGGATACACATTTTTAGAATCGGACTTTTACACAAAAAGTCAATCGCAGAAGAAGAAAAGAGTCCAGGTGTTCCTGAACATTCACACGGATAAATGTCTGACGCTTGTTCGCTCCCCAAAAGGACCCAATTAGCTCGTTGCACCCTTTGCGACTCGGCCTTTTCGGTCGGGCATGCCGGCAGCTACGACTGCAAAGGACACATCGAAAGTAAGGGACACAAAGAATTTGAGCAGTCTGAAGATGTTTTGTCGGAGAGGGAGGGGGAGAGAGAGAGAGAAACTGACAACTCACTTGCTTGTGAAGAAATACATATGTGAGGTCCAAAGTACACATTTAGTCAGTTGAAAGTACACTGACTGCACCCAGTGGGGTAAACAGGTCTGCAATCGCTGTTGTGAATATAGGTTGATGATTTTTTTCTGTCTCACTGGTGTAGTATAACAACATCAAGCGATCTACACATCCAGTGAGAAAAGTCTATCGTATTACACGTTTTAAGTGACACATTATCAAAACTGAAGTTTTTCTGGAGACTACTGACTTGTACAATCAAAAGCAATGCGGTGGGTACACAAATTTTTGTTGCTGTTGACAGATAAATCAGCTTATCGATAACCGTGTCACAAAATCAGCGGTCACACGGGGCACCGAAAACACAAAGAAAATAAAATTCATCAGTTAATAAAAGTTTTTGGGACAAAAAAAAAATCTCTGCAAAACTTCCACCTTTAAACTTCGACAGTTCTAAAGTACTGGTGCAGAAAATGGGCCTTCAATGCTAAATCTGAGCCAAGGTCATACTTATCATGTATATATACTAATGGTCAAAACTTAAGGGCCACTTTTTATCACAGACGCACCGACAACACCACACAAATAATGTAATAATACTTCGAGTCAGTACTTTGCTAATTTATTCAGTAACAATTGCATTTAAGTTTTGAGTAAATCAAGCAATTGTAACAACAGCAGTATGTTAGAATGTTCACCCACCCTTCATTTGAAAAGTCACACAAGACTGGTCCAGTCAGTAGCGAGTGTACCCACTGTTTGCAGCCAAGCATTCAATGCAGTGTTGACGCATAGAGTTCACCAGGGTTCAGAGAACATGTGGGATCGCTTCCCACTCTTGATGCAGGAACTGAGGCAGCTGGGGGGATGCCTTGAGGTGGGGGGTGGTTGCTGACTACACCTTGCCCCAGCACGTCCCAGATGTGCTCGATGGGAGCCAGATCAGGTGAACGAGCTGGCCACTCCACCCTCATGATGCCTCGTTGCTCAAGGTACTCATCCACCACACGGGCGCGATGAGGTTGAGCATTGTCGTCCTGCAGAACCGCATTTTTGCCTATGACTTGGAGAGCTGGCTGGATGAGGGGCTGCACAATCTCATCCCGATAGCGCAGTCCAGTCGGGGTGCCTCAGATGACGTGGAGGGGGGTCCTGCCTTCACTGCTGAAGCCTGCCCAGACCATGACTAAGCCTCCTCCGTAGCGATCCACCTCTTGGACGCATCGCTTGCCCTGGCCAACCTGATTCCACTGAAGTCTGTTCCACCTTACATGTTGACGACACCAGGCAACCCGGGCTCTGCGATGAGCTGGAGTGAGGGGTATTCTCACTGCTGCTCTGCATGAAACCAGGCCAATTTCACCCAGACGTCGGCCGACTGTGCTTCTGCTGATGTTAACGTTTGCAGCTTGCATCAGTTGACATCGCAGATTGGTTGACGTGACAGTTCGGTCGCGCAAATCCGCCACACAGAGGTATCTGTCCTCCCTTTTGCTGGTGCAGTGCGGGCGTCCTGAGCAGGGTCGTCATTCTGCCCTTCCATTTTCTTGGAATCGTGCCAGCAGCCTCTGGAACACTGAATGGGACATCCCAAGACGTCTCCCAACTTCTCGTCCGGAAATTCCATCCTGCAGGCATGCTACCGCCTGGTCTTGATCTAATAATAATAATAATAATACATAGTATTTATATGGCGCATTTCTCTTATTTATAACTCAATGCGCAGGACATAGCCGCGAACTGAACCCAACAAGCATGCTCACGTGAACTTACACACTGCACATAAACACAGAACATTCACCTGGTGCTAAGGGCAAGCTCAAGCGAGCTACTGAAATTTTGGAAATTTAAATCGTTTTTTATATTTTTGAAATTTGATTAAGTGGCCTGAAATTAATACCGAATTCGTGGGGGAGGAAAGAGCCGGAGTACCCGGAGAAAGAATCCCCGACGGTCCGCCGGAATTAATGGTGACACTTACTAGAGGAGAAAAGTCCGACGCCGGAACCGGGTATCAAACCTCGCACCTCTTGCATTGTTGACAGGCTTTTTTACTGCTGCGCCACGGACCACCCCAGCATTAGGCTTCGTCGTGGTGGCATGGTTAGGAAAGTGACAATTATGCCCCTACTGTACCGGTATTTGTAGCGAAACAGAGGTGCTCAGTGTTCATGACTGACCCGTTTAGCATGTGCATCACAACTTTACCGAGTTTTTCCACCTGCCTGCCTTTGGTACGCTTGCCAATATCGCACAGCTTTACACAAAAACTGACGTTTCACGTGCATTTGACACATTTGTGGAAATTGATGAATTGTTGTCTATTGTTCCCTGTACAGTGGACTGTCTAAGGTCAACTTTTAACCCATTTGGATTGAAAGAACATTGTATTTTATTAGCGTACTTGCGACGATAAACAATAACACACAAAAGGGGGGGGGGGGGGGGGGGGGGGGTCCTTAAGTTTTGACCATTAGTATATATGCCCTCCACATTGAAATTGAATTGAAAGTCATAATTATCTTCTATGTTTAAACATGAGTACACAGGGTGTTGCACAAGGGACAATATGTAAAAATTTCGATGACATTTTAAAGAAAATTCTGTATTGTTAAAAAATGCATGTTAAGTCAAAATATACATGTATTTTGACTCTGAATTTCATATCTTTTCATATTTTGATTTTGCACATGTGCAAAATGTGTCAATTTTCTTCCGCATGTAATGTGGTGTCCAGTCCTCATTACAATTGTGACCTGTTCCCACGAAAGGGACCATAAGTCGGAAATTTTGAGTTTTGAGATATTTACACCATTACAATCTACTAGCAATACAAATTAATTTGATGCAAAAACTATTGTTGTAGACCTGTTATTAAGCGAGAAACATGCATTTAAAGTTGATCACTCGAACTGACCCAAGATGACCCCCTGCACTCTTTTCGGCCTGTAGCTTCATTCGGCCAAAAGCGACTTAAGGTCCCTTTCGTGGGAACAGGTCACAATTATTGATAAAATAACAATTTACAAAAATAATAATAGGAAATATAAATTTTTAAAAAAAATGTGCACAGTGAAGAACATGGAGCGTTATGAAGTGAAATTTGCAACATGTTTGGGTATGTATTAAACCCACCATCATTGTGCAACAAAACAGCAGTCATTTTTATTCAGAATCTGTAACATTTTGCTCACTCATTTTTGTCAGATTTCATTTTTTGGCTCACGTGCAAAGCAAAAGTGAGTATGTTCTGGGCCTGTGGTCCATCCGTCCGTCGTCCGTGGTAAACTTTAACGTTGGCATTTTCTCGGAGTCTATTCAAGCTACAGTCTTCAAACTTGGGCAAAGGATACTTTGTGGCAAGACCTTTCTAAACATACAAATTTCAGTGTCCTGTCACAAAGGTCACAGGGGATCAGGAAATATATCAAAAATAGCTATTTTGGGACATCATTTATTTTTTCTCAAATACTGTTCACAACTTCAAACCCAATCTTGGTACAAAGATACCTGATGGTCAGACCTTTATGTGCACACTAATTTGGTTGATCCCTTGGAAAGGTCAAGGGTCACAAGAGATCAAGAAATAGGTCCAAAATCGCCATATTTTGATGTTTTTTTCTCAAATACTATTCACAACTTCCAAGTCAAACTTGCTACAGAGTTACCTGATTGTAGGACCTATCTATGCATACTAATTTGGATGACCCCTCGGAAAGGTCAAGGGTCACAAGAGCTCAGGAAATAGGTAAAAAAAAATAGCCATATTTTTCCAAGAAATGTTTTTTTTCAATTACTATTCACAACTCCAAACCCAAACATGCTATAGAGATACCTGATGGTAAGACCTGTCTATGCATACTAATTTGGATGAGCCCTCGGAAAGGTCAAGGGTCACAAGAGCTTCGGAAATAGGTAAAAAATAGCCATATTTTGACAAGAAATGTTTTTTCTCAATTACTATTCACAACTTCAAATCCAAACTTGCCACAGAAATACCTGATGGTAAGACCTATCTATGCATACTAATTTGGATGACCCCTTGAAAAAGGTCAAGGGTCACAAGAGGTCGACAAATGTGTATAAAATGCCAATAATTGTAGTTATTATCAACAATTTTGCAAACTTTACAATCAAATTTGGCACAAAGGTAGCTGATGATAAGACCTTCCTATGTATCTTAATTTAGTCGACTTATCGCAAAGGTTAAGGGGGTTTCACAGATGTGTGAAAACTGATTAAATTTTGAGAAAACATGGATTTTGTTAGTGGAGAAACTATCCCTTTTACTTATTGTCACACGTGTAGATCGGTCCATAAGGGCTTTGCCTTTCTTGTTAAAAATAGATCCGCATTCTGCAGCTTCTTAACAGATATCTTAATCATAGCATGCGTGACAATCAGAACTCCTCCCAATGTTTTCATTTGTCCGCTGCGGTACAGAATTTAGCATCGGACTGTGAAACGAACATGACACGATTTTTTTGTTCACCAAGAAGAGGGATTTTTTGGGATATCAGATATGTTTGGACCAAAGTTATGACATATCTTTTGTCATCTGTCGCACACTCGTGCACCATTCTGATTTTTGTGTCAGGTCAGTGGTTCCTACAAAGGGGGAATTTGGATGTCACACATTTTGTATGGAAACGCACGCTCCACGAAATCTGAGCGAAAATTGCGTTGTCACGTCTAGTTCATATCGCAATCATATTGGATTCGTACATGTTGGTAGCATTAGTGGTGGAAACAGGTGTCAAATGTACCCATGATCTGAGCTGTGTGCACATATTGGGAAATACAACACAGAAACATGACGCAGAAAAAACAGTAAAATTTATTTTTTTAAATGTTGTTTTCTTTGTTTTCCAAAGGATATTTCATCCTTTCTTAATTATTTCCTTACATGTTACAGGCTCACCAGTCACAACCCATTTGATGTGGATTTTGTCTTTTGAATGTTTCAGAGTGCACCCTCCTATGCTGGCAGTGGGCAGTGATGACTCCAACCCTTCTGCTGGTGGCAAAGTGCAGATTCATGAGTACAGTGAAGTTCAAAGGCAAGTTTGGAGGAAACAAATGTTAGGTGTTGAAAAATCAAATTCATGTCTTTAAAAAATTATGTTTCTACATAGGTTATGTTGTCCACTCATTCAGCCCAGTCAAGACAAGAGACAGATCAACCATGATACATGCAGTTTACGGGGATAGTTTGTCACTTTTAGGCGCCAAGCTTATTTAACAGCACCCTTGAACCAGGCTTTCCACTAAGATTTAAAGTTGTTCATTGTCCGTATTTGGAACAGACAGCATGACAGAAAATCCGTCCCTGGCAGTCTACAATCCCCTGCATATTTAGCCACAGCCAAGTTAAGTACATCAGTACCGATTTTTAAAGAATTGCACATGTACACAAACAAGAAAGGAAGGGGGTGGTGTGGGTGATATTTGTGTCGCCACATAGCCCTCCGAACATGGCAGCTGTAATCATGTGCAGGCACAAAACTGGCACGTGTGCTTCGAAAATGACTGGACTCTTCTTTGCTTTTTTCCTCAAAATTCGTCCATTCTAGTGATGGATGGCCTTACATTTTTTTCCGTCCATGTCAAAGTTTGTCTGTGAAATAGAGAGAATTTCCATTAACGGAAAGCCTGCTTGAGCTATCATGGTTGGTTATTCATCTGCGAACCACATAGTCTTCTTAGAATAACTGCACTCCCAAATTTCAACATTTAGGTTTTAGTGTGTTCATTTCTTTATTTGTTGTTTCTTTCTCAGTTTGTCCTGTTACATTAGATAAACCAACAAATAAAGAATCAAGGCTCACAGTTCGCATAAGTCGATGTTGGTGAGACCATGCACATTTAGCATTGCACCATCAGTTTGCATGACATGTCAGCAAGACCATTCACAATTCATATTGCAATTTTTCAAGTCAGAAGAAGGGGCAACGTGAAACGATACCTGTCTTACTAGTGTATTTGTTTCTTCAAAAACATTACCAATGACATGACTTTATGGAAGCGTCTACTACTTACTCAATTCTAGCCTAAGAACCCGTTGTGTTACCACACGACCCGGGAGGCACTCGAGGAACCCCGAGGGGGCCGAGAGTTGTCTCCCGTTACTGCCCATCCGGTTCCGAGTCACGGTGTGACTAATCAGTCAGTCTACTTAGGCTCACGCTGTTCAGACGTGTTGCCCTAGCCTACGGACTTTGGGAATTTTGACCGGTTCGCCGGTCTTCCGGACTTTGGCTTCTTCCTCGTCGGCCCTGCCTGTGCCATTGCATGGCTCTGTCGTCCCCTCATCGTTGGCTGCTGCCCTCTTTGGCCGCTTGAGTGCCTGGGCTTAGCCTGGTCGTGCCATGGATGTTTTGGACATTTCTCCCCCCGTTCCCGCTCCGGCGGAAAGGTAAAGTAGCTGGGTTGGCCCTCGGCCGGTTCCCGGGCTGGGCACTGGTTTGAGCAGGCACGAAGGCAGTCTTCATCTTCGCTGTTGCTTGTGCGCCAAAATTCCCAACTCTTAGCTTGGCGGGGCCCCTCGCGCCCGCGCCCACTCACCTTTCGGTTGATTGTTGTGGCATTATTGGCGCTTACCTACTCACTTGTACCTTGTGTGATTTGGGGAATTTGTTATGCTGCAGCCCATGCCTTGACGCCATTACGTTGGTGTATGTGGCGGGGTCGGACGCTTACTTCGTTCCTGAATCTGTCATGGAATGCTTGTTTTTTGTTGTGCATTATGCGTCATATGCTCGTGGTAATGTTACTGTGCCAGACGCTTGTTTCATGCCTATTCTTGTCATCACATGTTTGAGTTGTTGTACATCATGCGTCATATGCTCACCTTGGCTTGGCAGGGCCTCATGGGCCCATGTCCTGTCGCCATCATGTTGATAATGTTACTGTACCTGACGCTTGCTTCATGCCTATACTTGTCATGACATACTTGAGTTTTGTTGTACATGATGTGTCGTATGCTCACCTTAGCGTGGCGGGCACTATGCCCTCCAGACCAAGGATGACTGCCATGCGTGTGAACGCAGGGAGGTACCCAGCGCAGGAAGGAACATGCTGGGAAGACAGGTACTGCACATTTATTGATGTTTGGGGAGTTGCCCTTGGCAAGGTGGACAAGCAGAGAGGTTAGCCGCGACTTCTCTTCTTCGCAGACAGTAGGTCGCAACGGTAGTGTGCTTACCTTAGCTTAACCAGGCCCCGCATGCCCACGCCCACTGGCTTACGGGGATGGATTGCAGGCCCAAGCTCTTGCTGACAGGTTTGTTCCTCGCTGTTTGTGCCTTTTGTGTTGCGAAGGCTAGCCTTACCAGGGCGGGGTCCCACGGGCCCTCGCCCGCATGCCTTCAGTTTTTTTGTGTGTTGCAGTGACCTGTTGCTGTCCCGTACGCGAAGCAGAGGGTGCCAGTGGCCGTCACTTACCAGAGGTCGGTCTACCCCTGCACCGGATGCGCCTCCGAACACGCTGGCGACACCTACTCCACCTGACCTGAGCTGCGCTGTTAGCAGTTATGGAGTGTTCAGACGCGAGCGACCGGCTCCTGTGTGTGATCCGATTCCTGTTGAGGCGACATTCCCGGGCCCTGGGTACTACCGCATGAGAGCGCACCTACCGCTCGAGACAGCGACGACCAGCGGGTTTTAATTGATGCGGCAGCCTCCAGGAGAGAGCGTGCCCGGACAAAGCCTTCTGACAGGTAGAGAACACACCTTGCTAAAGAGCTCTGTTCGGAGAGACACGCCTCGCGCTGTCCCATGTCCACCGCCGATACCCGTTCTTCTCCAAGTAAGGCCGCTGGCCCCTACGCGGGGTCACTTCGCCGGCAGAGAGCCCACTTCCCTATAGAGCTCAGCGCGGTGAGACATTACGCGCGCATCCAGGACCTTCGCACAAAATGGAACCCTTGCGCCGCTCGAGTTGTGCGCGGCAGCCCGCTCAGCCGGCCGACGACTAGCGCAGGAGTCTCGCGCTTGGAGCAGGACTGCTCTCTCCGTGATCGCTTCCTGGAGCCATCAGGAATGCGGCGCGTCGGCAAGAAGCATGAGTCCGGCTGCCAGTCGCTGCAGGGGCCCTGTTGATGACCTGCAGGCAAGGCGGAGGTTCCTCGGGCCGTCCCACAACCACAAGGTCTGTCTTCCCTGCGCCGGTGGTGCCGTCGACTACGCTTGCGACGTCTGCTCCACCTGGCCTGAACTGCGCTGGTTACAGCTACGCAGTCTCTACAGACGCGAGCGGCCGACGCCTGTATGTGCTTCGAGACCGGTCGAGACGCCATACACCACGCCCGGTGCACCGACCGCTTGGGACCACGACGTCCTTGTGGAGAGAACGCTACGCCGGACGCAACAGGCTAGTGCACGGAGTGGGTTGATCGAGGCGGCCGCTTCCAGGAGGGAGCACGCCCGGACATGCCATCTGACAGGCAGAGAATCTGCCTCGCCATAGAGCCCGGTTCGGAGAGACATTCGCGCACTCGTCAACGTCGCAGCGCGGCACGGACTCCACCCGCCGCTCAAGATCTGCCCGTCTCTCTCGCTCCCTGCTGCCAGGGTAGGAAGAACCACTCTTCGCTTCGCATATGGTCTCCTTGCGTGCCCTGAACGAAGTGCCCTGTGCATCGCCACCACGCTTCCCGCAGTGGACTGCCCGCCGTCTCTCCCCCACTCACGGGAAGGATCTTCGCTGGTGGACGCTGGAAGACAGCTAGGAGTTCCTGTCCCGGCCACGGCTTCCGGCCTTCGTGACCTGCACGTCGCTGCTCAGCGCTCCTCCTGTCAGGTTCCCGGGACTCCGTATGCTTCGCCATCCATAGATGTCCACCCGGTTCGGCTTGCCTTCGTCAGGACTGGTCCTCGGGACTCTCCTAGGCGTGCCTCTGTCACTGCCTGCTGTGGACCCGCACCCGGCTCTGCGGTTGGAATAGGTGACCTCGCTTGTCCGTTCTCCCTAGCCTGCGTGGGATTCTGAAGCTCCTGACCCAAGCCTTCGTCCGTCGCTTCGAGGACTCCTGGCTCCCCTATTTGACAACCTGCCGTGGATTGCCCCCCGGTGATGAGGACTCTCCCGCGCCTTGCTTCCCTGGACAGCCCTGCTCTTCGGTGCATTCGAGCAGACTGGAGGAGACATCTAGGACCTTGGGCTTCGCAGGACACCTCCTTTTCGCTCCCGCCGCCGCTAGGCCGTGGTTCTCGAAGTGTGGTCTTCGACTCCGCCTGCAGCTTTGGACTACGCGTTCAGCCTGGACTTCCGACCTTTTTCTCCAGGTCCCCGTGCGCTCGGCCTCCAGGGAGTATCACCGGTGCACCTGAGATGGAGTAGATTCCAGTTCGGGCTCTGCCGTTCGTCTCCTCTTCGGCCCTTGGGTCCTCGCCGCTTCGTGGACGCAGTGGTACCTAGGTGCAGACCCTGTCTCCCTGGCGTCTACCTACCTGGACGGCCTCCTTCTGCGCACCTTGGACGCGACCGGACTGCGAACAGGGATGCCCTGATTTGGCTGTGCTCGCGGTGGGGGTGACTGGTCACCACAGGTACGTCGGACCTCTCCCCCTCTCGTCGATTCGTCCAACTCGGCTTGGAGTTCGCCTTCGACCTCGACGGTGTGCGTTGCTGGGACCACGGATCCTCGTTGGCCGGCTAGCCGGCCGGCTAGCCCAGCAGGACGCAGCCTCCGCCAGAGTCGGGCTTCAGCTGCTTGGTTGTACTATGAGGTGCCAGATCTACTCCCCCCTCAGTCGTCTCTATGCCTGGCCGCTACAGCTGCACCTCCGGCTTCTCTGGCGTCCCTCCTCATCGTGCCCGTGCCCCCGTTGATTCGCCCCCACCTCTGGCTTTGGACGGACGCGTCGTGGCTTGCTTCGGGAGTCCCCCTGACCGCTCCGCCTCCTCTGCTCTCCCGGTGTGTCGATGCAAGTCTTGCTGGGTGGGGAGCCTGCCTGCTACCGCGGTTCCTCACGACGTCTGGCACCTGGCTGCCGGAGTACGCTGGAACACACATCCACGGGTTGGAGTTGCAAGCCGTCTGGCAAGCCAGCATCGTGTGGGAGGTACAACTCACCAGAAACTGCTCGTCCTCTCCGACAACGCGACAGTGGTGGCGTACATCCAGTAACACGGCGGGACGCGCTCACCCGACCTATGCATGCTCCTCTACCGTCTGTTGTGCTGGTGCGAGGACCGCAACTTTCCCATCCGTGCTCGACATCCCCGGCCGACAGGATGTCTTGACCGACTCACTCTCCCGCCGCGGCCAGTTGCAGCACACGGAGTGGACCTTTCGCCAGGACGTCTTCGGGTGATCTGCACGCGATGGGAGACGCCTTGGTCGACCTGTTCGCCATGAGGTGGAATCACCAGCTTCCCCCTACTTGTCTCCCTGATCTCAGACCCTCTGGCCTGGGCAGTCTTCGCACTGTCCTTCCGTGGAACCGACTCATCGCGTACGCGTAACCCCCGACAGTCCTCGTCCCCTTTGCCTCCTCAAGCTTCGAGGATGCATTGCGGGCGTCTACTGGTCGCTCCTTCTCTTGGAACCAGCCCTAGACCACCGACCTTCTCAGCCTCGCCACGGACCCCCCCCCCCCCACTGCTGCTTCCCGCACCCCGCTCGGTGCTCAAGCTACCACGACTATCGCTGTTCCACCCGTGCCCGGAGCGCCTACTCCTTCACGCTTGGAGGTTGTGCGGCAGGCCTCGCCGCTACAGGCTTCTCGAGTGCAGCAGTGGAAGCCATCGCTACAGCCCGCAAACCCTCGACATGACGCGTCTACGAAGGAAGATGGCGAGTACTGTGCTCTTGGGCAGCGTCCGTCGCCGCATCCCCCACCGACCTAACCCCCAGCTCGCGGACTTCTTCCTCTGGCTCTTCGGAGACCACGGATGGCCTGTTGCGGACATGACTCTTCTGTCATGCTTACTGGTGGCTCCCGCCACGGTGGCCCGAATTAGCGAACTACACGCGCTTCAGCGCGCCCTGCCTGCCTGCAGCTTCGAGCGAACCTTCCGTACAGTTCCTTACGGACTCTGCATTCATTGCCATGTCCATGTCTCCTTGGACCGCGCCACAGGTGATCCCCTTACGGCCGCTGAGAGGGACGTACTTTCCCCAGGACACAAGGCAACAAGATCCTGTGCAAGCCCTACACGTGTACCTACGCCGTCACTAGCCGTCCGGAGTGGACGCCCACGCCTCTTCTGCCGTTAACCCGGCAGGACTGACGCTACAGCCCAGACGATCTCTTTCTGGCTATGCTCAGTCATACGGTCCGCCTACCAGGATCCCTCCCCAAGGGAGCATAGAGGCTAAAGATACGTGCACCAAGGTACGCGCCATGGCCACGTACGTCGCGTTCGACCCGAACTGTGCTGTCATACACATCGTGGCTGCCGTGGGCTGGCAGGCAGAATCTACCTTCGCCTGCTTCTTCTCAGGGATCTGGCAGGCCAGCGAGACTCCTCGCGCTGGTGGGGGGCATCACTGCAGCGCAACACTCCCTCGCGCGCCTCGGCGCCATACGTATACACCTACCTAGGGTCGTCGAGAGTTTGCGGCAAGGACGGCTCTTGGGCCCTAAAGGTGTGCTGGGACGCGGCACCCTCCTCCTGTTAGCAATTCTTCCATAAAGTCATGTCATCGGTAATGTTTTTGAAGAAACAAATTCAATTTTCTCTAAAAGATATTTTTTCGAAAAATACTTACCGATGACATGACTCGGACGACCCTCCCACCTGCCCCGCTCGCCGCTGGTGAGCTAAGTATCCTGACTGATTAGTCACACCGTGACTCGGAACCGGATGGGCAGTAACGGGAGACAACTCTCGGCCCCCTCGGGGTTCCCTGAGTGCCTCCCGGGTCATGTGGTAACACAACGGGTTCTTAGGCTAGAATTGAGTAAGTAGTAGACACTTCCATAAAGTCATGTCATCGGTAAGTATTTTTCGAAAAAATACCTTTTGGAGAAAAATGAAATTTTTGGCAAATATGGTTTAGTAAGATGTCGGAAAGACCAATCATGTTTCATGCTGCACCTTCTTGTCAGAAGGAAGTGCAGCATGAAACTTGATTGGTTTTGCTGCCCATTTCTCATGCAAATAAGTTTTAGTATTGTTATCTATGCTTCAGAAAATGGAACAAGGTGGAGACAGTGGTGATGGTGGCAGAGCCTGTGCATGATGTATGTTTTGCCCCCAACATGGGCCGGTCCTACCACTTGCTGGCCATCGCATCCAAGGAACTATCTATCATTTCACTCAAACCACTCAGGTATGGGTCACAAGGGATGTTTGAAGGATTTAGGTCACATCGTTGTATACAAATGCACTTTACTCCATGAAAACATCAACATTGGCATTTTCTCAGATGCTATTTTAGGCACATGCTTTTTAAGGGGAGGGGTAGGGTTAAATGAAAACTAGGACGTGTGTATTTCAATGAGACTTGGTCAGGTTGCCAGTAACATTTGTTCCTTTCGCCTTGGCCAAACTGCATGTAGACAAGAATTCCTTTTAGAAACCAATTTTCTCCACCAGGAAAGACTCGGTAGCAGGAGGGGCTGGGGTCAGCAAGTTTGAGATGCGTCAGGTGGCTGTGTTTGATGAGCACGAATCGCAGGTGTGGCGGGTCAGCTGGAACGTGACAGGAACGATACTGGCCTCCTCCGGCGCTGATGGCTGTGTCCGCGTGTGGAAAGGTGAGAATAGACCTAACCTTAAATCAGAAGTCAGGAAGGAAATGCACAGAGTTTACTCGTTCAGTGGACTCATTCAACCCTCACCATCTGCAGGCAGCATACATTCTCATGAGTCCCTGCAGGTTCTCATGAAAATATATTCTGCTGCAATCAGTGAGTAGCCACATTTACATCACCAGTTTGAGGTATGCATTTGGGATTAGATGTAAATCTGTGGAGAGGTTTGTGGGTTTAGTGATCATGGTGATACGGTCTATGTGTCATACTTGGAAATTCTTATTGACAAGAGATGCTACCCACTGTCTTCATCTGCAGAAACAAATTCTTTGTATAAGCCACTGCACTCCCACAGACTCCGAAAAATCTGCGCCTGTTGTTAACCAAGATCAAGTGGAGCTGTTCTTCAGACTGAGGATGTTTTTCCTCTGATTAATTATTCAACTGTGGACAGATTTTAGTGCAGAGAATTACCCAATAAAGAAAGAATCAGGCTTAGAGTGTTTCTTGTGTTAATATTGTGTTGTAACTTTTTGTCTACCATATTTTCAATATGGTAGACTTTGAAATAGGGCTGATCGGAGCACATTCCATAGAATGCACATTATGTGCTGGGCAGGCGAACCCCAAACTCTGGCAAAGAAGTAACGATAAAAATAACAGCACGTCTAGCAACACAAACCTTGCTAGAGAACGTACATTTGGCGCCAAACACCGTATGTGTGTGTGTGTGACAGCAACTAGAGACTGCATTTGTGGACAGACAAGCTTGAAACTTTAGGATATTTTCTTGTGTGAATTCTCCTGAAGTTTTTTTGATTAGGTTACACGTTGACAAGAAAATGGCTGTTTTACAAAAACCGGTTAATCCACATTTGAGCCCATATTTTTCATTAATCTTACTAGATACTTTGCATACAGCTAGATTAATGGGAGGTATTGAAGAGACGTCGGAGATCGTTGGACCTTCATCTCGCCGGGTGCTCAACTCTATCCCAGTTGGCCCTCACGTAGCAATGGCTGGGAGAGACCGCACAGTCTCGCATGGTCCTCCAGCAGGGATGACCGAGACTTCACCGCCCGTCTCGCATGGTCCTCCAGGAGGGATGACCAAGACTCGGAGCCATCCGAGGAGAGCTCAGGCGAGGGAAAGAAGTCAACGGCAGACTTCAGCCATTTCCAGCGCGTGGCGGAGCTCACCTAGCACTGAAGCTCGCTCGAGATGGCACAGACAGCTACAGCCCGTCACCTTCTCGTCGGTCTCCACCCTCCGGGGCAGCCAGACCCTCCAGACGTTCTCGGAGCCGTTCCCCAAGTTTGCAGGGAAGTTTTCATGGAGACCAGCGGCCAGACTACTCATGACGCGTTACAAGGTCCCCTTCACGGCGCGATTCTGTTCCGAGCTCTGTGGACTCAGGAAGGAAACGACGCCCCTCTCTCATCCAGTGAGCAAGAGCGCAGGCGAGCGCTACGGGATTTTCCGGACTTCTGGAACGGCACCGCACTCATTGTTCCTCTCGGCTTTCTCCGGCCCTTCGTTCTCCACTCAGGCTCTCGGGACGTTCCTTGGACAGACGCTGCTGGACCCCGCCGGACAGGGTAGCAACATTGGATGGCGGTTCTTTTCTGGCCTCTCCCGCGACATCAGAATTCGACGGGGACGCCCTCAGTCATCACCCAGAGGACTCGGCTTCAGCCCTTTTGGGTTCGTGACAGTTTTCCCTCTCCCCACCCCCGCAGCCTCCCCGCTTTCAACACTGCAGGAGATGCACCTTTGTCTGCTGTAACGCACGCAGACTTGCCCACAGTCGTACGCACAGACTCTCACGCAACAGACGCATACACCGCCACTGACTCAGACGGGCGCATTCATGCGGTAAAACTCAACACACTGGCTCCCTTTCTAAAGTGACTTTTATACAAGATAAATATACGAAAAAACGCTCACAACTATCAAACTATATACACCACTCCTTTCCCCACACCCAGCATCCACATCACATACACATCACACACTATCTCGGCCAGGCTAGGCTTTAGTCTCACACTGTCTCCAACCTGTTTGATGTTATTGCCTGGTTACGTTGGTCCTTCTCACGTCTAGGCGTGAAAGTCCTTCGTTGTACGCTTCTTCCTGCTGTCCTGTCTCTTTGGCACGGACGTCCTCGTACTTGTACTGTAACGCAGTTCTCGCTTTGACTCGGGTGTCTCGGTCCCGGTCGCTTCACTCCCTGAGTGACGAGCTGGAGGGGTCTTGTGACTTGACGCCTCGGCGTCCGTCGCTCCCACTTTACAAGCACTCTGAATACGACAACAAAAGTCCCAACGTAACACTTGCTAAACACACAACATATTGGATCAATGAGAAACGTCACGTAACCTGGCTGATACAAATAACTCACACGTTCATTTACACACACACACGTGCTTCATAAACTGTCTACTTCCGTAACACCCCCATATCTTTGTCACTATCTTGAAACAGACTATAGCCTAACACTCTTGCTAAACACTACTCTATACACTGGAAAAGACTATGCTTAACCATCCGTACTACCTTCATAGCGACTTAAGCATACACACCTTACATTCCTTTAGTCATCCATCTCGGTACATAACTAACTCCCATTCATCTAGTTATCCATCTCGGTAAATAACTGTATCCCAAAACACCGGTTACTTCACTGAATTCTAAGCCAACATAACCAAACCGGCCAACACTATACAAACAAATTACTCTTAGCAACGCATACTGTCTTTAACTAAGCAACTATCAATACTACATATATAGAAACATACCTGAATTCTAGGCTTCAGAATCTTGGAATACGGGCTAGGTATCTCAAACACATCCGTCCAAGCTGACGATAAGCCCCGTACTGACGAAACTAGACCTCTGACAGACACAGCTTTTGCCTAGAACTCGCTAAACAGAACTCGCCAAAACTCCATGCTAACCATGTCTTAAAGATTTCATGTGGAGCCTCATGCCACCCGGACTATCGGCACAAACAAACCGTTAACAAAAACCGTACCGTATTAACCCTAATGTGTGAGCACTATGCACGAGCATAGAGCTTCATCACATCTGCCGAGACCCTTCATGCCTTGGATGAAGCGGCCCGTCTGATCTCCGCTATTCTTCCTTTCGAGGCATGCCCAACGCCACCACCTCTCAAGAGGAAGGCCGCAGCTTCTATGGACGCCCCGTTCCAGTCTAAGCGTTTTAAAACTCTTCCTCAGCCTCCAGGATTTCGGCACCCTTCGGACACTTTTAATGAGCATCTGCGCCAAGGTAAGCTGCATGGGAAAGGTTTCTTTGCGGACTCACGGTGGCCAGCGGATATCGATATCAAGTTCCACTAGTAATGGTATGCGGGTCACTCTCAAGCTTTCGTCTGCCCCCTTCCGGCTGTGGATCCTGCGGGGGAGCTACAGGCAGGAGGCTCGGCTCCGGTTCGACAGTTCATCCCCCCAGGCTCGACCAGTCAGCAAGTTTGATCCGTAATTTCCTGGCGTGTGCGGGTTTCCTGGATCTGGCTGTGCAGGCGGTGGTTCAAGGTGTAGAGGAGTTTTGGGAACGGCTGAGCGAGGCACGCTTGCAGGACATCCACGCATTGACTGACTGTGACGGCGAATTGCGCGGTGCACCACTCGGCGACCAATGCCCTGGCAGCGGCTGCAAACTGTGATTTGATGAGGCGTGATGCCGTTCTGAAGAGTTGCCCCGGCATCCCCTCAACCTTCAGCTCTCAGCTCCGCTGTGCCCCTTTGGGCGGTTCGCTCCTCTTCGGATCCACCTGGCAGGAGGTAAAGGATTCGGTGAAGGACCTGTGGCCTAGCGCTCCCAGAATGGACTACCCCGGTTTCCAACAGCCCGCAAGGACAAGGGTCGCACCCTGCGGACCTTCAGACCCACCTCCCGGCTTGTTACCAGGCGCTCTTTCGGGACCAGACGTCGAGCGCCGGCCGCTCGCGGACAGTCCCTCCCAGCCCAGGCCCCCACCTGGCCCAGGAACGCCTGGATGCCTGGGACGAATGGCGGTCGCTGCTGCCGGAAGACCCATGGATTCTCGACATGATCTCGGAAGGCCTACAGATCTCGTTTCGGACTCCTCCCCCACTGAGACACTCCCCCCTCTGAACACACGTGCCAGTCAACCAGTGCAAGGCAGACACTCGTCAGGGAGAGATCGCCGCTCTGCTCCAGAGAGCCGTCATGAAAGTAGTAGCCCGCCACGACTCTCCAGCCTTCTACAGTCAGCTCTTCGTTGTTCCGAAGCCCGTAGGCAAGTGGCGACCTGTCGTAGACCTCTCGGTCTTGAACAAGTTCATTGTCGCCCCCCCCCCCCCCCTTCCTCCCCCTCTTCCACCCCACCCGGGTCTGCCCTGGGGGACTTGGGTGGGTTTAGGTATTTTTTAGTTCCCAGGGTCACCCTGGTCAGCCCCACAGGGTGGGGTTTTCTCTCTATTCTGGGGCATGTGTTTCTGTCTACCCGAGGTCCATTCACCTGTATTTGCCTTTTTTAAACTCTCCCTACTGTCTGCACTGCCTGTAGCTCTTGATATTGGATGTGTGTTGCTAAATGGTCTTAGCTTTATTTAGGCCCCATGTGTTAGGTTTATTTAATGTGTTTGACCGGCTGGCGACATACATTCAATGTTCTGTTTAGTTGGTTGTTTTTTTTCACAAGCAGTGCAGGCACGTCCTGAGAAAGCCTTGTTGCTGTCGGGATGTTAAGCAATGTACAATCAATCAATCAATCAATCCTCCCCCTCTTCCGCATGGAAACGGCAAGAGCCTTATGAGCCGCCATGCAGACTATGGACTATGCTGTCAGTCTCGACCTCTCGGACGTGTACCTCCACGTTCCCATGCACCCTGCTTCTCGCCGTTACCTGCAATTCGCCTTTCGAGGAGTGGTCTATCAGTTTCAGGCCCTACCCTTCGGTCTCAACCTCAGCCCTTGGGTCTTTACGAGGATCATGGAAGCCATAGTGGCCAGAGCCAGACAGCCTTCCTCAAATCCAACCTCCATTTATCTCGATGACCTGCTCCTGAAGAACCAGGAGGTGGCCTCGCTAGAGGTGGACAGGGACACGCTTCTTCGCCAGCTCGGGTTTATCGTCAACGAGGGGAAATCGGACTTAGTTCCGTCTCGCAGGTTTGTCCATCTTGGCATGGAATTCTTGACTGACCTCAACAAGGTGCATCTACCGGAGGCTCGGATTCTGAGGTGGTGTCCCTAGCCTACATGGTGTCTCTAGCGGACGCGGTTCCGGCCAGGACTTGGCTCCAGCTCTTGGGTCTAATCAGCACAGCGAAGGAACTGTTACCCCTTGGCAGGCTCTACTCGCGACCGTTTCAGCTCCATTTGCTGCTCCACTGGCGTCCATCCACTGGAGATCTCGCAGCCTTGATCCCAGTCTCGCTGTTGATCCGGCCTCACCTACTCAGATGGACAGACCAGATTTGGTTGGCGATGGGAGTCCCACTCTTCACCCCGCCTCAGTTCTCGATCTGCACGGACGCAAGCCTCGTCGGCTGGGGAGCCCACTTACTGCCAAAATTCAGCGCCGTCTCGGGTCGGTGGCTGTCAGACCTCCGAGGCAAACACATCAACTGGCTGGAGTTGAAAGCGGTATGTTTGGTGCTCATAAACTGGGAGGCGCGGCTCTTCGGCCAGGAAGTCCTGATCCTGTCCGACAATGCGACGGTGGTAGCTTATATACAGAAGCGAGGCGGCACTCGGTCCCCAGCCCTCTGCATGCCCAGGGTATGTGGGCATCGAAGGCAACAGGATCGCAGATTCTGCTGCCAACAATGCCCGCAACGACCCTGTCTCTGAAACACAGACTGTTTATAGTGATTTTAGACATGTGGTTAGTGCGTACATAGCCCGTGAGTGGCAGTGCGAGTGGGACAAAGAGGAAGCTAACAAGCTGCATGAAGCCCTTCCTAAGTTGTCCGACAGTCTACCTTATCGCTGCGGCAGCCGCCGTGAGGAGACTGTCCTTGCTCGGCTACACATTGGGCACACGTATGTTATGCACTCTTATTTACTAAAACACTTTTAAACAGGAGGAGTGTGCATGGTGTTATGCCTGCGATGAGCAGTACTCTGTTCAACACTTTTTGTTGTCTTGTGCTGATCTAATCGACACAAGGTATAAACGTTTCACAGCAGACTCCTTGAAGGTTTTGTTCCGGGATGTGCCCCCGGACAAGATCTTCAGTTTTCTGAGAGAATGCCATATTTTTAATAAGATTTGAGTGTTTATAGACTATGATGTTTCTATTATTTTGACCTTTTTGAGAGTCTATCGACGTTTTCTTTAAAGACCTGTGCGACATTTTATCCTGACATTTTTTAAGATATATTTACATCATGTCTTAAGACCTTTCTTTTAGTCTGGCTGACCAGATTTTTACCCTTCCCGCCGTGAGATGGCCTTAGTTGCCTGCTTGGCCTTAAACCCAAATAACTAACTAACCTTTCATGCTACTGTACCAGATTCTCCTGTGGGGCAGAGATCGTGGGATCGCGTTTCGAGCTCAACACATCCTGGGACACCTGAATGTTCTCGCGGACTCCCTTTCTCATCAAGGGCAGCTCCACCACACCGAGTAGTCCCTCCGCCCGGACATCTTCCGGATGATCTGTGTGCTCTGGGAGACGTCCATGATCGACCTGTTTGCGACTCGATGGAACAAGCAGCTTCGGCTTTTTGTCTCGCCCATCCCGGACCCGCTCGCATGGGCAGTGGATGCTTAGTCCGTCTCCTGGGAGGGTCTCGTAGCCTACGCTTATCCTCCCTCAGTGCTAGTGCCCAAGGTCCTCCTCAAGCTACGGGGATGCAACACATCCTACTTTTTGTCGCCCCGTTCAGTTGGAACAGGAGTTGGACGACAGATCTTTTGAGCCTCGCCACAAACCCTCCTCTCCGGATCCCCATGCTTCGCGCGATGCTGAAGCAGCCCAGGCAGAATCTCTTCCACCCTTGCCCAGAGAGACTACTTCTTCACACCTGGAGGTTGTGCGGCAAGCCCTCTCAGCACAAGGTTTCTCAAATGCAGCAGTGGAGGCGATCGCTGCAGCCCTGGTGCGAGTCTGAGCGCCTCTCCCCCACGGTACTGACCATGCCTCAGCTGGCTGAGTTCTTCTTGTGGCTGTTCAGAGAGCAGAACTTGGCCCCTATCACCATCAGAGGCTACCTCTCCATGGTTGCAGACACTTATCGGCACTAAGGCCTACCCCTCTCAGACCTGATGTCCCACTTCGATCTCCAGCGTCCAGTCGCTCGCTCTCTCATTCCACGCTGGGACCTTCGGTGGGTGTTAACCTGGTTGAACTCCAGTCGGTTCAAATCTCTTCCCTTGGCCCGCCTCGCGGACGTGACCAGGAAGACCTGCTTCCTCATGGCCCTCGCCACAGCGGCCAGAGTTAGCGAGCTGCACACCCTGTCAGTGGACCCGGCTTGCCTGCAGTTCAGGGCTGATGGATCAGTACAACTCCTGACCAACTCTTCCTTCTTGGCCAAGAATAGACTCCCCTTGGCTGCCGCACAAGTGATGAGTCTCCGCCTGCTCACAGGTTTTGACCGGTCCCAGGTGTCCCGACAGAAGGACCCGGTACGAGCGTTGAAAGTCTACCTGTGCAGAGTAAAGCCCATCGGGAGAGGCTGCACCCGCCTCTTCCTTCCCTTGGCCCCGGGCCAAGCTGATATTTCCGCCCAGACGATCTCATCCTGGTTGCGATGGGTCATCCGCTCCGCATACAAGGATATCTCCCCGGAGGGGGCTAAGAGAATGCGGATACGGGCACACGAAGTCAGAGCTGTGGCCGCAAGCGTCGCGTTCGACCGCAACTGCGCAGTCAGAGACATTGTAGCGGCTGTCGGGTGGCGAGCAGAGTCCACCTTCGCCCACTTCTATCTCTGAGACCTCTCCGGCCAATGAGAGAACCTGGCCCTCGTCGGAGAACTCTCGGCAGCGCAACACTCACTCCGAGCGCCTCGGGCACCATAGGCAACACTTAGCTAAAATCGTTGGGAGGTTGCCCCTCAAGGCTAAGCTTATAGCAGTGGCGGGGTTTTTGGGTGGCACCCTTCTCCTTTTCTGCTATTCTTCCTTATAGTAATGACATCGGTATGGATTTTAAGGAAACAAATGTATTTTTCTCAAAAGGAGATTTTTTGAAAAATACTTACAGATGGCATCACTCAAAGGTCCCTCCCACCTACCCCGCTTGCCGCCACTACGCTAACGTGAACTTATAGAGGGAGGTGAGACTACCCAGGGTCCTTGGTTACAACTCCCTAGAGTTGCGTCCCTTGTTGTGTAGGAACACACAAAGGGTTCTTAGGCTGAAATCGGTAAGCTAAGGGGTATTTCCTTATAGTAATGCCATCGGTAAGTATTTTTCGAAAAAATATCATTTAGAGAAAAATATATTTTGCTGCTCATGCTGTTCTTTTTTCTTCAGACTTCCTGTCACTACACAAGCCCACAGAGTGTACTAATGACGGGAAGCACCTTGTGTCCATCTTTATTTGTGTGCGCCGGCATGTGTGTTGATCAGAGTTTGGCTTAGAGAGGAGGGAAATGGATGAGAATGATTCGCTTTAAAATATGCACAACTCATAGTGTTCCTAAATTGGGATGAAATCTTTATCTTGTCTAACTTCAGGGTGTTTCTTTTGTTGGGTTGTTCTCTGCATGTTAAATGCCCCGTTTTGGTCTGGAGTTCAGACCTTAATGGTTTTTCATGCTGTGACACAAGAAGATGTTTTTAGATTCCCTCTTGTCAGTGCTGTCAAGATTTCATGCCATGCTCACAACTACTACCGTAATAACCTTAAATATTTGACCGCCCTAAATATTCGACCACAAGTAGTTTTTGACGATTTTTCAGCAAAATATAAGCTTGCAAATATTCGACCAGCACTTCAAAATCGCGCCCTAAATATTCAACTTCCGCCTGGTAAACAAATCTGTGATACAAACGTTTTTTAAAATGTGGACTTTATCAGAACAAGAAAGGAAAAAAGTTTAAGGCAATTTTGGTGTATTTACGGTAACATAACATACATTTCTACCAAAACCGATGCCACGTGAAAAAAACTCTGTATCAAAACGCCTAACATCATGCAAGAGGCATACATGCTTAAATGCGCTCACAAGACGAGGGGACACATGAGAATTACGACTTGCTGGCTCAATTTATCTCTGTTATGTTTGTGTAGAATGCTTTGTATGCTCGGTTACCCCCATGTGGACAAGTGGATTTGTTTCCATCGCTTTTAAAAATAATAATTATGGTATTTATAATGCGCTTATCTTATAATAATTATAACTCTAAGCGCGCACTCACAACTCGCGCACGCATGCGCACGCTTTAGACAACGACTCACGTACCACAAATAGTGAAATACATTACGACAGTCAGCTTGGGGTGGGGAGTGTGGTGATATAGTGCTAGAACTGTTGAAAGAGGTGAGTTTTGAGGGCGGACTGGAAGGAGGAGAGAGAGTGTTTCTGATGGAGAGAGAGTGGAAGAGTGTTCCAGGTGGATGGACCATATACTGAGAAGGAGCGGGGGCCAAAAGTGCTGAGTTTGGTGCGGGGGATGTGGAGGCGGAGCGGAGGGAGCGGGAAGGAGTGTAGGGGTGAAGTAAGTTGGAGAGATAGGCAGGAGCACAGTTGTTCAGGGATTTGTAGCAGAGAGACAGAATCTTGTATTGGATGCGTTGTAGGATGGGAAGCCAATGAAGGAGTTTGAGCAGGGGAGTGATGTGGTCGGATTTTTTCCCTTTCTGAGGACCCGGGCAGCATTGTTCTGGATGCGCTGGAGAGTGAAAGTGGTGGAGTGAGGGAGGCCGGAAAGGGGAGAGTTGCAGTAGTCGATGCAGGGTAGGATGAGAGAGACAGCAAGTTTGGTGGCAGCTTCGGTAGTGAGGTATTTTCTGATCTGACTAATGCCACGGAGGTGGAAGTAGCATGCCTGGGCCGTGGCGGAGACAAAGCTGGTCATGGAAAGAGAGGAATCGAGAACGCCGAGGTTTTTGGCTGAGTCAGAGAGGGAGATGGGGGTGCTGTCGAGTTGAAGGTAGAGAGAGGGAGGGATCTGGGAAAGTTTCTGGTGAGTGCCTACCAGCATGGCTTCCATTTTGTCGTTCAGTTTAAGCTTGTTTGCTGTCATCCAGTTTTTCACGTCTTCGTAGCAGTCGGCTGTGCGAGTCAGTAGTGACTTGAGTGTTGTGGAATTTGTCTTTGTCTAGTAGTTTTGAGTCGTCAGCATAGAGGTGGTGGTGTATGTGGTGAGACTGGATGATGTTGGACAGGGGAGAGGTGTAGAGTGTGAAAAGGACCGGGCCCAGGACGGACCCCTGTGGAACTCCGCAGGAGAGCGTGACTGGGTTGGAGGAGACGCCGTCGATGGTGACGGACTGCTGTCTGTCGGAGAGGCAGGAGAGAAACCAGGAGTGAGCAGAGTCAGTGATGCCAAAGGAGTGGTGAAGGCGGTGGAGGAGGATAGAGTGGTCTATAGTGTCGAAGGCGGCAGAGAGGTCGAGTAGCGTAAGAAGGGAGATGTTTCCCGAGTTGGTGGAGAGAAGCAGGTCGTTTAAGATATGTAGAAGGGCTGTTTCAGTACTGTGATGTTTGCGATAGGCAGACTGGAAGGGACTGAGGAGGTTGTTGTCGGTGAGGTGGAGGTTGAGCTGGTTGAGAACAACCTTCTCAAGAAGCTTGGACAGGAAAGAGAGATTGGAGACTGGGCGATAGTTTTTAAATTTGTTTGGGTCGAGATTGTGTTTTTTTAGAAGAGGACAGACGATGGTGGACTTCAAGATATCAGGGACGGAACCGTTCTCTAGAGATGTGTTGATGATGTCGGTAATGAAGGGCAGAAGTTTTGGAAGGCCATCTCGGTAGAGAGAAGCTGGGAGTGGGTCTAGTTCGCAGGTTTTGAGAGGCATGGACTTTATGGTCTTGAGGACTTCGTCCTGAGAGACGGGGTGGAAGGACGAGAGGGGGGTGCCGGAAAAGGGGGTGTCAGGAGGGCAATGCGGAGAAGGCAGAGTGTCGAGTGTGTTGCGCAGAGTTTGGATTTTGTCGGAAAAATAGGTGGAAAAAGCGGACGGGAGTTCTTCTTTGTTGTGTGTGTTGGGGAGAGGAGAGTTTTTAGACGTTCCTAGGAGTGTGTTTATGGTAGCATAGAGGGTTTTGGAAGAAATGGATTCCAGGATTTTGTTTTGAAGGTGTTTACGTTTGGAGTCGGAGATCATTCTGCAGTCTTTGGATCTAGTTCTTTGGAAGATCTGCCTGTGAACGGTGATGTCAGATGAGCGCCAGTGGCGTTCCACTTGTCGGCGCTCATGCTTGGCCTCAGCTATGTCGTCAGTGAGCCAGGGGAAGTGGGGTCGGTTGAGAAGTTTGACAGCTTCATCGAAGAAGCTCTCTCGGTTGACAGATTTTAGTTTGCGACGAGAGACAAGGAGCTTGGGTTTTTTCAGGGGAGGTAGGTTGAGGGAGACGAGAATAGTGAGGTGGTCAGAGGGAAGCACAGAGGATGTGTCGAGAAAGAGTTGATCGGAGGTGCGGGTGATGATCCAGTCGAGGGTGTGGCCGAGTCGGTGGGTGGGTTTGGTGATGTGTTGTGTAAGATTGTGGTTTGAAAGTGATGTGCAAAGGCGTTTTGTGTCAGGGTGGTCGGGTTTGTCAAAGTGGAAGTTAAAGTCGCCAAGAAGGATGTGTTTTCCGGGTCGTGTGCTGTAGTGGTCGAGGAGGAGGTCAAACTCGGTGAGGAACATGGAGTTTGTGAGTTTGTTTTGAGAGCTTGGAGGGGGGCGGTAGATACATGAGAAGATGAGGGACTGGCCAGGGAGTGTTGCTACGGCCTCGACAGATTCAAAGGAGGGATGAGCAAAAGGGAGAGACTGAGAGAAGGAGAGGTGAGCGGAAAGACAGTCCCTGTAGATGATGGCAATGCCACCCCCTCTGGAGGCACGCGGGAAGGAGGCAAGGCGGTAGCCACTCGGAGTGACGCTGGCGATGATGGGTTCATCGCCAGCTGAGCGCAGCCACGTTTTGGTGATCACGACAACGTCTAGGTCATTGTCTAGAATGAAATCTGAAATCACGTCGGCTTTGCCATCTTTGCAGACAGACTGTGCATTGAACAGACACAGTTTTAGGTTGGGTGAGACAGAAGAGGAAGAAGAAACAGGCGAAGAAGAGGATAAAGGCGGAGGAAGGTGGGAAAGGGGAAAAGAGGATGGAGGGGGGAAGGATGAGGGAAGGAGGAGGAGGAAAATATGGGGGCAGAGAACCGGGCAAGAAAGAGGATGCGTGAGGGGGAGGGGGGGAGGAAGGGGGATGAAGTAGAGTATGAAAAGATGAGGAAGAAGGGAGGGGGAGGGTGAATGGGAGGAGAAAGGGTGGGGAGGAAAAAGCAAGCGAAGGAGAAGAGGGGGAGGGAGGGTGGGGGAGGAGGCGGCCGAGGAGAGCAGGGAGCGGTAGACAAGGAAGAGAGGAGAAGAAATGGGAGAAGACGGGGAGGCGGAAGGGGTGGAAGGATATAGGAAAAGGGGAAGAAGTGTGTGGTTGTGAGTGTGGTGGTGAGTCATGCCTTCTGCTAATTCCACTCCTGTGGCCTCTCTTTCACGATCGGATGCCACGTAAGGCATTTGCAACACTGTCGGCGGCACCGGCTGCGCAGTAGGTGGCGTGGCGACGTAGAGATAGCAGTTGTTGGCGTGTGTATCTGATGAGCATGATTGTTTGTGAGGACAGGAAAGCGAAAGATGGGACGAGGTGCAGTAGGGTGTGTGTGTGCCGGTGTGTGTGTGAGCGGTGTGGTAGGGGAGCGACCTGATAATACGCAAGGGAGAAAAAGTACAGTAGGTGTGTGTGCGCCAGTGTGTGTGTGAGTGTGGTAGGCAAGTGACGCTGATAATACGCAAAAACCAACACTGAAAGGGCAGAAAGGATACAAGGGAAAAAATTACATGCGGACAATCCCAGTCGGTCAGCGACGAGATCGCAAGTGGGGAGGGCGAGATGTCGACGGGAAATAACAAATTTGGGTCAGCACACATAAAAACCTATAGGACGGTAGGAACACGAACAACAACCAGCAACAGATGCAGGTAGCGAACAGACTCGGTCACACAGTAAACACTTTGCACTCTAGCACATAGCACGTAAAAACAGGGCAGCGGAAAAGGCCCGTCGAACCGGCCACGCTGTGAGGGAGGCAAAATGGCGACGTAAACAAAGTTCAAACAACAGACACTATTCAATACGATACCAAATCAGCTTTTCGCATCAGGGTAACAATCTACATTGGTTTCTGTGTAGCTACAGTAGAGATCTTGGTCTGAGCAGACTGTGTACAGAGTACATGTATGTCTTGGTACCTATCCGACTTGTGATGCCCACTGGCGTTAGAGCCATGGCTACGTGCTTGTTTCACGACAGTGTGGTTGACAAGGAAAAGCGTGATGTTTAACACTTTACATCACAAAGTGACCCCCGCCCAGTGGGCACCGGCCTCCACATGGCGTGGGTGGGTAGTCCCCTCAGTCCCTGACTGAGTGGGCTAGCAGAGGGGTGCCATCTTTGTCCAGGATTAGGACTTGGATGTCAGCAGATATGTTGTTCAGTCTTTTTCACTGGTCCGGTTTTTAAGGAGCCGTAGTAACCCAGGTCGTACCATGTTGGATTGGTCCTTAAAAATACTCGTGACTTTTTGGTCCTTTGGATCCCAAGTGTTTGCCGTGCTTGGAGACCCGTGTTGGGGGAGAAGAGGATCCTGGTGGCTGAAACACTCCACTTTGGCCTTGACTTCTGCCTAAACGGGAGGCTAGTCGTACCAGCCTAGTCAATCGGCTCTTGTCACGTTGAGCCCTATCCCATTGTTGACATGCAGGCTGATATGCAGAGCACCATGCTATAGCCTCTGCTGCTGATTAGGTGCTCTACGCCAGTATTCCCCTGCATTCAACCGTGTGATAGAAGGCGGTGGCTTAAACGGTTCAATCGGGCTTACCCCCTTGAGTGTATCTTTCGGGCAGTCTCCATTGTGCGTCGGCTGGAGACCCGCCGACAGTTGCACTTTTCCTTGTTGGGCTCGGTGGCGGGCGGGGACCCCCGCGGGATGAATATCTCTGCTATAATAATATGGAAAACCTGCAAGAAGGGAAACCCTTTAAGGTCAGAGGATATCAGGTCTTCCGAAGTGATCGCCAAGGGAGGAAGAAAGGGGGGGTTATGACCCTAGTTAGAAACAACCTGAATGCCAGCGAAACCAGGAGATTCATGGAGGAGGCAGAATACATTCAGGTCAAGGTAACCACCAGTGACAGCACCCTTGACCTTGTCAACTACTACTGCCCTAATGATAAGTTGCTGTCCCTCGACACTATCCAGGTCCCGGACAGTGGATTCCTCATCACTGGTGACTTCAACAGCCAGTCCCAGAGTTGGGGATATGACACACTGGACAAGAGAGGAGAAGACATTGAGGAGTGGCAAGATGAAAACCACCTGATACTTGCCAATGACCCTGAGGACCAACCTACCTTCTACTCTCGCCGCTGGCACACCACCACTACACTGGACCTGGCACTTTGCATTGAAGATGTTCATGAGTGCCTCAGCAGAACAGTAGGACCACAGCTAGGAGGAAGTGACCACCGCCCTATCCTCCTAACCCTAAAAGGATGCACAGCAGCTAGCTCGCCACACCGGCCAAGATGGAACTACCGAAAGGCAGACTGGCGCTTGTTCAGTATCCGAACAAATGAGCTAATGCAAGACCTCGCTGTGTCTGGAAGGAACATCAACAATGTGGTCAGAGAGTTTAATGACATTATCAGTAAGGCAGCCAAGGAATCCATACCTCGAGGGGTCCGGAAAAACTACACCCCATACTGGACCGCAGATCTTCAGAAAGCACATGACAACCTCACTAGGGCCAGAGAAGACGCTGAAACCAACCCCAGCCAAGAAAACAACCTCAAGCTACAACACAGTAAGGCCCAGTATCTGAAGATGAAGTTGGAGTGCACAAGAAGAAGTTGGAGAGAGAAGACTGCAAGACTAAACATGGACAGGGACACCACGAAGTTGTGGAGACTGACCAAGGCGTTGAACGATGAGGGCACCAGGGAACAGAAGATCACCTTGGAAGAAGAAGGGACAGCACTGACTGGTAGGAAAGCTGCAAACATGTTTGCACAGATCTATGCGAAAGAAAGTGACATCACTGTCCCACGAATGCTTGCGAAAGAAATCAGACAGGAAGAAAGAGAGAGAACAAGAGATGTGAACATCATGATGCAATGAAGAAGGACATCACCCTTCCAGAACTGAAGATGGCCATCAAACAGCTGAAGAAGAAAAAATCTCCAGGTCCAGACAGCATCTCAAACGAGATGTTACAACACCTTGGCAACACTGCCTTAATGAAGCTACTGGACATCTTTAACCACAGCTGGAGAGGAGGACAGGTACCCCAGTGCTGGAAGGAAGCCAGGATGATCCCAATTTTGAAGAAAGGGAAGAATAAGTCCAAAGCCCTGAGTTATCGCCCCATCAGCCTGACAAGTTGTGTGTGCAAGACCATGGAGCGCATCATCAACAAGCGCCTGCAGTGGTACCTGGACTCTGAGAGCATTATCGTGCCAGAGCAAGCTGGCTTCAGAAGCTACAAGAGTACAGAAGACCAGACAACACACCTTGCACAGGTCATAGAAGATGCCTTTCAAGATCAGAAGGTGACATTAGCTGCCTTCATTGACCTACAGAAGGCTTTCGACAAGGTGTGGAAGGATGGTCTCCTTGTGAAACTCCTTCGCAGTGGCATCCAAGGGAATATGTACCGGTGGACCAAGTCATACCTGCACAATCGCAGAGCCCGTGTGACAGTGGATGGGTACTGTGGCCAAAAAGTGCTGTTGCGTCAGGGGGTGCCACAGGGGGGAGTCCTGTCACCGACACTGTTCATACTTTTCATCAACGACCTTGTGCCAGAGCTACCAAAAGGAGTACACGCAGCCCTGTACGCAGACGACCTGGTACTCTGGTGCACAGAAGAGTATGCAACAACTGCTACATACAGGATGCAGCTAGCCCTGGACAGGCTGACAGACTGGACCAACAACTGGTGTGTGACCATCAACACAGAAAAATCATCAGCCACACTCTTCTCTCTCTCCAACAAGGCAAAGGCTGGCAACCTAACACTGGGCAACACCCCGCTGCAGTATGAAGACCAACAGACATACCTGGGAGTCACCCTTGACAAGAGGCTGACGTGGAAGCCGCACATTTGGAATGCAGAAGCGAAAGCTAGAAGAAAGCTGAACATCATGAGAAAACTGGCTGGAACACAATGGGGAGCCAATGAAAAGATCCTCAAAAATGTATATCAAGGCACAGTGAGACCACACCTTGAGTACGGATCTAATGCATGGTTGACGGCAGCCCAGTCACACCAGCAGACCATTGACAGAGTTCAGAACCAGGCACTGCGTATCATCACCGGCGCAATGAGATCCACACCAATTGAAAAGATGGAAGAGACAACGGGCATCCCACCCCTGCGCATGAGAAGAGATTGCAAAGCCTTGATACAGTCCACAAAGGTCAAGTCTTCCAAAGACCATCCTATGAACGCTAGGATGAAACAACCAACCTCAGGGAGACTGAAAAGATCAAGCTTTGTGAAGGAGACGAGAGCACTGCAGAGAAAACACCAGGCAAAGCTGCCTGCGCAGGTAGAGGCTCTGAATCCTGCTAGCGACCTTCCACCTTGGGAAAGTAAGACAGAAAACATCACCATCTCTTCCACGGTACCCTACATCACCACCAGAGATGAGCACAGCACTGTGAGCAAGAAAGCCCTGACACTGGCCATGCTCGAAGAAAAGTATCCCCAGGAAGCATGGATACGGGCATACACCGATGGATCAGCCACAGATGCAGTTCAGGATGGAGGGGCTGGGGTGTACATTCAGTACCCAAACGGAAAATGGCAGGCAGAGGCAGTACCAACAGGCCTTCACTGCACAAATTACAGAGCTGAGGTGGAAGCCCTAGTCCGCGCAGCTAACACCCTTAGTGGCACTGCAGACCCTGATGCCCAGATTGTCTTCCTTACTGATGCCATGTCTGTCCTTGAGGCAGCAACAGCAAGCAAACTGCCACGTCTACAAGAGGCACTGCAAAACATCAAGTGCACCAGACTGGTGCTGCAGTGGATCCCTTCACACTGTGGCATCTACGGCAATGAAGAAGCTGACAGAATAGCAAAAGTGGGTGCAGAGAAAGAACAAGATGAAAATGGAGTCAGCTTCACAGAGATGAAGACCATCATTAAGTCTGTGTACAGACCACCACAATGGCCCCTAGACAGTTACCATCAGCTGTCCAGACAAGAGTAGGTGACCATCTTTCGTCTGAGGACCGGGCACAACCGACTCAATTTCCACCTGCACAGACGCTTCCACCTCGTGCCATCTCCCCTGTG
The DNA here is from genome assembly GCA_036245525.1 of Semisulcospira habei. NCBI lineage: Eukaryota > Metazoa > Mollusca > Gastropoda > Semisulcospiridae > Semisulcospira > Semisulcospira habei. Next base: position 182,151,515 of record BTPG01000002.1, on the reverse strand, counting down.
CCCTTGTGGAGAAGCAGAGCAGACCGCAGAGCACATCCTCCAGGACTGTGGGAACCACCAGCCGCTGAGGGAGGAGATAAGGCCGAAGCCCGCCACTCTACAAGAGAAACTGTACGGGCCTGTGGAGGCGCTACAGAAGACCACAGATTTCATTTTGAGAGCCAAACTCCAAGTGTGACGGCGTTCGAGAAGAAGAAAGAAGATAATATGGAAAAAACAAAAAAAAACAAAGCTGGCACCAAAGTGGCACATAGCCACTGACATTGACCTTGAAAATGATAGCGACTCCGATTGTGAGGAAGCGACGCCTCGGGCATCGGCCGTCTGGCCTCGCTTTCTCATTATCCACAGCAAAATTAAAGAGAAGCCTGCTTCCAAGCTGCACCCTTTCCTGGTAGGGGAGACCCTCAGGAGCCGTGTTGGCAGGCCTGACGCCCAGCGCCTCAGGTCTGGTGACTTGCTGGTAGAGTGCCGTACCCGGGCACACTCCAATGGGCTACTGAGGCTCTCCTCATCGGAGACACTCCAGTGGAGGTCACTCCCCACAAAACGATGAATTCTTCTAGATGAGTGATTAAAGATCAAGCATTGGCAGAACTGTCTGAAGATTAACTTGTACGGAACCTTAAGTCACAGGGGGTGACCTACGTCGGGCGCTTCATTTCCAAACGAGGTGGTAGGGAGATCCGTCTCCCTACCATCATCCTGACGTTTGGCACCCCACCGCTCCTACTACCATCTGGGGAGGCTACTACTTCCTAAAAGTGAAAAAGTACGTCCCTCTCCCCCTCCGGTGCTTCAAGTGCCAAAAGTATGGCCATGGGCAGAAGACATGCCACCAGGCAGAGGCTCTATGCGCCCGCTGCACTAAGCCCGGACACTCTGCTGAGTCCTGCACAGCCATCCCCCTGTGTGTGAATTGCCAGGGGGCGCATATGGCTTCGGGCAAGAAGTGCCCTCGGTGGATCTCCGAGTGCAGGATTCAGCAGGTGCGTGTGGAAAAGGGGCTGTCCTTTGCGGACGCTAAAAAACTGGTTGACGGTCCTGGTGCAGCTGAGGCTGCGCCAAACTCAAATAACACCTCTGTGTATACCTTCAGTGCTGCGGTGGCAGGCAAGCGCCCCACCAAAGATTTCTCTTGTCAAACCCCAACTTCTTGGTTGGGGGCGGAGCCTCGGATCCTCTCGCCCCTGGAGAGTAACCCTCCTCCAGTGGCGACGAGGAGCTAGGGAATGCAGAGGGCAGACGCTACCGGTTCGGTGGCACCGCCTTCTGCTGCCCCTAAGCCTCAGCCCCCACCCAAACCTGCTAGTTTGTCAACGCCAAAGGCTTCTGGCTCTGGTCAGCCTTCTAAGGCCGCTAACTCTAGCGGCAGGAACGCTGCCCAGGACCAGAAGTCTAAGAAATCTTTGGGACCGCTGTGCGCATGGGCCCAGAAGGGGAACACTGATGTCCCCCTTCAAAACAAATATGCTGCGTTGGAGGAGCGGATGGAGGGAGTGGAAGTTGTTGTTGCCGATGCTGCGGCAGCTCCACCCCTTCATCTCCTAAGAACCAGAGGAGGCCCGGGAGCCGGCCCCCCTCTGTTTCTTCAACTTCTTCCAAGGCAAAGGAAAAAGGGGGGAAAAACTCCGCACCCCCAGATAAGACATAACCATGTACTCTCTGCTTCAGTGGAATTGTCGTGGTTTTCAAGCTAACGTTGAGGAATTACGTCTTTTAGTCAAGTGCTATAACCCCTCATTAATATCTCTTCAGGAGACTTACCTGAAGACTTCTGACCCTGTGTCCTTTAATGGTTTTAATGTTATACATAAAGGCTCTGATTCGGAGAGGCGCTCGGGTGGAGTGGCTCTTCTCATTAGTAGCCGAATTTTATGTAGCCCCTTAGCATCGACACCTGTCTTCAGGCTGTCGCAGCTCGGGTTACCTTGAAGAAGACCATAACCATATGCAGTATTTACCTGCCACCATCCCTGCGGGTCTGTAGTAATATTTTTAATTTAGTAGATCAACTGCCCCCTCCCTTTATTCTCATGGGGGATTTTAATGGTCACGCTCACCTTTGGGGTAGTGACCACTATGATGGCAGAGGTCAGATGTTAGAAGATGTTTTTTCTCAACTTAACCTATGTGTCTTTAACGATGGCTCACCTACATACTCTAACTCAGGTTCAGGATCTAGTTCTGTTCTAGACCTCACTGTGTGTGATCCTTCTCTCATGCTGGACTTTGACTGGAAGGTTCACGACAACCTGTGTGGTAGTGACCACTTCCCAGTAGTCCTGTCATCGGTCAGCTGTGGGGAGGATCCACCGGTGGGGCGCTGGAATCTCAAGAAAGCTAACTGGCCTCTGTTCGCCTCCCTCTGTCAGTCTCGTATTACAGAGGAGGTGGTCATGTCAGCTGAAGAACCTCTTTCTTCTTTTACTACTATTTTGTTGGACGTAGCGGGTGAAACCATCCCTAAAACTTCCGCATCAGTCCTTCGGAAGCCGAGAGTACCATGGTTCAACGAAGAGTGCCGCAAGGTCCAAAAAGCGCGCAAATCTGCTCAGCGACGTGCTTTCCGTAATCCGTCGCAAGTGAATGTTTTAACCTTTAAAAGACAGAGGGCGAAAGCCCGTTACATTTTTAAACGTGAACGCCGTGCTTCCTGGAGACGCTTTGTCTCATCTTTAACTTCTCGGACTCTGTCCCAGAAAGTCTGGAAGGCTGTGGCCACACAGGGCAATTGCTTCCGGTGCATGTAGTAACTTTTCCGCAAGAAATAGTTTAAAATATTTCCTCCCTTTTTGCCATCGTTTTAGGAGGTAAAACTTCAAATGTTTGCCTTTTTTGGCGTTTTGAGCAACAAAAGGCATGACAGGTGGTGTGAAAAAGAGCAAAATCTGGGTAATTTTAGTCGACCTAGTGTGTTCATGGGAGCCTAATGGGGGCATGTGCACGGTTGTAAGCAGGCTTGCAGACGACAGTTTTGTCATGGGGTACTTAGTGCATTCGAGTGTTGTGAAAAATGCTAACTCTTAATTTTTTTAAGAATTGCTGAAAATGTTTCTCCTGTGATGTGCTTCACGTGGATTTTTTGTTTTGGCAGAAAGGTTCTTCGTTCATAGTTTTATGCTGCAAGAGGCTAACAGATAATAGTGTGTGAAAAGGGGGCGTAACCTAATTGCCCTGTGTGGCCTGTAAATGCAGAGTGAATTTTTCTACTATTGGCGTTTGGAAGGAGATTGTGCCAAAAAATCGACATTTTTTGCTTTTTATGCCGATATCAGGTGTTTTTAGGCCATGTTGGCACTTTTGATGCCATACAGATAGCTTTATTTAGTTGTATAAGGATTATAGTGGCAAAATGGTGCATATTTGTGTGAAATGGAAAGAAAAGGCTAAAAAACATACAGGAACAATCCCAGGTCACATTTTCTGTCATAGTAGTTATTCCAAAACACTTCTGACAAGGCAACAGTCATTACGGTGTGATCTAGATAAAATTTAGTTAAATTTGATGGTTGTCGGGTGGCCGATTTTTTGCTTTTGTTTTGACTGCATTCAAACATACCCGTTTATCTTGCACAGTGTATTTGAGGCTTTGTGAGATTCATCTTAGTGAAAACATGCTGTAAACTGCAAACCTCAGTGTGGTGACACCAAAACATGTTGTTTTGACTGGTTTCTGAAGTCAGTTTAGATGGTGTTGTGCGGTGAAACGGCACAATTGTCATAAATACTATCGAGAAGTTAGTGTGTGAGAAATCTCTTTACCTTTTTCAAACACAAATCATCCTGCTGTATCCTGAGCATATCTATTATGCCTAAAAATCGATTTCACACATTTCCAACCAACCACCCCCCACCCCCAACACCACCTTCTTGCCTCCGTGCCCCCCTCCCCCCCCCCCCCCCCTAATATCCCTCACCCCCAACCCTCGGTCATGGTAAGCCTAACCTTACTATGCTAACCCAGATCCTAAAACTACTATGTTAACCCTAATCCTAACTCTACTATGCTTGCCCTAATAATACTAACCCAAAGCATTAACACCCCCCCCCCCCCCACTCTCCCCCACCCGGGTCTGCCCTGGGGGACTTGGGTGGGGTTAGGTACTTTTTAGTTCCCAGGGTCACCCTGGTCAGCCCCACAGGGTGAGTTTTTCTCTCTATTCTGGGGCATGTGTTTCTCTCTACCCGAGGTCCATTCACCTGTATTTGCCTTTTTAAAACTCTCCCTACTGTCTGCACTGCCTGTAGCTCTTGATATTGGATGTGTGTTGCTAAATGGTCTTAGCTTTATTTAGCCCCATTTGTTAGGTTTATTTAACGTATTTGACCGGCTGGCGACATACATTCAATGTTCTGTTTATTTTTTTTTTTCACAAGCAGTGCAGGCACATCCTGAGAAAGCCTTGTTGCTGTCGGGACGTTAAGCAATGTACAATCAATCAACCCCCCCACTCCCCCCGCCCCGACCCCCCCCCCCCCCCCATGCGCACAGGCCAGGCGTTCATGTCAAATTTTTGCTACTTTTTCAAGCATTTTACACTATTTAAAGCATTCTGCTGCTTTGCCATGCAAAGTAGTCAAAGTCAGAGAAGCACCTTGGTCCCTTGAGTTGGCTGGTACAAGGATTTGTAGCCGTTTGCAAGAAAAAGCATGTTGGCGGGTGATTCATTTTCAGAAAAAGTGCGGAACATGGCTTCAGTTGCCTTCAGTATCTTAAGCCTTGTTTAAAGCTGGAAGGAAGGAATAAAAGAAATGACACCTCATGCAGACTAGTTGTGGTTAGGCAGTTTGTTGAATTTTTTTAAACAGTGCAGTGGCTTTTCTATGTTGTCCAGTTGGGTTCAAAGTTGAAGAAACTGTCAAAATGGTTCCTGCTTGGGGGGGTAGTATAGCAAATAAATGGCCCCAAAATAACCAACCGTTGAAAATTGTTGTTGCTGGTTGTTTTGAATGCATAACATGTGTGTCTGCTTGTCTGCAAAATATAGGGTTGTTAGCTTGAACATAAGTCTTTCTTTTTGGATCTTTACATGTGTGGTGCTGACATTCAGCCACAGGAGTGAATGGTGCTCCGGGCACCAAGGGGTGCAGGTAGTAATTTTGGTGCAGCTTGAAAACCATCAGCCATTTATGTCTGAAACTTGGCAGTGTATCTTCTTATAGGGTACGGTTATCAGTGATAAAGTTTTGATTGCAGCTGGCAACTTTTTTGGTTTCATTACAGGCCACACAGGGCAATTGCTTCCGGTGCATGTAGTAACTTTTCCGCAAGAAATAGTTTAAAATATTTCCTCCCTTTTTGCCATCGTTTTAGGAGGTAAAACTTCAAATGTTTGCCTTTTTTTGGCGTTTTGAGCAACAAAAGGCATGACAGGTGGTGTGAAAAAGAGCAAAATCTGGGTAATTTTAGTCGACCTAGTGTGTTCATGGGAGCCTAATGGGGGCATGTGCACGGTTGTAAGCAGGCTTGCAGACGACAGTTTTGTCATGGGGTACTTAGTGCATTCGAGTGTTGTGAAAAATGCTAACTCTTAATTTTTTTAAGAATTGCTGAAAATGTTTCTCCTGTGATGTGCTTCACGTGGATTTTTTGTTTTGGCAGAAAGGTTCTTCGTTCATAGTTTTATGCTGCAAGAGGCTAACAGATAATAGTGTGTGAAAAGGGGGCGTAACCTAATTGCCCTGTGTGGCCTGTAAATGCAGAGTGAATTTTTCTACTATTGGCGTTTGGAAGGAGATTGTGCCAAAAAATCGACATTTTTTGCTTTTTATGCCGATATCAGGTGTTTTTAGGCCATGTTGGCACTTTTGATGCCATACAGATAGCTTTATTTAGTTGTATAAGGATTATAGTGGCAAAATGGTGCATATTTGTGTGAAATGGAAATAAAAGGCTAAAAAACATACAGGAACAATCCCAGGTCACATTTTCTGTCATAGTAGTTATTCCAAAACACTTCTGACAAGGCAACAGTCATTACGGTGTGATCTAGATAAAATTTAGTTAAATTTGATGGTTGTCGGGTGGCCGATTTTTTGCTTTTGTTTTGACTGCATTCAAACATACCCGTTTATCTTGCACAGTGTATTTGAGGCTTTGTGAGATTCATCTTAGTGAAAACATGCTGTAAACTGCAAACCTCAGTGTGGTGACACCAAAACATGTTGTTTTGACTGGTTTCTGAAGTCAGTTTAGATGGTGTTGTGCGGTGAAACGGCACAATTGTCATAAATACTATCGAGAAGTTAGTGTGTGAGAAATCTCTTTACCTTTTTCAAACACAAATCATCCTGCTGTATCCTGAGCATATCTATTATGCCTAAAAATCGATTTCACACATTTCCAACCAACCACCCCCCACCCCCAACACCACCTTCTTGCCTCCGTGCCCCCCTCCCCCCCCCCCCCTAATATCCCTCACCCCCAACCCTCGGTCATGGTAAGCCTAACCTTACTATGCTAACCCAGATCCTAAAACTACTATGTTAACCCTAATCCTAACTCTACTATGCTTGCCCTAATAATACTAACCCAAAGCATTAACACCCCCCCCCCCCCCACTCTCCCCCACCCGGGTCTGCCCTGGGGGACTTGGGTGGGGTTAGGTACTTTTTAGTTCCCAGGGTCACCCTGGTCAGCCCCACAGGGTGAGTTTTTCTCTCTATTCTGGGGCATGTGTTTCTCTCTACCCGAGGTCCATTCACCTGTATTTGCCTTTTTAAAACTCTCCCTACTGTCTGCACTGCCTGTAGCTCTTGATATTGGATGTGTGTTGCTAAATGGTCTTAGCTTTATTTAGCCCCATTTGTTAGGTTTATTTAACGTATTTGACCGGCTGGCGACATACATTCAATGTTCTGTTTATTTTTTTTTTTCACAAGCAGTGCAGGCACGTCCTGAGAAAGCCTTGTTGCTGTCGGGACGTTAAGCAATGTACAATCAATCAACCCCCCCACTCCCCCCGCCCCGACCCCCCCCCCCCCCCCCCCCCCCCCCCATGCGCACAGGCCAGGCGTTCATGTCAAATTTTTGCTACTTTTTCAAGCATTTTACACTATTTAAAGCATTCTGCTGCTTTGCCATGCAAAGTAGTCAAAGTCAGAGAAGCACCTTGGTCCCTTGAGTTGGCTGGTACAAGGATTTGTAGCCGTTTGCAAGAAAAAGCATGTTGGCGGGTGATTCATTTTCAGAAAAAGTGCGGAACATGGCTTCAGTTGCCTTCAGTATCTTAAGCCTTGTTTAAAGCTGGAAGGAAGGAATAAAAGAAATGACACCTCATGCAGACTAGTTGTGGTTAGGCAGTTTGTTGAATTTTTTTAAACAGTGCAGTGGCTTTTCTATGTTGTCCAGTTGGGTTCAAAGTTGAAGAAACTGTCAAAATGGTTCCTGCTTGGGGGGGTAGTATAGCAAATAAATGGCCCCAAAATAACCAACCGTTGAAAATTGTTGTTGCTGGTTGTTTTGAATGCATAACATGTGTGTCTGCTTGTCTGCAAAATATAGGGTTGTTAGCTTGAACATAAGTCTTTCTTTTTGGATCTTTACATGTGTGGTGCTGACATTCAGCCACAGGAGTGAATGGTGCTCCGGGCACCAAGGGGTGCAGGTAGTAATTTTGGTGCAGCTTGAAAACCATCAGCCATTTATGTCTGAAACTTGGCAGTGTATCTTCTTATAGGGTACGGTTATCAGTGATAAAGTTTTGATTGCAGCTGGCAACTTTTTTGGTTTCATTACAGGCCACACAGGGCAATTGCTTCCGGTGCATGTAGTAACTTTTCCGCAAGAAATAGTTTAAAATATTTCCTCCCTTTTTGCCATCGTTTTAGGAGGTAAAACTTCAAATGTTTGCCTTTTTTGGCGTTTTGAGCAACAAAAGGCATGACAGGTGGTGTGAAAAAGAGCAAAATCTGGGTAATTTTAGTCGACCTAGTGTGTTCATGGGAGCCTAATGGGGGCATGTGCACGGTTGTAAGCAGGCTTGCAGACGACAGTTTTGTCATGGGGTACTTAGTGCATTCGAGTGTTGTGAAAAATGCTAACTCTTAATTTTTTTAAGAATTGCTGAAAATGTTTCTCCTGTGATGTGCTTCACGTGGATTTTTTGTTTTGGCAGAAAGGTTCTTCGTTCATAGTTTTATGCTGCAAGAGGCTAACAGATAATAGTGTGTGAAAAGGGGGCGTAACCTAATTGCCCTGTGTGGCCTGTAAATGCAGAGTGAATTTTTCTACTATTGGCGTTTGGAAGGAGATTGTGCCAAAAAATCGACATTTTTTGCTTTTTATGCCGATATCAGGTGTTTTTAGGCCATGTTGGCACTTTTGATGCCATACAGATAGCTTTATTTAGTTGTATAAGGATTATAGTGGCAAAATGGTGCATATTTGTGTGAAATGGAAAGAAAAGGCTAAAAAACATACAGGAACAATCCCAGGTCACATTTTCTGTCATAGTAGTTATTCCAAAACACTTCTGACAAGGCAACAGTCATTACGGTGTGATCTAGATAAAATTTAGTTAAATTTGATGGTTGTCGGGTGGCCGATTTTTTGCTTTTGTTTTGACTGCATTCAAACATACCCGTTTATCTTGCACAGTGTATTTGAGGCTTTGTGAGATTCATCTTAGTGAAAACATGCTGTAAACTGCAAACCTCAGTGTGGAGAGAGAGAACAATAGAGTCCCGATAGACAATGAATTCAATAGAGCCGCATCAGTCATTAATTTACATCATTTTTTAATATCATATTTTTGGCCCCAATTTTACCCCCGTTAATTCTGAATCAACCCTTTGATTTTTAAAAACTGACAAGCATGACTGATGCGGCTCTATTGATCTGATTATCTATCGGGACTCTATTGTTCTCTCTCTATAACTATTGTCTCTGTCAACACCTAATGACCTTAATTAATTACTAATTACGGTCATTAACTTTTACATGACCGTTTCTCTCAATATTGCCAGAGTCGATTTCCGAAAAACTCACATGCTATGTCCCACACATATCATTTCAGTTCACGCATGACAAGACTCAATGCCAAACCCTCTTTCAATGAGTTGGGTAAAAGCTTTCACAGCGCCATTCACACGTCACGCGTCAAAAGGCCTATAGAATTGTGTTGTGGCAGGGGGACCGCTCAGTGCAAACAATATAGAATTGGCTCTGTTTAAGCACGACTCTGAAACATAACAAGTCAAATATACGTGCACACGCACAAGCACGCAAACACCCACACACACAGATTGTAAGATATTTCTTTTGGGTGCATAACTGATGCCTGACTCGAGCTATAGTTCACTCGCCCGTAAATGGTGTACTTGTTTTAGTCTGTTACTACGCTTTCAAGCTGAAAATAGACACATTACTCACTGCTTTAAACAGACACCTGTCTGAGTACATAAACAACAGATCCTCAAGAGCCGCCAAGACTCCAGGCTTGACTTCCGTTGTACAACGTTTCAGTCAGCTGTACTCTTAGGACGCACATTATGAGGAGACTGAGGGTCTTGACGTGTTCATTTGCCACGAGCAACGTATAGATTAGCATTTCAGTTTCGAATAGTCTGCCCAACTTATGGACCCCCCCAAGATTTATGAATAAAAATTTCGACATAATATTCAAGGGATAATGTCGTCGCTCTTTTGTTTGGCTGAATAGGCCTGACGTCTGCTTACTAATGTTTGTGTTGTTACCCTTGGTACCGTCATGAGTCACGATCAACTGCCTGTTTGCACTGAAATCAGCTTAGTCATAATTTCTCAGGAAAAGCCGTATCTATTCACGCAAGGGTTTATGCCGCATAGTGTACTGAAATTGTATGTGTGTTGGCACTGTGAAAAGTTAGCTGGCTGGTTTGGAAATTGAAAAATGTTTGAGAAAAACCAGCTCTGTCTGTGTGTCGCCATGCCGGGATGTTACGGGTGTACGTGTTTAGCAAGGTAGGCTTTATGTTTTTGTTTATGTGTATGTTAATATGCATGTTCGCGCGTGTGTCCGTGCGTGTGTTTGTGTGCATGTGTTAGTATATGTACAATGTGGTGTACTGTTCAGAAATTTAACACACAGTCTAGATTTTAGTGAATGACGCAGCAGGAAGGCTTTTTGTCATACAAGACATATACTCGAGAAAGGATATTAGTCGTGTTCACACATGACTGAACCGTCTGCACTGAGAATTCTAAAGGTGTGCGATTGTGCGCAGTGTTAACCAGGTTCAAACATGTTTGTCTTTCTATTGCGTCTGCTTTTCCAGACTTGCATCAGCCTAATTTTATTGGCTCAAAGAATTTGGCCAATCTATGCCTAGAGCTTTCTCATATATAACCCAGTGCACAGCAACGCGTTACCAAACATGGCACAACCATTTGAAGTAAATGTGATTTCGCGATCCAGGACTCTTCATAAGCGGCTTATCGATTGTAACAAAAAAGGTAGGCATCTTGAAAATGAATTGAAACTCCTAGAATATAAAGAACAGGAGTTTAAAAAAGATTTATCAGATAATGAAAATGAGATGACAGCATCTTCAGCTTTTTTGATAAAGTACCAAGATGAAGCAAATGATGAAGCATTTGCAAAAGAGCTTGTATTTCATAGCAAACTTAAAAACAAAATAGAGAAAATTAAAGTACATATCAGCAGATTGGATCAAAAGATCCGTCATCAAAAGAGTTCTATTGAGCTGAATGGAAAAAAAGTCAAAGCTCTTGATGAAGAAAAAACACAAATTGTAGGGAGCCCTGCAATTCAAAATGTGTTTGCATATATGAATGAAATCAGAACAAAGCTGCAGCCACAAGTGGCACCAATGGATACATCAGAGTAGTTCTACAATGATAAGTCGCTTATGAAGACCGAAATTTAAGCGACTCACATTGCTCTCGGCTTTTAAACATACCATCAAATTTACACATCACATCATATCATATTTAGCGTGATGTGTCAGAGGAAAACAGATGCACGGAGTATGAGATTTTGTGCTCAGTCCCGGGAGTACCCCGTGCGTCTGTTTTTCCTGGAATAGAATGTACCACAGCTCAGCATACAGTCACGCACAAACCACATCCGAGAGCAATTCACATTTGGTTTGGACATCTGGTCTTTGGTACATATAGGTGACCACGAAAATTTTTCATCTACAATGAGCTGTCAAGGGTTTATGACCTTTCTGATGAGACTAATTAAGTCGAAACAGCTCCCCCGCCCTGGCTCAAAGGTAAGTGTTCCATTTTTATTTTACTTGTCTGTAACTGCGTATCCAGGCTTTTGAAAACTTATCTCGGGCTATATGTGGTGCGGCACAGGCCGTGTGTGATAACTAGTATGTTACATCTGATGTTTCATTTGGCCCTCACTTGGCCAGGTTGTGATTTATAATTTACTGCAAAGCCAATAATCGCCAATACTGTGTCAGGTTTGTTTGCTTAAAAGGACAGGGTTATTGTACATGACATTACAATTGAAATCTGTGAAACATGTCATTTATAAGCCCACTGAGAGAGACACAATATTGGTCTGGGGTAAACTCAAAAACTATTGGCTACATTTTGCTGAATGGTACAAACGTATAAAGTTACTATTAATGTACTTCCTAGAAAACATGATTTTGCTTGATAACAATTTTTGTTTTTTGTTTTAATTTTTTAATTACATTATAAATGAACCCTGATGAAATCTTTCTATTGAATGATATCAATGCTGTAGAGAACAAAGACTTAGACTCAAAAAAACAGCGGCTTTTGTCTGTGATTGTCTCAGGCAAATCAAAGGCTTATCTGGGTAGACAATACATGACAGAGGATATTGAATCTCTTACGGCTGACGAACTAATCAAGCTTCATTCAAAATATGAGAACCACATTGCCTCACTAATGACACGTGATTTGAGTCGATCTCTTGTATGCCTATACACAAAAGCAGTGAGTCACTTTCTACCTGTGGATAGTGACAG
>BTPG01000002.1:182073777-182139457 GCA_036245525.1 Semisulcospira habei | reverse complement strand
ATTGTTCTCTCTCTGTGTGGTGACACCAAAACATGTTGTTTTGACTGGTTTCTGAAGTCAGTTTAGATGGTGTTGTGCGGTGAAACGGCACAATTGTCATAAATACTATCGAGAAGTTAGTGTGTGAGAAATCTCTTTACCTTTTTCAAACACAAATCATCCTGCTGTATCCTGAGCATATCTATTATGCCTAAAAATCGATTTCACACATTTCCAACCAACCACCCCCCACCCCCAACACCACCTTCTTGCCTCCGTGCCCCCCTCCCCCCCCCCCCCCCCCTAATATCCCTCACCCCCAACCCTCGGTCATGGTAAGCCTAACCTTACTATGCTAACCCAGATCCTAAAACTACTATGTTAACCCTAATCCTAACTCTACTATGCTTGCCCTAATAATACTAACCCAAAGCATTAACACCCCCCCCCCCCCCCACTCTCCCCCACCCGGGTCTGCCCTGGGGGACTTGGGTGGGGTTAGGTACTTTTTAGTTCCCAGGGTCACCCTGGTCAGCCCCACAGGGTGAGTTTTTCTCTCTATTCTGGGGCATGTGTTTCTCTCTACCCGAGGTCCATTCACCTGTATTTGCCTTTTTAAAACTCTCCCTACTGTCTGCACTGCCTGTAGCTCTTGATATTGGATGTGTGTTGCTAAATGGTCTTAGCTTTATTTAGCCCCATTTGTTAGGTTTATTTAACGTATTTGACCGGCTGGCGACATACATTCAATGTTCTGTTTATTTTTTTTTTTCACAAGCAGTGCAGGCACGTCCTGAGAAAGCCTTGTTGCTGTCGGGACGTTAAGCAATGTACAATCAATCAACCCCCCCACTCCCCCCCCCGCCCCGCCACCCCCCCCCCCCCCCCCCCCCCATGCGCACAGGCCAGGCGTTCATGTCAAATTTTTGCTACTTTTTCAAGCATTTTACACTATTTAAAGCATTCTGCTGCTTTGCCATGCAAAGTAGTCAAAGTCAGAGAAGCACCTTGGTCCCTTGAGTTGGCTGGTACAAGGATTTGTAGCCGTTTGCAAGAAAAAGCATGTTGGCGGGTGATTCATTTTCAGAAAAAGTGCGGAACATGGCTTCAGTTGCCTTCAGTATCTTAAGCCTTGTTTAAAGCTGGAAGGAAGGAATAAAAGAAATGACACCTCATGCAGACTAGTTGTGGTTAGGCAGTTTGTTGAATTTTTTAAACAGTGCAGTGGCTTTTCTATGTTGTCCAGTTGGGTTCAAAGTTGAAGAAACTGTCAAAATGGTTCCTGCTTGGGGGGGTAGTATAGCAAATAAATGGCCCCAAAATAACCAACCGTTGAAAATTGTTGTTGCTGGTTGTTTTGAATGCATAACATGTGTGTCTGCTTGTCTGCAAAATATAGGGTTGTTAGCTTGAACATAAGTCTTTCTTTTTGGATCTTTACATGTGTGGTGCTGACATTCAGCCACAGGAGTGAATGGTGCTCCGGGCACCAAGGGGTGCAGGTAGTAATTTTGGTGCAGCTTGAAAACCATCAGCCATTTATGTCTGAAACTTGGCAGTGTATCTTCTTATAGGGTACGGTTATCAGTGATAAAGTTTTGATTGCAGCTGGCAACTTTTTTGGTTTCATTACAGGCCACACAGGGCAATTGCTTCCGGTGCATGTAGTAACTTTTCCGCAAGAAATAGTTTAAAATATTTCCTCCCTTTTTGCCATCGTTTTAGGAGGTAAAACTTCAAATGTTTGCCTTTTTTGGCGTTTTGAGCAACAAAAGGCATGACAGGTGGTGTGAAAAAGAGCAAAATCTGGGTAATTTTAGTCGACCTAGTGTGTTCATGGGAGCCTAATGGGGGCATGTGCACGGTTGTAAGCAGGCTTGCAGACGACAGTTTTGTCATGGGGTACTTAGTGCATTCGAGTGTTGTGAAAAATGCTAACTCTTAATTTTTTTAAGAATTGCTGAAAATGTTTCTCCTGTGATGTGCTTCACGTGGATTTTTTGTTTTGGCAGAAAGGTTCTTCGTTCATAGTTTTATGCTGCAAGAGGCTAACAGATAATAGTGTGTGAAAAGGGGGCGTAACCTAATTGCCCTGTGTGGCCTGTTTGGAGAATTAGGGGCACGGGTGGCTCGGCTTCTGTCGGCCATCTTAGAGATGGTGCCAGCTTGGTCACAGATAAAAAAGCTGTGGCCAATTTGCTTGCCTCCACCATTGCCCATAATTCTTCAACAGAACATTATTCACCCTTCTTCCAGAGAGAGAAGGGTGAATAGTCTCGTATTTGTGATTTTAAGTCCGATAACTCAGAAAACTATAATGCCCCTTTTACATTATCAGAATTGCAGCAAGCCTTGCAGAAATGTAATGACTCTAATGCTGGCCTAGATACCATCCACTATCTGTTCCTAACGCATCTGCCTGAGAGGTCACTCCTTGTACTTCTCAAGGCCTTTAAACATATCTGGAGAACTGGCCATTTTCCGCCGTCTTGGCACCAGGCTGTGGTTGTACCGATCCCCAAGCCGGTAAGGATCCTTCCGACCCTGGCAACTACCGGCCTATCGCTTTGACATCATATTTATGTAAAACTATGGAGCGCTTGGTCAATGCCCGCCTGGTGTGGCATCTTGAGTCACAGGGTCTCCTCACTGATCTCCAGTGCAGTTTCCGGCGCTTCCGTAGTACAACTGACCATTTAGTCCGCTTTGAATCATTTATTCGAGATGCTTTTGTCAACAAGCAGCATGTCTATGCAATTTTCTTCGATCTTGAGAAGGCATATGACACTACCTGGAAGTATGGCATAATGTCTGACTTGTTGGACATGGGTTTTAAAGGGCACCTGCCCGTTTTTATTCACAATTTTTTGACTAACCGGTCGTTCCATGTCCGTGTGGGCTCCACCCTCTCCGACTCCTTTGAACAGGAGATGGGTGTCCCGCAGGGCAGCATTCTATCTCCTGTTTTATTTAGTATTAAAATTAATAACATTGTAAAGGCCGTCAAGGATGATTCTGAATGCTCTTTGTTTGTTGACGACTTTGCTTTGTGTGCACGTGGTCGAGGACTTGCGTCCCTTGAGGGGGGCGTGCAGCTGTGCATTGATCGCATCCAGCGATGGGTGTCTCTCAATGGATTCAAGTTCTCGCCCTCCAAGACAGTCTGTGTGCATTTTACTAATGAGACGAAATTTTTTCCAGAACCTAGCCTGACCATTGCCGGAGTGCCAATTAAGGTGGCCGGTTAGGCAGAGTTTCTGGGGGTTATCTTTGACAAAACACTTACCTTCTGCAACCATATTAATTTTCTCAGAACCTCTTGTCAGAAAGCTCTCGACGTTCTTCGTGTCGTTGGTCGAACTGACTGGGGTGCGGACCGTACTGTCTTACTTCGACTGTACCGGGCCCTTGTTCGGTCCAAACTGGATTACGGCTCTGTGGTGTATGGCTCAGCTTCCAAGTCTGTGCTACAGCGTCTGAACACAATTCACCATCAGGGTCTGCAGATATGTCTTGGGGCCTTCAGGACGTCTCCAGTTCGTAGTCTGTATGCCGAGCCTTCTCTCAAGCTCCGCCTCATGCTCAGCTACGTTCTGAAACTGAAGGCCCATCCAGACAATCCTGCCTATGATTATGTTTTTAAACAATCGTTTCCAGAGATTTACGATACCCCTCCGGGAGCTGTCCGTCCACTTTCTTTCCGTGTCCGACCTCATCTGCAGGCGGCCGGATTGGACCTGGACAGAGTTTCGGAATCCCTGCAACACATCACTCCACCTTGGCTCTTACCAGTTCCTATATCTTGTTGGACTTGACTGCCCACAAGAAAGACTCTACTCCACCAGCCATATACCAACAGAGCCTCAATGAACTCTTTTCAATTTTTCCTGGCTATTGTCGTATATATACGGATGGATCAAAATCTGAGGATGGGAGAGTGGCTGCGGCCGCAGTGTCCTCTCGCCATCCTAAACGCCCATTTAAGCACCGCCTCCCAGACCACTCATCTGTATTTAGTGCAGAACTGCAGGCGGTTCTGCTGGCACTCAGGCATGCATATCGATCTAGAGAAAGGAACTTCCTGATTCTGTCTGACTCTCTTTCTGCCCTGCAGGCCCTCCAGGGCACGGAAAATGACCACACACTGCTGGTGCAGATCAGAGAGCTCTACGCAGACTTGATGAAGGAATATTATGACATCATTTTTATTTCGGTTCCAGGGCATGTGGGCATCGAAGGCAACAGGATAGCAGATTCTGCAGCCAACGATGCCCGCAACGACCCTGTCTGCGACACACAGACTGTTTATAGTGATTTTTGACATGTGGTTAGTGCGTACATAGCCCGTGAGTGGCAGTCTGAGTGGGACAAAGAGGAAGCTAACAAGCTGCATGAAGCCCTTCCTAAGTTGTCCGACGGTCTACCTTATCGCTGCGGCAGTCGCCGTGAGGAGACTGTCCTGGCTCGGCTCCACATCGGGCACACGTATGTTACGCACTCATATTTACTTTAAAAAAGAGGAGCGTCCATGGTGTTATGCCTGCGACGAGCTGTACTCTGTTCAACACTTTTTGCTGTCTTGTGCTGATCTAATCGACACAAGGTATAAACATTTCACAGCAGACTCCTTGAAGGTTTTGTTCCGGGATGTGCCCCTGGACAAGATCTTCAGTTTTCTGAGAGAGTGCCATATTTTTAATAAGATTTGAGCGTTTATAGACTATGATGTTTCTTTTCTTTTGACCTTTTTGAGAGTCTGTTGACGTTTTCTTTAAAGACCTGTGCGACATTTTAACCTGACATATTTTTAAGGTATATTTACATCATGTCTTAAGACCTTTCTTTTAGTCTGGGGGACCAGACTTTTACCATTCCCGCCGTGAGATGGCTTTAGTTGCCTGCTTGACGTTAAACCCAAATAACTAACTAACAAAGTGACCCGGCGTGTAGTGATCTGTTGGGATACGCCAAGCAATCACTTCGTTCTTACAATCATGTTCTTAGAACCGAGTCACAGTCCTGATTCTACATTGCACAGTTCTAAACAACGCTTAGGATAAAAATCTTACAATTAGGTCAGATTCACAGTGATCGGCTACAGTAGTCTCCTACACCTATACACGGCAGGTAATCAGTGTAACAGAGCCAGCAAGACATCGAGCTCCTGTGAGTCCATGCACTTTACAAAGGCACATGACAATCTGTGATTCATGGAGATGATGGGCAGTTAGCCTGTAAATTCTCTGTGCCAAGTACTCAAGTGGGGAGTGAGTGGTGGGGGTGGAAGGTGAAGACGGGGTCACGGCGGTATTGATTTTCCAAAGGGGCAGGGTGGCACATGATGTGATATTCTGTAGCCTCCTATGTTTTGCAGATAACTTTTGAACAATGCATATTTCAAGAAAACAGTAAGAACAAGAGGTGATCACATTTGGAACTTATTTATTTTACATTTTCTGTGGGTATATAGACAATGATTTAGCCACTAAAATCAGGATCTGATTTAAACACGTCCATGCCTGAACCCTCTGCCTGTGGTGTTGGTGTTTCGATTCTACATGTTGGTGTTTCGAAGCATCTCATTGAAAATTGCAGTATTTTTCAACGATCTCTGGCATTTGGGATGAGTAATGGCTGTTGGTGTTTCGATTCAAACGAATTATCAAACGAGGTAAAAACAAACGGGTCGAACAGCATGCCTGTGCAAGGTAAAATTACTTACTTACGCCTGTCACCCCACTCGGGGTATAGGCCGTCGACGAGAGACCTCCAGGTACTCCTGTCCTGTGCTTCTCCTTCGATTTTACTCCAGGTGGTTCCCAGTCTCTTGATGTCTGCTTGGAGGTCTCGACGCCAGGTGTTTCTCAGCCTGCCTCTTTTCCTCTTTCCCTGGGGGTTCCATGACAATGCCTGCCTAGTGATACTGGAAGCTGGCTTTCTCAGACTGTGACCAATCCATCCCCATCTTCTTCACCCAATTTCATTCCCTGCTGTTATCTGCTCTGTTATCTCCCAGAGTCTGACGTTGCTGATCTTCTCTGGCCAGTGGATTTTCAAAATTCTTCTAAGGCAACTGTTTATGAAGATCTGTACTCTGTTGACTGTGGTTTTTGTCAATCTCCAAGTCTCTGCTCCATATAGGAGAACTGCTTTTACGTTGGAGTTGAAAATCCGGACTTTGGTGTGTTGTGACAGCTCTCTGGAACTCCACACTTTTTTCAACTGGAGAAAGGCTGCTCTGGCTTTACCGATTTGTGCTCTGACATCTGCATCAGTGCCGCCTTTTTTGTCTATGATGCTCCCGAGATAGGTAAAGGACTCCACCTCCTCCAACGGGGTGCCAGCAAGCAAGACTGGTTCTTCCCTGGTTGCGTTCAGCCTCGTCTTTGTTTTCTGTTTGTGGTTGGTGAGGCCCACTTGGGACGAGATGTCAGCAAGCCTCGTGGTCTTGTCCTGCATTTGTTGAGTGTGGGACAGTAAAGCCAAGTCGTCTGCAAAATTGAGGTCATCAAGCTGTGTCCACAGTGTCCACTGTATTCCACTTCGTCTGTGCTCTGTGGTCCTCTTCATGACCCAGTCTATGGCCAGTAGGAAGAGGAACGGAGACAGCAAACACTGGTGAACTGCCCTTCGTGGATCACACGACATGTCTTGCCATCGTAGCTACTCTTGATCAGGCGGACGAGCTTTGTGGGTACACCGTAGTGTCGTAGGAGTTTCTACAGAGTCTCTCGGTCCACGCTGTCAAATGCTTTCTTGTAATCCACAAAGTTGACGTACAGCGGGGAGCTCCACTCCAGAGACTGTTCCACTATGATGCGGAGAGTGGCGATCTGGTCTGTACATGATTGTTTTTTCCTGAATCCTGCTTGCTGGTCTCTCAGCTGGGGGTCAACGGAGCTCTTCATTCTCTCCAGGATGATCCTGTTGAAGACCTTTCCTGGTACAATACAATACAATACAACTTTATTGTCTGTTCGAGTCCAGGCACGACAGAAATTTGCCTTTCGGCTCGTCATGAAACAACAATATAAGACATTAACAAACGCTGCAAAAGCATATGAAAAATTATCATTGCAGCAATCTATCACAAGCAATCTGTGACAAGATGGGAGGTAATGTTAAGTAGATCATACTTATCGCGGCGTTATAAATGAGAGTTCAAAATCGAGACAGCAGTTGGAATAAAAGACTTCTTAAAAACATTCCTTTTGGCAAATGGCATGTTGAAACGTCTGCCTGATGGTAGCATTTGAAACTGATCAGAGAGTGGGTGACTAGGATCATTGACAATGCTAGCAGCTATCCTTCGGACAGCTCTATGGTACAGATCATCTACTGGGTACTGTCCTAGGCCAATGATCTTCTCAGCTGTTCTGCCCCTGTTTTTCATACTGAGATTGCCATACCAAGCAGTGATGTTAAACGTCAGTATGCTTTCGATCAGGCTTCTATAAACGGATTCTAAAACCCTGGAACTGACATCAAAACTTCTCAGTTTCCTAAGAAGGTACAGACGCTGGTTTGCTTTTTTCACAATCAGATCAGTGTTTCCAGTGAAGAACAGCCCACTATCCACGACTGACAGCAAGGTGATTCATCTGGAGTTGGAACACTTGCTGAGGTCGCCTTTCTTGGGAAGCTTGATTAGGTACCCCTCCTTCCAGTCAGCCGGCATCACCTCCTCTTCCCAGATCTTTCCAAACAGTGGGTACAGCATCTCCACTGTTGTCTCTAGGTCTGCTTTCAGAGACTCCGCTGGGATGCCATCTGGGCCTGCTGCTTTGCCGTTCTTCAAGAATGCCACTGCTCTTCTGATCTCTTCCCGGCTGGATGTCTGGGGGGGTCGGGTGGGCTAGGTCTGTTCAGTAACTCTTCAAAATACTCGGCCCATCTGTCGAGTTGGTCTGCTCTGTTTGTCTTTTACTGGCCTTTCTGTATGGCCATACTTGCCTGACAATCTTCTGGTAATGTTGCAGAGCTGTTTCATGTTGCCACTGCCTGCTGCCTTTTCTGCCTCTGCTGCCAGGCTGTCTGTGTAGACCCTCTTGTCTGCCCTGATACTCCTCTTCACCTCACGGTTGGCTTCCGAGTATTCCTCCCCCACCCGGGTCTGCCCTGGGGGACTTGGGTGGGGTTAGGTATTTTTTAGTTCCCAGGGTCACCCTGGTGAGCTCCACAGGGTGGGTTTTTCTCTCTATTCTGGGGCATGTGTTTCTGTCTACCCGAGGTCCATTCATCTGTATTTGCCTTTTTAAAACTCTCCCTACTGTCTGCACTGCCTGTAGCTCTTGATGTTGGATGTGTGTTGCTAAATGGTCTTAGCTTTATTTATGCCCCATGTTGTAGGTTTATTTAATGTATTTGACCGGCTGGCGACATACATTCAATTTTCTGTTTAGTTTTTTTTTCACAAGCAGTGCAGGCACGTCCTGAGAAAGCCTTGTTGCTGTCGGGACGTTAAGCAATGTACAATCATCAATCCGAGTATTCCTCCTGTGCCCTTGCTTTGGCTGCTCTGGTACGACTGTTGTTGACAACTGCTTTCTCCTGCTTCCTCACTTCTATCTTCTTTAAGGTCTGTGCCGACAGCCAGTCCCTGTGATGGTGTTTCCTGAACCCTACAGTGTCTTTGCAGGTTGAATTCAGCGCCTCTCTAACTGCCTTCCACTGCTGCTCTGTGGTGACTGCCTCCTCTTCATTTACTAGCTCCTGTAGCACTTGAAACCGGTTGGACAGCACCAGTTTGAACTCTTCTCTCACTCCAGTCTCTCTCAGGAGGCCTACATTATAGTGCTGCTTCTTGTTGTCTCTGTGCGGCTTTTCTTTAACTTGAGCTTTATTCTTAAGGTAAGCAGATGGTGGTCTGAGGCGACATCTGCTCCCCTCCTCACTCGAACATCTTGAAGGGATCTTCTAAATTTCTTGCTAATGCAGATATGGTCTATTTGGTTCTCTGTAGTATGGTCAGGTGAGACCCAAGTTGCTTTGTGTATTCTTCTGTGTGGGAAGATGCTGCCTCCAATGAGAAATCTGTTTAGAGCACAAAAGTCTACAAACCTCTCCCCGTTCTCACTCATCTCCCCTAGTCCCTGTCTCCCCATCACCTCTTCGTATCCGGTGTTGTCCTCCCCTATTTTGGCATTAAAATCACCCATGACGATGGTGATGCCTCGCTCCGCACATTTGTCCACAGCACTCTGGAGTCGGTCGTAGAACTCTTGTTTCTCTTCCTCGTCACTGTCAATTAGTGGGCGCATAACACTGGATGACGTTCAGCTTCATCTTTTTCTTGGTTCTAAAGGCTGCTGTGATAATTCTTGGCCCAAGAGGTTCCCAGCCCATCAGCGCTCTCTGTGCCACTGGTGACAGCATGAATGCTACTCCTTCTGTATGGGGGGCATTCTCCTCGTCATGACCTGAATACAGAATCATCTCCCCACTTAACAACCTTTTCTGGCCAAACTGCGTCCATCTGGCTTCACTGATACCTAGCAAGGAAAGGTTGTACTTTTGCATTTCCGCTGCTATCTGGGCGGCCTTGCCGCTCTGGTACATGGTCTTGACATTCCATGTGCCCATGGTTGTGTCCCTATATAGAGAGAGGTGGCTCGGTCCTGTGGCTTCCGAAGACTTCCGGTTTTCACCACAGGACGTCATAAATCTTCTGGTAGAAGAACCTTCCTCCTCCGGGAAAGGAATTGCTGTTTGTCTTTTCGTCGGCGTTTTTGTAGCTATTTCCTTCTTTGCAGGGTGGGGAAGCTACCCCCATGCTCAACCCCCTTACTAGGAGGACCAGGGGTTTTCTGTCGGGGTCACCTTTCCTTAGACCATGTTGGTTCACGGCACCTTATTTCATTCGGTGCACCCCTCTCGCGAGGGACCCCATATCCACCACCAGGTGACGCGCCTCAACGCCATATGGTCCCAGCGTGAGGAAGGTAAAATTAGTGCCTCAAAATTTCAACCATGCCATATCAGCAGGGCCTCGCGCTGGGACCATACGGCGTTGAGGCGCGTCCCCTGGGTGGTGGATAGGGGGTCCCTCGTGAGAGGGGTGCACCGAATGAAATAAGGTGCCGTGAACCAACATGGTCTAAGGGAAGGTGACCCCGACAGAAAACCCCTGGTCCTCCTAGTAAGGGGGTTGGGCGTGGGGGTAGCTTCCCCACCCTGCAAAAAAGGAAATAGCTACAAAAACGCCGACGAAAAGACTAACAGTAATTCCTTTCCTGGAGGAGGAAGGTTCTTCTACCAGAAGACTTATGACGTCCTGTGGTGAAAGCCGGAAGTCTTCGGAAGCCACAGGACCGAGCCGCCTCTCTCTATCCAGGGATACAACCATGGGCACATGGAACGTCAAGACCATGTACCAGAGCGGCAAGGCCGCCCAGATAGCAGCGGAAATGCAAAAGTACAACCTTTCCCTGCTAGGCATCAGTGAAGCCAGATGGACGCAGTCTGGCCAGAAAAGGCTGTTAAGTGGGGAGATGGTTCTGTATTCAGGTCATGAAGAGGAGAATGCCCCCCATACAGAAGGAGTAGCACTCATGCTGTCACCAGTGGCACAGAGAGCGCTGATGGGCTGGGAACCTCTTGGGCCAAGAATTATAACAGCAGCCTTTAGAACCAAGAAAAAGCTCAAGCTGAACGTCATCCAGTGTTATGCTCCCACCAATGACAGTGACGAGGAAGAGAAACAAGAGTTCTACGACCGACTCCAGAGTGCCGTGGACAAATGTGCGGAGCGAGACATCACCATCGTCATGGGCGATTTTAATGCCAAAATAGGGGAGGACAACACCGGATACGAAGAGGTGATGGGGAGACAGGGACTAGGCTCGGAGATGAGTGAGAACGGGGAGAGGTTTGTAGACTTTTGTGCTCTAAACCGACTTGTCATTGGAGGCAGCATCTTCCCACACAGAAGAATACACAAAGCAACTTGGGTCTCACCTGACCATACAACAGAGAACCAAATAGACCATATCTGCATTAGCAAGAAATTTAGAAGATCCCTTCAAGATGTTCGAGTGAGGAGGGGAGCAGATGTCGCCTCAGACCACCATCTGCTTACCTTAAGAATGAAGCTCAAGCTAAAGAAAAGCCGCACAGAGACAACAAGAAGACAGCGCTATAATGTAGGCCTCCTGAGAGAAACTGGAGTTAGAGAAGAGTTCAAACTGGTGCTGTCCAACCGGTTTCAAGCGCTACAGGAGCTAGTAAATGAAGAGGAGGCGGTCACCACAGAGCAGCAGTGGAAGGCAGTTAGAGAGGCGCTGAACTCAACCTGCAAAGACACTGTAGGGTTCAGGAAACACCACCACAAGGACTGGCAGTCGGCACAGACCTTGAAGAAGATAGAAGCGAGGAAGCAGAAGAAAGCAGCGGTCAACAACAGTCGCACGAGAGCAGCCAAAGTAAGGGCACAGGGGGAATGCTCGGAAGCCAACCGCGAGGTGAAGAGGAGTATCAGGGCAGACAAGAGGGCCTACACAGACAGCCTGGCAGCAGAGGCAGAAAAGGCAGCAGGCAGTGGCAACATGAAACAGCTCTACGACATTACCAGAAGATTGTCGGGTAAGTATGGCCATACAGAAAGACCAGTAAAAGACAAAGAAGGCAAGCCTATTGCAGACAGAGCAGACCAACTCGACAGATGGGCCGAGTATTTTGAAGAGTTACTGAACAGACCTAGCCCACCCGACCCCCCCGACATCCAGCCGGCAGAGACCGACCTACCCATCAGCTGTGACAGACCCAGCCGGGAAGAGATCAGAAAAGCAGTGGCATTTTTGAAGAATGGCAAAGCAGCAGGGCCAGATGGCATCCCAGCGGAGTCTCTGAAAGCAGACCTAGAGACAACAGTTGAGATGCTGTACCCACTGTTTGGAAAGATCTGGGAAGAGGAGGTGATGCCAGCTGACTGGAAGGAGGGGTACCTAATCAAGCTTCCCAAGAAAGGCGACCTCAGCAAGTGTTCCAACTACAGAGGAATCACCTTGCTGTCAGTACCAGGAAAGGTCTTCAACAGGATCATCTTGGAGAGAATGAAGAGCTCCGTTGACCCCCAGCTGAGAGACCAGCAAGCAGGATTCAGGAAGAACCGATCATGTACAGATCAGATCGCCACTCTCCGCATCATCGTGGAACAGTCTCTGGAGTGGAGCTCCCCGCTGTACGTCAACTTTGTGGATTATGAGAAAGCATTTGACAGCGTGGACCGAGAGACTCTGTGGAAACTCCTACGACACTACGGTGTACCCACAAAGCTCGTCCGCCTGATCAAGAGCAGCTATGATGGCATGACATGTCGCGTGATCCACGAAGGGCAGTTCACCAGAGAGCTCCAGGTCAGAACTGGTGTCAGGCAAGGGTGTCTGCTGTCTCCGTTCCTCTTCCTACTGGCCATAGACTGGGTCATGAAGATGACCACAGAGCACAGACGAGGTGGAATACAGTGGACACTGTGGACACAGCTTGACGACCTCGATTTTGCAGACGACTTGGCATTACTGTCCCACACTCATCAACAAATACAGGACAAGACCACGAGGCTTGCTGACATCTCGTCCCAAGTGGGCCTCACCATTCACAAACAGAAAACAAAGACAATGAGGCTGAACGCAACCAGGGAAGAACCAGTCTTGCTTGCTGGCACCCCGTTGGAGGAGGTGGAGTCCTTCACCTATCTCGGGAGCATCATAGACAAAAAAGGCGGCACTGATGCAGATGTCAGAGCACGAATCGGTAAAGCCAGAGCAGCCTTTCTCCAGTTGAAAAAAGTGTGGAGTTCCAGAGAGCTGTCACAACACACCAAAGTCCGGATTTTCAACTCCAATGTAAAAGCAGTTCTCCTATATGGAGCAGAGACATGGAGATTGACAAAAACCACAGTCAACAGAGTACAGACCTTCATGAACAGTTGCCTTAGAAGAATTTTGAAAATCCACTGGCCAGAGAAGATCAGCAACGTCAGACTCTGGGAGAGAACAGAGCAGATAACAGCAGAGAATGAAATTGGGCGAAGAAGATGGGGATGGATCGGTCACAGTCTGAGAAAGCCAGCTTCCAGTATCACTAGGCAGGCATTGTCATGGAACCCCCAGGGAAAGAGGAAAAGAGGTAGGCCGAGAAACTCCTGGCGTCGAGACCTCCAAGCAGACATCAAGAGACTGGGAACCACCTGGAGTAGAATCGAAGGAGAAGCACAGGACAGGAGTTGCTGGAGGTCTCTCGTCGACGGCCTATACCCGGGTAGGGGTGACAGGCGTAAGTAAGTAAGTAATATCAGCAGGGAATCAACTTTTTCAAATTTCCTAAATATTTGACCAGAGCTGAAAAATCGGAAAATTTGCATGTAAAAAGTGGGATGATTAATGGCTGTTGGTGTTTCGATTCAAACGAGTTATCAAACAAGGTAAAAACACAAACGGGTCGATAACAAGGTAAAAACACAAACGGGTCGATCAGCATGCCTGTGCAAGGTAAAATTAGTGTCTCAAAATTTCAACCACGCCACCTCTGCAGGGAATCAACTTTTTCAAATTTCCTAAATATTTGACCAAAGCTGAAAAATCAGAAAATTTGCATGTAAAAAGTGGTTGAATATTTAGGGTAATTACGGTAGATGTCCACATTTTGCAGAAGCATGTCATTTAACATTTGTAAATACTCTGTTTAAAATATATTGTGATCTTTTATTTGTCCAGTGAGTCTACAATTTTATTTGTAGTGTTGCTAATTTCCATTTTGTTTTGTTAACCTCCTGCACACCCTTCATGCCTTTAGACCACTTTGGCAGGGCTCATGGCTTTGCCACTGACCTATTTTTCTTCTCTTCCTCCTGTCGGACATGGGTTTTAAAGGGCATCTGCCCGTTTTTATTCACAATTTTTGTCCAACAGGTCGTTCCATGTCCGTGTGGGCTCCACCCTCTCCGACTCCTTTGAACAGGAGATGGGTGTCCTGCAGGGCAATATTCTATCTCCTGTTTTATTTAGCATTAAAATAAATAACATTGTAAAGGCCGTCAAGGATGATTCTGAATGCTCTTTGTTTGTGGACGACTTTGCTTTGTGTGCACGAGGTCAAGGACTTGCGTCCCTTGAGAGGCGCTTGCAGCTGTGCGTTGATCGCATCCAGGGGTGGGTGTCTCTCAATGGATTCAGGTTCTCGCCCTCCAAGACAGTCTGTGTGCATTTTACTAACCAGACAAAATTTTTTCCAGAACCTAGCCTGAGCATTGCTGGAGTGCCAATTAAGGTGGCCGAAGAGGCAAAGTTTTTGGGGGTCATCTTTGACAAAAGATTGACCTTCTGCAACCATGTTAACTACCTTTGAACCTCTTGTCGGAAGGCCCTCGACATTCTTCGTGTCGTTGGTCGTACTGACTGGGGTGCAGACCGCATGGTTGACGGTCCTGGTGCAGCTGAGGCGGCGCCAAACTCAAATAACAACTTTGTGTATACTTTCAGTGCTGCGGTGGCAGGCAAGCGCCCCACCAAAGACTTCTCTTGTCAAACCCCAACTTCTTGGTTGGGGGCGGAGCCTCGGATCCTCTCACCCCTGGAGAGTAACCCTCCTCCGGTGGTGACGAGGAGCCAGGGAACGCAGAGGGCGGACGCTACCGGTCCGTTGGCACCGCCTTCTGCTGCCCCTAAGCCTCAGCCCCCACCCAAACCTGCTAGTTTGTCAACACCAAAGGTTTCTGGCTCTGGTCAGCCTTCTAAGGCCACTAACTCTAGCGGCAGGAACACTGCCCAGGACCAGAAGTCAAAGAAATCTATGGGACCGCCGTGCGCACGGGCCCAGAAGGGGAACACTGATGTCCCCCTTCAAAACAAATATGCTGCATTGGAGGAGCAGATGGAGGGAGTGGAAGTTGCCGATGCTGCGGCAGCTCCAACCCCTTCATCTCCTAAGAACCAGAGGAGGCCCGGGAGCCGGCCCCCCTTTGTTTCTCCGACTCCTTCCAAGGCAAAGGAAAAAGGGGGGAAAAACTCCGCACCCCCAGATAAGACATAATCATGGACTCTCTGCTTCAGTGGAATTGTCGTGGTTTTCAAGCTAATTTTGAGGAATTACGTCTTTTAGTCAAGTGCTATAACCCCTCAGTAATATCTCTTCAGGAGACTTACCTGAAGACTTCTGACCCTGTGTCCTTTAATGGTTTTAACGCTATACATAAAGGCTCTGATTCGGAGAGGCGCTCGGGTGGAGTGGCTCTTCTCATTAGTAGCCAAATTTTATGTAGCCCCGTTAGCATCGACACCTGTCTTCAGGTTGTCGCAGCTTGGGTTACCTTGAAGAAGACCATAACTATATGCAGTATTTACCTGCCACCATCCCTGCGGGTCTGTAGTAATGATTTTTTTAATTTAGTTGATCAACTGCCCCCTCCCTTTATTCTCATGGGGGATTTTAACGGTCACGCTCACCTTTGGGGTAGTGACCACTATGATGGCAGAGGTCAGATGTTAGAAGATGTTTTTTCTCAACTTAACCTATGTGTCTTTAACGATGGTTCACCTACATACTCTAACCCAGGTTCAGGATCTAGTTCTGTTCTAGACCTCACTGTGTGTGATCCTTCTCTCATGCTGGACTTTGACTGGAAGGTTCACGATGACCTGTGTGGTAGTGACCACTTCCCAGTAGTCCTGTCATCGGTCAGCTGTGGGGAGGATCCGCCGGTGGGGCGCTGGAATCTTAAGAAAGCTAACTGGCCTCTGTTCGCCTCCCTCTGTCAGTCTCGTATTACAGAGGAGGTGGTCATGTCATCTGAAGAACCTATTTCTTCTTTTACTACTATTTTGTTGGACGTAGCGGGTGAAACCATCCCTAAAACTTCCTCATCAGTCCCTCGAAAGCCGAGAGTACCATGGTTCAACGAAGAGTGCAGCAAGGCCCAAATAGCGCGCAAATCTGCTCAGCGACGTGCTTTCCGTAATCCGTCGCAAGTAAATATTTTAACCTTTAAAAGACAGAGGGCGAAAGCCCGTTACATTTTTAAACGTGAACGCCGTGCTTCCTGGAGACGCTTCGTCTCATCTTTAACTTCTCGGACTCGTCCCAGAAAGTATGGAAGGCTGTTCGGAGAATTAGGGGCAGAGGTGGCTCGGCTTCTGTTGGCCATCTTAGAGATGGTGCCAGTTTGGTTACAGATAAAAAAGCTGTGGCCAATTTGCTTGCCTCCACCATTGCCCATAATTCTTCAACGGAGCATTATTCCCCTTTCTTCCAGAGAGAGAAGGAGAAGCGAGAGTCTCGTATTTGTGATTTTAAGTCCGATAACTCAAAAGACTATAATGTCCCGTTTACATTATCAGAATTGCAGCAAGCTTTGCAGAAATGTAATGACTCTGCTGCTGGCCTAGATACCGTCCACTATCAATTCCTAACGCATCTGCCTGAGAGGTCACTCCTTGTACTTCTCAAGGCCTTTAAACATATCTGGGGAACTGGTCATTTTCCGCCGTCTTGGCGCCAGGCTGTGGTTGTACCGATCCCCAAGCCGGGTAAGGATCCTTCCGACCCGGGCAACTACCGGCCTATCGCTTTGACATCATGTTTATGTAAAACTATGGAGTGCCTGGTCAACGCCCGCCTGGTGTGGCATCTTGAGTCACAGGGTCTCCTCACAGACCTCCAGTGCGGTTTCCGGCGCTTCCGTAGTACAACTGACCATTTAGTCCGCTTTGAATCATTTATTCGAGATTCTTTTGTCAACAAGCAGCATGTCTAAGCAATTTTCTTCGATCTTGAGAAGGCGTATGACACTACCTGGAAGTATGGCATAATGTCTGACTTGTTGGACATGGGTTTTAAAGGGCACCTGCCCGTTTTTATTCACAATTTTTTGACTAACCGGTCGTTCCATGTCTGTGTGGGCTCCACCCTCTCCGACTCCTTTGAACAGGAGATGGGTGTCCCACAGGGCAGCATTCTATCTCCTGTTTTATTTAGTATTAAAATTAATAACATTGTAAAGGCCGTCAAGGATGATTCTGAATGCTCTTTGTTTGTTGACGACTTTGCTTTGTGCGCACGTGGTCGAGGACTTGCGTCCCTTGAGAGGCGCTTTCAGCTGTGCGTTGATCACATCCAGCGGTGGGTGTCTCTCAATGGATTCAAGTTCTCGCCCTCCAAGACTGTTTGTGTGCATTTTACTAACCAGACGAAATTTTTTCCAGAACCTTTGCCTGAGCATTGCTGGAGTGCCAATTAAGGTGGCCGAGGAGGCAAAGTTTCTGGGGGTCATTTTTGACAAAAGACTTACCTTCCGCAACCATATTAATTACCTTAGAACCTCTTGTCAGAAGGCTCTCGACATTCTTCGTGTCGTCAGTCGTACTGACTGGGGTGCGGACCGTACTGTCTTACTTCGTCTGTACCGGGCCCTTGTTCGGTCCAAACTGGATTACGGCTCTGTGGTGTATGGCTCAGCTTCCAAGTCTGTGCTACAGCGTCTGAACACAATTCACCATCAGGGTCTGCGGATATGTCTTGGGGCCTTCAGGACGTCTCCAGTTCCTAGTCTGTATTCCGAGGCAGGGGAGCCTTCTCTCAAGCTCCGCCGCATCCGCCTCATGCTCAGCTACGTTCTGAAACTGAAGGCCCATCCAGACAATCCTGCCTATGATTGTGTTTTTAAACCATCGTTTGCAGAGATTTACGATACCCATCCGGGAGCTGTCCGTCCACTTTCTTTCCGTGTCCGACCTCATCTGCAGGCGGCCGGATTGGACCTGGACAGAGTTTCGGAATCCCTGCAACACATCACTCCACCTTGGCTCTTACCAGTTCCTGACATCTTGCTGGACTTGACTGCCCACAAGAAAGACTCTACTCCACCAGCCATATACCAACAGAGCCTCAATGAACTGCTTTCAATTTTTCCTGGCTATTGTCGTATCTATACCGATGGGTCAAAGTCTGAGGATGGGAGAGTGGCTGCAGCCGCAGTGTCCTCTCGCCATCCTAGACGCCCATTTAAGCACCGCCTCCCAGACCACTCATCTGTATTTAGTGCGGAACTGCAGGCGGTTCTGCTGGCACTCAGGCATGCTTATCGATCTAGAGAAAGGAACTTCCTGATTCTGTCTGACTCTCTTTCTGCCCTGCAGGCCCTTCAGGGCACGGGAAATGACCACCCACTGCTGGTGCAGATCAGAGAGCTCCACGCGGACTTGATGAAGGAATATTATGATATCATTTTTATTTGGGTGCCAGGGCATGTGGGCATCGAGGGCAACAGGATCGCAGATTCTGCTGCCAACGATGCCCGCAATGACCCTGTCCCTGACACACAGACTGTTTATAGTGATTTTAGACATGTGGCTAGTGCGTACATAGCCTGTGAGTGGCAGTCCGAGTGGGACAAAGAGGAAGCTAACAAGCTGCATGAAGCCCTTCCTAAGTTGTCCGACGGTCTACCTTATCGCTGCGGCAGCCGCCGTGAGGAGACTGTCCTGGCTCGGCTCCACATCGGCCACACGTATGTTACGCACTCTTATTTACTTAAACAGGAGGAGCGTCCATGGTGTTATGCCTGCGACGAGCAGTACTCTGTTCAACATTTTTTGTTGTCTTGTGCTGATCTAATCGACACAAGGTATAAACATTTCACAGCAGACTCCTTGAAGGTTTTGTTCCGGGATGTGCCCCCGGACAAGATCTTCAGTTTTCTGAGAGAGTGCCATATTTTTAATAAGATTTGAGCGTTATAGATTATGATGTTTTTATTATTTTGACCTTTTTGAGAGTCTTCCGACGTTTTCTTTAAAGACCTGTGCGACATTTTAGCCTGACATATTTTTAAGGTATATTTACATCATGTCTTAAGACCTTTCTTTTAGTCTGGCTGACCAGATTTTTACCCTTCCCGCCGTGAGATGGCCTTAGTTGCCTGCTCGGCGTTAAACCCAAATAACTAACAAATCTTCCTCCTCCTTTTGTTTTTCTTAGACAATTGCAAGCTCTGACAAATATAGCTCATCACATTTGTAAGCTCTGACAAATATAGCTCATCACATTTGTAGCAGATGTGCAGAAACATAGCACAGTCAATATTTTCATTTTTGAACCCATTTATTCCCAATGCCGTGTTTTCAAATTTTAGAGGTGTCACTTATCACCTATTAGTACCGGTACCTTCGGGTGATAGATCAACTATGATAATTCAAGAGAAGTGTCAGATTAGCTTGGCGCCACTCTTGAATTATCTCCTGCTGTAGTGCACCAGGGCTAAATGGGTTAAATTGGGGGTGGGGGGGGTGGGGAGGCAGACTTTTTGAAGCATCTCGTTGAAAATTGCAGTATTTTTCAACGATCTCCGCTATCCCTACCTCCACAGTCAGTATTTTTTTTTTTTAATTGGTATCTACTAGCTGCTAATTTCTTTTCTGGTGTTTGGCTTTTTTTTTAAAAAAAACGGTAATACACCAAATCCAGACAAAAAAGGTGACTGCCAAGTGTGTAAAATGCAGAGAAGAACACAACAAAGAAAGAAACATGCTTAGAGAAGACAGTTACAACACAGTTGTGTTGTATATGTAATGAGAGAATGTACCGAGAATATACTGTGAATTAACGTGAACACTGATATAGGTGGACTCGTGCTGCATGGTGTCCTATTCTAAGAATGTTTCTGTTTTGCTGCAGCCAACTACCTGGACAACTGGAAGTGCATTTCAGTGCTGAAGGGAGACGGATCATCAGGCGAAGGGCACGGGCTCGTGGCTCAGAACTCAGTCCTGTCCGCCACACCTTCAGGGGGAGCAGCGAACGGCACAGCCAGTGGGAGCAGTGGTGTCAGGTACTACAAAGGTGCACCCATTTCAAGCACCACGCAAGCTGTATGGCATTAGTGGAATGAGCAGCAGCTGTGTAGTAGTGCACAGTACATATGTAGTGAATGACTGGGATGCATCCAGTAAAACTACCACTTTAACCCCTTTAAAAAGTAAACACAATCCAACTGCAAGAAGTATAGATCCTCATGAGGGCCTACGACTGCGGGGGCTCATGAGGATCTGTGCCTCTTGCTGAGACCAGTTTGTATTCATGTTCCTTAGAAGTTAGATGTTGAATGAGCAAAGATTTCAGAAACAAAGTATACTTCCAGTGGCCGGAAAGAGGTTGATGCATCACTTATAAGGCTTTGGGCACTACCAGCTAATTTAAAGTCTAGGGACACATGTTTTTTTAGAAGCTCTTCTGTGGAACTGCATCCTTCGGGCAGGCTTTCAGAGAACTCTGTTTCCTCACCCAGCAAAGAAGGGGGGGAAAATGGTCAGCAAATTGCTTGCTTGTTTTTCATTTTAAAAATATGGATACACATGTTTGGTGGTGCTGTTCAGTACTCATTTATCTTCCCTGGGGAAGCAAAGTAGGGCAATGTTTTTAAAAACCTGACTAGCGTTTGGCAACGCATGTGCAGAAAATTATTCAGTTATTGTCCACATCACATGATTCAGTAGTTGTGAACAATATCTACTGCAAGATCTTCATCAACTGTTTGCATCTGAAATAACTGAGAATGTACCATGTCTTGCCTGTGGTCAACGTATGGCCAGAATGTTTCAACCCAGCTGTAGTAATGAGTATTGGGTTCCTTGCATGTCACTGCCAGTGTTCTTCATTGAGATTGTTTTTTTGGAGCACAAATCATGAACTGTACAGCACATCTGAGAACTTGATAGCTAATGCTCATTTATCTTAACTCTTTCAGCGCCAACACCCTACAGCAGGAAATTGATTGTCCATGATAATTCAAGGGTGAAGGCGCCAAGCTAATCTGGCACTACCCTAGAATTATCATGGTCAATCCACCTCCTGCAAGTGCTACATAGTCGTTAAGTAACACTTCCAGAATCTGGGAAATGCACCCATGGCACTAAAAGGGTTAAAACATACATGTATGTTGGAGTTTTTTTCTTCACATAAGTATTACACACACACATAATGAATGAAATATGTGAGCTGCACAAAAAAAGAAGCATTTATACACATGAATAAGATGGCTTTGGTTTCCCAGTAATCTAAAACCAACATGAGTGGTGCAAGGGCAAAGTGGCGGTATGTCTCGCACAAGCATATTTTGTGTGCAACAGTACCTGTTTGTGGAAGTTGGCTTTTTTTAAGTCTTGAACTGATTTTGTTCTGAAAATTTGAGCAATTTTGAGTTTAAATCAAAGTAATGGTGCGTTGCACAGTAATGAAATGTACACAGTTTTCTGCATGTATTCTTTACATAATTATGTGAAAATTAATTGTGCATGTTCAACTGTACCAGACGTGTAATGCATGAAGATGACCAGTTAGAGGAAGTATGGTCTAAGTAAGAAAATCTAGCCTAATGTTTCTGTGCCTTTGTGTGCTTTTGCTCCTTAATGCTGTAAGAAGTGTAAAGGTCAAGATCACAGAGCAGCACGCATTCATAAAAGAAGGGTTGGCAGTCATCCTTTGGCTGATTGTAGCGGTTTTTGCTGTGATGATTCCTTCAGGATCATCAGGATGAAAACTGCTACCAACAGCTGAATGGTTAACCCATTTCCTGTCAGTGTCAGTGATAACAAAGTGCATGTCTGAAATGACTGCACACAGACTGACATCTGTGTGAAGAACACAGTTGTAAATGGGAGAAAAAGAACATGGGACTAACGAGACATAAACCTTCATTAGCCCACGCGAATGCAGGGGCTCATTGTCCCAGCAGTTAAGGGGTTAAACCAGGCTACATTTTCACTTAAGCAAGCTAACATTTTCTGTTACCTTCATGCCTGATACCGGTGGTCCAGTTACTGTATTTGGTTTGAGAAGTAACATAATTGTGCCAATACTTACCTGTAATGTTTCACTATTGTTTTTGTGGGTTATTTTCAAAATCTGATCCTATTCTGTAAGAGTGGTGCATATGACAGCATATGCACACTTTTGTGCATGCAAACATATATACAGTGATTTGCCATTTTCCTGTTATTTCATGTACATCAGTGTGATAGTCATGTTTGTTCATTACCGTTAACTCTCAATGAGTGAAGTTGGTGGTTTGATCTATTTTTACACTCGTATACAATAATAACACTTTCTTATCCCAGAGGGAACATTTTACTGCCCATTAGTAAAAAGTATGTGGCACTCCTGTAGTAAAACTTTGACATGCATGGTATCGGTGCTTAAAATCTTGTCATGAAAATAACAAAAATTAATAAAATTCTTGTAAAATGTTACTCATTGTTTAGTGGCAGTATGTCTTGCACAAGCATATTTTGTGTGCAACAGTAGCTGTGGAAGGTTGTTTTTTTTTTTAGTCTTGGAACTGATTTTGTTCTGAAAATTTGAGCAATTTTGAGTTTAAATCAAAGTAATGGTGTGTTGCACAGTAATGCAATGTATGCTTTCTCATGTACTTAAGTGCAGTTTTCTGCATGTATTCTTTACATAATTATGTGAAAATTAATTGTGCATGTTCAACTGTACCAGACGTGTAATGCATGAAGATGACCAGTTAGAGGAAGTATGGTCCAAGTAAGAAAATCTAGCCTAATGTTTCTGTGCCTTTGTGTGCTTTTGCTCCTTAATGCTGTAAGAAGTGTAAAGGTCAAGATCACAGAGCAGCACGCATTCATAAAAGAAGGGTTGGCAATCTTAACCCTTTGGCCGATTGTAGCGGTTTTTGCTGCGGTGATTCCTTCAGGAATCATCAGGATGAAAACTGCTACCAACAGCTGAATGGTTAACCCATTTCCTGTCAGTGATAACAAAGTGCATGTCTGAAATGACTGCACACAGACTGACATCTGTGTGAAGAACACAGTTGTAAACGGGCAAAAAGAACATGGGACTAACAAGACATAATAAGCCTTCATTAGCCCACGCGAATGCAGTGTTCATGGGGAATCATATCTCTTGCAGCTGGGTAACGTTCGCCATGTCCCAGCAATTAAGGGGTTAAACCAGGCTACATTTTCACTTAAGCAGGCTAACATTTTCTGTTACCTTCGTGCCTGGTTGAGATGACTAGAGGTTTTTGGTGACAAATCTCTTGGCGTCCAAGATGGATGTGGAAGTTGTAGGTGTAAAAACTGGGTTTGTACACTTAAACTCATTCATTGCTGATAAAATCCCAACGCTACCCAACTGCAAGACTCATGAGACCCTGCTGTTGTGGGGGGCTTATAAAGATCTAATGCCTCTTGATGCAGCCACTTTGAATCTGTGTTACCGGGTTATTTGGTGTTGAATAAATGAAGATTGTAAAAACACAGTCTGCTTCAACTGGCACTAAACAGGCTAAACATCTATATCCATCTAAACCAAGAGGGCACTGAACAGGCTAGACATCTATATCCATCTAAACCACGAGGGCACTGAACAGGCTAAACATCTATATCTATCTAAACCAAGAAGGCTCTTGGCAGCTAAGCGTGTGCATCAAACAGGTAGCATTATCTGCTGTGACTTTCATGGGAACAACAGGTGTGCCCACACGACACCTTGTTGAGTTTCATGAGCACATCCTGACTTATATGTCAAGACTTACTTACTCATGGTGTGTATTTGGTGTAAAGAGCAGATTGATGCTGGTTATTTTTCCTCCTTTCTTTGCCCTGAATAAACCATTTCTTGGTTTGAATTGAATTGAGTTGTATCTTGGGAATACAGTGCACTGTGAGTGAGATTTAAGATGACTTTTGTACTTTTTGTCCAGTTGAAAATAATAAAAGTTGAACTCCTTGTTTTGTGTCTTTATTTATGATCAGCATCAGTGTACTCCTTCACACTTTTTCGGTCTCTTCTTATGACATCTGCAAGAAACATAGATCCTCATGAGCCCCTACAATTGAAGGGGCTCAAAGGGCAAGGGCTCATGAGTGACTAAGCCTCTTGCTAGTTTTTTGGCTGCCTGTAGTACAGTTGACTTCACATATAACAAGTTCGGATGTAATAAAAGTGAGATATATTAACACTTTTTCAAAGGTCCTGACAACACTTCTATGCAAAGTACTTTGCTTATAACATATTGCTTAACTCTTTGTATCCCAAAATTTTGCCGTTGTCTTCTGAAGACTGCAGTGCAGGACACAGATCGACCATGATAGTTCAAAGGTGATGCCAGAATATCTTGGCGCCTGTAGGCGATAGGCCCCAAACTATTCTGGCATCACCCTTGAACTATCATGGTCAATCCATATCTTGCTGTGGTGTGTCTGGGGTAAAATGAGATAACAGTGATGAAATCTAGGTCAAACTGCATGACATTTCCAATAGCCAGTACCTGCCCGTCCTAGTACTAGTGTGAAGTACTCAAACCAAGGGGAATCACAGCGCTGGACAGACAACAGTTAGATCCCCTGCCCCCGCCTATCAGGCACCCAATCGCCAGCCCACAGAGGGCTGGCGATTGGGTGCCTGATAGGCGGGGGCAGGGGATCTAACTGTTGTCTGTCCAGCGCTGTGATTCCCCTTGGTTTGAGTACTGACCGAATTCTGCCAGCGCTAGCCTCACCTATCTGGTTTGTGAGTACTGGTTTGTGAGTACTAGTGTGAAGTGTTTACTGTGCGAGTCTGTTCGCTACCCGCAATCGCATCTGTTGCTTGGTTGTTGTTCGTGTTCCTACCGTCCTATAGGTTTTACGTGTGCTGCCCCAAATTTGATATCTCCCGTCGACATCTCGCCCTCCCCACTTTTGATCTCGCCGCTGACCAACCGGGATTGTCTGCTTGTAAATTTTTCCCCTGTATCCTTTCTGCCCTTTCAGTGTTGGTTGGGCGTATTATCAGCGTCGGAACCCTACCACACTCACACACACACACCGGCACACACACACACACACACACACACACACACACACACCTACTGTACTTGATCTCCCTTGCATATTTCAGGTCGCTCCCCTACCACACCGCTCACACACACACCGGCACACACACACATACGCACTCTTACCCACATTCTACTGCACCCTCGTCCCGTCTTTCTCTTTCTTGTCCTCACAAACAATCATGCTCATCAGATACACACGCCAACAACTGCTATCTTTACGTCGCCACGCCACCTACTGCGCGGCCGGTACCTACGACAGTGTTGCAGACGCCTTGCGCGGCATCCAATTGCGAAAGAGAGGCCGCAGGGGTGAAATCAGCAGAAGGCACACTCACCACCACACACACAACCACACACTTCTTTCCCCTTTCCTATGCCCTTCCGCCTCCTAGTCTTCTCTCCATCCCTTCCTTCTTCTACCATTTCTTCTCCTCTCTTCCTCATCTGCCGCTCCCCACTCTCCTCGGCCGCCTCTTCCCCCACCCTCCTCCCCCTCCCTTCCCTCACCCGCTCCACCTTCGCCTGCTTTCTCCTCCTCGTCCCCTCCCCCCCCCCCTTCTCCTCCCCTTCACCCTCCCCCTCCCTCATCTTTACCTACTCTCCTTCCTCCCCCTTTCCTCTCCCCCCCCCCCCCACCCTCCTCTCGCATCCTCTTTCATGCCCGGTTCTCCTTCCACATCTTTTCCTCCTCCCCCCTTCCCTCCTCTTTCCCCCCTCTATCCTCCCTTCCCCCTCCCCACCCTCCTCCTCCTTCGTCCTCTTCTTCGTCCGTTTCTTCTCCTTCCTCTTCTGCCTCATCCAACCTAAAACTGTGTCTGTTCAATGCACAGTGTGTCAGCAAAGATGGCAAAGCCGACGTGATTTCAGATTTCATTCTAGACAATGATCTAGATGTTCTCGTAATCACCGAAACGTGGCTCCGCTCAGCTGGCGATGAACCCATCATCGCCAGCGTCGCTCCAAGTGGCTACCGCCTGGCCTCCTTCCCGCATGCTTCCAGAGGGGGCGGCATTGCCATCATCTACAGGGACTGTCTTTCCGCTCACCTCTCCTTCTCTCAGTCCCTCCCTTTTGCTCATCCCTCCTTTGAATCTGTCGAGGCCGTAGCAACACTCCCTGGCCAGTCCCTCATCTTCTCATGTATCTATCGCCCCCCTCCAAGCTCTCAAAACAAACTCCATGTTCCTCACCAAGTTCGACCTCCTCCTCGACTACTACACCACACGACCCGGAAAACACATCCTTCTTGGCGACTTTAACTTCCATTTCGACAAACCTGACCACCCTGACACAATACGCCTTTGCACATCACTTTCAAACCACAACCCCACCCGGGTCTGCCCTGGGGGACTTGGGTGGGGTTAGGTATTTTTTAGTTCCCAGGGTCACCCTGGTCAGCCCCACAGGGTGGGGTTTTCTCTCTATTCTGGGGCATGTGTTTCTGTCTACCCGAGGTCCATTCACCTGTATTTGCCTTTTTTAAACTCTCCCTACTGTCTGCACTGCCTGTAGCTCTTGATATTGGATGTGTGTTGCTAAATGGTCTTAGCTTTATTTAGGCCCCATGTGTTAGGTTTATTTAATGTGTTTGACCGGCTGGCGACATACATTCAATGTTCTGTTTAGTTGGTTGTTTTTTTTCACAAGCAGTGCAGGCACGTCCTGAGAAAGCCTTGTTGCTGTCGGGACGTTAAGCAATGTACAATCAATCAATCATTACTTTCAAACCACAATCTTACGCAACACATCACCAAACCCACCCACCGACTCGGCCACACCCTCGACTGGATCATCACCCGCACCTCCGATCAACTCTTTCTCGACACCACCTCTGTACTTCCCTCTGATGACCTCGCTATTCTCATCTCCCTCAACCTACCTCCCCCGAAAAAAACCAAGTTGCTTGTCTCTCATCGCAAACTAAAATCTGTCAACCGAGAGAGCTTCTTCGACGAAGCTGTCGACCTTCTCTTGGACCCCGCCTCCTCTCCCGATCTTGCATCCCATTTCGACTCACCCCACCCGGGTCTGCCCTGGGGGACTTGGGTGGGGTTAGGTATTTTTTAGTTCCCAGGGTCACCCTGGTCAGCCCCACAGGGTGGGGTTTTCTCTCTATTCTGGGGCATGTGTTTCTGTCTACCCGAGGTCCATTCACCTGTATTTGCCTTTTTAAAACTCTCCCTACTGTCTGCACTGCCTGTAGCTCTTGATATTGGATGTGTGTTGCTAAATGGTCTTAGCTTTATTTAGGCCCCATGTGTTAGGTTTATTTAATGTGTTTGACCGGCTGGCGACATACATTCAATGTTCTGTTTAGTTGGTTGTTTTTTTTCACAAGCAGTGCAGGCACGTCCTGAGAAAGCCTTGTTGCTGTCGGGACGTTAAGCAATGTACAATCAATCAACCATTTCGACTCCTCTCTTCGAAAACTTCTAGACACCCATGCCCCTGTCGCCAGCTGCTCCATACCCAACCGACCCCCCGACCCCTGGCTCACTGATGACATAGCTGAGGCCAAGCGCGAGCGCCAACAAGCGGAACACCGCTGGCACTCATCCAACCTCACTGTTCACAGACAGATCTTCCAAACGACTAGATCAAAAGTCTGCAGAATGATCTCCGACTCCAAACGTAAACATCTTCAAAACAAAATCCTGGAATCCACTTCTTCCAAAACCCTCTACGCCACCATGAACACACTCCTAGACACTTCTAAAGACTCTCAACACACACAACAAAGAAGAACTCCCGTCCGCTTTTTCTACCTATTTTTCCGACAAAATCCAACTCTGCGCAACACACTCAACACTCTGCCTTGCCCTCCCGACCCCCACTTTTCCGGCACCCCCCTCTCCTTCCGCCCCGTCTCTCAGGAGGAAGTCCTCGCGACCATAAAGTCCATGCATTTCAAAACCTGCGAACTAGATCCCCTCCCAGCTTCTCTCTACCAGGACGGCCTTCCAAAACTTCTGCCCTTTATTACCGACATCATCAACACATCTCTAAAGAATGGCTCCGTCCCCGATATCTTCAAGTCCGCCATCGTCCATCCTCTCCTCAAAAAACACAACCTCGACCCAAACGAACTCAAAAACTATCGCCCAGTCTCCAATCTCTCTTTCCTGTCCAAGCTTCTTGAGAAGGTTGTTCTCAACCAGCTCAACCTCCACCTCACCGACAACAACCTCCTCAGTCCCTTCCAGTCCGCCTATCGCAAACGTCACAGCACTGAAACAGCCCTTCTACATATCCTAAACGACCTGCTTCTCTCCACCGACTCGGGCAACATCTCCCTTCTTACGCTGCTCGACCTCTCTGCCGCCTTCGACACTATAGGCCACTCTATCCTCCTCCACCGCCTTCACCACTCCTTTGGAATCACTGACTCTGCTCACTCCTGGTTTCTCTCCGACAGACAGCAGTCTGTCACCATCGACGGCGTCTCCTCCAACCCAGTCAAGCTCTCCTGCGGAGTTCCACAGGGGTCCGTCCTGGGCCCGTTCCTTTTCACGCTCTACAACTCTCCCCTGTCCAACATCATCTAGTCTCACCACATACACCACCACCTCTACGCTGATGACTCACAACTACTAGACAAAGACAAACTCGACAGCACTCAGTCACTACTGACTCGCACGGCTGACTGCTACGAAGATGTGAAAAACTGGATGACAGCAAACAAGCTTAAACTGAACGACGACAAAACGGAAGCCCTGCTGGTAGGCACTCACCAGAAACTTTCCCAGCTCCCTCCCTCTCTCCATCTTCAACTCGACAGCACCCCCATCTCCCTCTCTGACTTGGCCAAAAACCTCGGCGTTAACCTCGATTCCTCTCTTTCCATGACCAGCTTTGTCTCTGCCATGGCCCAGGCATTCTATTTCCACCTCCGCCGCATCAGTCAGATCAGAAAATACCTCACTACTGAAGCTGCCACCAAACTTGCTGTCTCTCATCCTATCTCGCATCAACTACTGCAACTCTCTCCTTTCCGGCCTCTATCACTCCACCACTTTCACCCTCCAGCGTGTCCAGAACAATGCTGCCCGCCTCGTCCTCGGAAAGAAAAAATTCGACCACATCACTCCCCTGCTCAAACTCCTTCACTGGCTTCCCATCCCCCAACGCATCCAATACAAGATTTTGTCTCTCTGCTACAAATCCCTGAACAACTGCGCTCCTGCCTATCTCTCCAACTTACTTCACCCCTACACTCCTCCCCGCTCCCTCCGCTCCACCTCCGACCCTCTCTGCCTCCACATCCCCCGTACCAAACTCAGCACTTTCGGCCCCCGCTCCTCTGTATACGGTCCATCCGCCTGGAACACTCTCCCACCCTCTCTCCGTCAGAAACACTCTCTCTCCTCCTTCCAGTCCGCTCTCAAAACTCACCTCTTTCAACAGTTCTAGCACTATATCACCACACTCCCCACCCCAAGTCAACTGTCGTAATGTATTTCACTTTTTGTGGTACGCGAGCCGTTGTCTAAGAGTGCACATGCATGCATGAGTTGTGAGTGCGCGCTTAGAGTTATAATTATTATAAGATGAGCGCATTATAAATACCGTAATTAATTAATTAATTAGTACTTGCAGGTTTGTTTTGAGCTATTTTTAGCCCCACGCAAAAATCTCGCAGTGTCAAGAGACCAACTGGCTCTGGCTTGGGAAAAGTTTCCTGCAACTGGTTCCCTGGCGCTTTGTTGTATCTGAAGTTTACTGTCTTTGTAATCTAATCTAGAGTATTTCAGACAAATCTTTTCAGATATGACCAGAGACACTCACATTATTTTCTAATTTATTTTAGGGGACTTTCATATAATCCAGCATACCGCAGATCAGTTTCCCAAATGTAATGCTGGACTGGACTGGTAAATTTTTACAAAATCATTTTGTATTTTCATCCTTGTTATGGATTAGTAGGACCTGCTTTTCCTTGTTAATGTGCTTGGTGAGATTTGGCCATTAATAGCTCAGAGCAGATGTCCCCTTTAACTCATTCTACCCCAACACCGAAATCCCCAGATTTTGCCGTTGTCCTCTGAAGACAGCATTGCAGTGCCGGACACAGATCAACTATGATAAATCAAGGGTGATGCCAGAATAGCTTGGCGCCCATAGGCGCCAAGCTATTCTGGCATCACCCTTGTACTATAATGGTCAATCCTTATCTTGCTGTGGTGTGTCTGGGGTAGAATGAGTTAACCCTTTGGCTGTCCTGCAGGAATCACCTCAACAAAACTTGCTACAGACAGCCAAAGGGTTAGTAGCCTTGTGAATGCAGCTATTGCTACTGTTTGCAGTAACAGTGCTTGCATGCACGGCTGCATTTCCTAAATTTTGGAGGCATCATATTACAACTGTACTAGATGCAGGAGATGAATCAACCATGATAATTCAAGAGTAATACCAGATTAGCTTGGTGTCATCATGCGCCAAGCTGATCTGGCACTACCCTTAAATGATCATGGTTGATGTGTCTCCTGCTGTAGTGTGTTAGAGCTAAATGGGTTGATAACTATCGTATGTAACTATGTGCACCATCCCCAACCAAATAGCCTCGTCCCTTGTCAAAAATTATCGCATAAATATGTTCATCTGATCAGCCCAGTGTAACACTCCCTGATGCCCACTCTGTCCCTTGTCAACAATTATCACACTGGACTAAACATTTTCACCAGTGCAACCCAGTGTGACAATCTATGTTGTGTATTTCGACCCAATACTCGCAACATCCTTTGTCACATTACCACATAGACATTGTCAGTTTCATGTAACATATTTGACAACTGAACTAGAAATGTTTTGTTTTATGTCTGTCTTGCCACAGGCAGTTTTTGTGAGAATACTTTGCATAAAGTGCTTTTATTTAGTCTTTGTTTTCCGTCATCTTTCATTTCTGTACAACTGCTAAATCTCCTACCTTTATTCATCTTCTGCTATTAGAGTGAATGTCTCCAGCGTGTTGAAGATTCTGTTGCTGAAGTTGGTGAAGGGTGTGATCCAGGATGGCTTCATACATTTCCTTTGCTGTCAGGGGAGGGGTTGTCAATATGATTGTGACTATAAACAGCATTATCAAATTAGATGTCTTTATAGCTCACATGCAATAGCAAAATTGTGTATGTATTGGGCCAGTGGTCATCAGCTGTCTTCCGTCCGCCACTTTTCATGGTAAACT
The DNA here is from genome assembly GCA_036245525.1 of Semisulcospira habei. Classification (NCBI taxonomy): domain Eukaryota; kingdom Metazoa; phylum Mollusca; class Gastropoda; family Semisulcospiridae; genus Semisulcospira; species Semisulcospira habei. The sequence continues at coordinate 182,108,465 of BTPG01000002.1, read as the reverse complement.
TTTATGTTGGCATCTGCTAGCGTTAATGGTAAATGTTAACGTTAGCATTTTCTCATAGGCTATTCAAGTCGCACTCGGCCATGTGGATACTTTGTGGCAAGACCTTTATAAACATACCAAGTTCAGTGACCTCACTCAAAGGTCAAGGTCACGGGGACTAGGTAAAGAACTAATTAACATTTTTTGATAAAAATTGTTTTGTCTTAAATATTATTCACAACTTCTAACTTTTGGTACAAAGATACCTGAGGATAAGAGCTTCCTATGCATACTCATTTGGATGACCTTTTGGAAAGGTCAATGCCACGAGCTCTGGATATAGATCATACATAGCCATATTTTAAGAAGAATGACTATGGAAACCTGAGTAATAAGTGCATTGAGTCCATATATCTTCATTATAAAAGTCTAATTAACCCTTTTCATTTTGATACACTACTCCTTAAAATTAATTTGACTGATAGTTCAAGGGTGGTGCCAGAATAGCTTGGCGCCTGAGGCACCAAGCTATTCTGGCACCACCCTTGCACTAAAATGGTTGATCTATCTCCTAATCTGTAATGTAGCCTTCATAGAACAATAAGCACATTTTAACCCTAAAAAAATCAGCCTCAGGATGTAATGGGTTAAGGTGACAGGTGCAACACACACACTTTTTAATCCCTAGCAGAACATGCACAGACAGAAGACTGCTTGGTAGCACATTACGCATAGCTTTATTTCCTTCTTGATCTGCTGCTTTTACCACTATCTTTTTCTCTGTATCTGCCTCCATCCAAGACAGTTCCTTCATTCTTTTTGCCTCTTGCCTCTTGTGTTACATCTTGTCACACCCTTATTTCTTCAGTCTTGTTTTATGTTTTATTTGATCAACTTGGATGGGGTAATAAATTTACAAATTTGGGAGTTTTCTTCTGAAGACCAAGCTGAAGACAGATCAACCATGATAGGTCAAGGGTGGTGCTGGAATTTGCACCAAGTTAATATGCTACAAACCTTTGAACTTGTATGGTCTATCTGTCGCTTTTTGAGTGTAACAAGTGAGAGTTATGCAACAGAACACACTTTGTTTTGCTTTGTTAAAATTACTCCTTAGCTCATTACATCCTTAGGATGAAATTGCCAATATTTTTAGATATCCTTTGAGGTCTATGTCACAGTTCTGGAGACAGATCGACCATGATAGTTCAAGGGTGGTGTCAATAGCGTGGTGCCTACAGGTGCCAAGCTATTCTGACACCAACCTTGAACTATCATGGTCCATCCACATCTGTTGTAGTATGTCAGGACTTTATAGGTTAAAGCCCGCCAAGCACGGTGCAAAGGCCAGGGAAATGTCATAGCAGCCTATGCATGGTGTACTGCAGACTTTATCAGCATTCTCATAACTTTATACTTTATTAACAGTAATTATCATCATAAACACACAGTAATGATAATAATAATAATGTTAATTTATATAGCTTTACATGTTCCGCTAATAACATAAAATACAGAAGAAAATGTGAAAGGTATGTATGTGTGTGATAGAAATAAATGGGGATTCCCTTTGTTGTTTTTAAATTGACCTGCTCCAGGGTGGATGTTGGTTATTAAAATATGTCAGTAGTGTGGGTCCCCAACATTGTCTGTCTCCACTGACTTTGCTACTCTTCTTTTCACAAATCATTTGTCAGTAGGTACAAGCCTATGTAACAGGTCTTCTACTGCCTCTTGTGGGCAACTGAGAAACTGCATAGTAAAGGAAAACGGCACAAGAAAGTCTTTCATTTTACAACTTTCAAACCTCATAATTTACTATTAACCCTTGATTTTAACCTCGAAGAATACTCTCTATCCTGTTCTACTGAGTGAGTCACATTGAGTGTATCATGTTGTACTATGTTTCAGCCGCCAGCCCCCACCCCCTGGCAGCATGAACATCAAGCGTAACACTGGCTGGCCATGGATGGACATCAAGAAGGATCAGTTCAAGCTCTTCTACTGACCCCATCACCAAAGGAGATCAATTCCATCTAACCCTTTGGGTGTCGATAGGGCTCTCTGTTGCAGAAATCTCAATGAAAAGCGCTATTAACAGCCAAATGGTTAAGCCATTCAAGGTGTATGGAATATGGATATGTAGTGTATGCAGTATGGCGATGGCACTTTTTGTTCAGGTGATCCTGCAGGAATCACCTAAACAAAAAGCCCTATTGACAGCCCAAAGGTTAAGCTAGTCAAGATGTGCCATATAGATATGTGGCATATGCAGTACATATGTGGTGTATCAAAGACAATACATTATAAGACAGATCACTCCTTCATAAGGCTTACTGAAAAAAGCGAGGTCAGTGTAGCAGTTGCGTCCCATGGTGTAATCGTGTTGTGGCCATACGTCTATCACTATCTGGTAATGGGCTCGAGCTCTGACGCGAGGCTTTTTGAAGGGTAACAGATGCTTTTTGTGTGTGCATTGCGGAAAACTGTTTTAAAATCACATGAGCTCTGCTTCTAAGATATTTTTTTCTATTCCTAATCAAAAGATTTTTCGGAAAAGTGGTAATTAGCACGGAAAGTGTAAAAGAAAAATAAATAAATCAGGCATTTCATTGTTGCCGTGAGTGTGAGTTGATGTCTAGTACACACGCACACACACACGCGCGCGCGCACACACACACACACACACACACACACACACACGTGCATGCCAACAAACACACATGCACACAAACGAACACACATACAAACAAACCATCAACACAGGACTAAATAAGAAATAGTTTACAGCAAATATCAGTTGTTTTAAACAATCTCACAAAAAGATCAGTTTATTAATACAGGTTCAACTTGCAGCAGGTATTATCAAGAAAACCAAATAGTGATTATACACAGGCCACGCTAACCACCTTATGCATACACCCGTTAGAAACTGTAAACAGTACCTTCGATAGTATGCACAAAGAGATTAATAAGAAATGATCACTGATTACCTGTTCTGTCTCCTCCTCTCAATTCATCCATCCACCCAACACATGTAAATGTATGACAAAATTATTCATCATACACAACATAACAGGTCAACATGAATATACGCATTAGGCTGAATTATCATAAGACGTACAACAGACAATACCACCAGTCACATGCCCACCGCCTTTAGATCTAAAAGTCATTACCAGGTAAACAGATAAACCGATGTCATCACCGATCAGAATTTTGTTCTCCAACAACTCCCTCCTCCCCCACCAGACCTTCGGCTGCTTCCAGTGGGAAACTAAACCCCTTACAACAAAGGCAGTCGCATGGTTTACCACAAGCTTTGACCTCTCGTCCTCCCCAAAATTCTCTGCCCCTTCTATTTGATCACGTTTTTTTGTTGTTGTTGTTGTTGTTGTAGGTGACTTGTTCTTTTATTGTCATTTCGTCTAGTACTATTGCACACAGATCTGACTTTGGCGGCAGTACAGACACTTTAATCTGAAGTGCTTTCAGAATTTTGGCACTAAAGCCGGGGCAGACTGAAACCTTTCGCATAGTTTTCCGTAAGGTTGAAACTGACAGGAGGACAAAGAATTTTGCAAGCATACAATATGCCTTGGGGCTTGCATGAAACAAAGATGAAACTGTTCAGTGTTTTTTCTGTCTCCGTCCATCTCCGGCCTTGTTTCTTTTTGTGTATTTCACGCAACTGTGCTGAAATAAACTTAACAACGAATCAGGCCAAGCGGCTCTTCGCTGCTGCATCCTTCTTCTCTTTGAGTGTTAATGTCTTTTCTTTCCTTGTTTGCCGTCTTTCTGTCATAATTACATTTCTTCTGAAGGCAGTACAATCTGTTGCGCACAGTTTTGAGACTTTTCTTCAAAGCCTGCTTTCTTGGTGAATCGCTGTCCTGACCACCAGTCCTGTTGCTGCAGTTCCCCCCACACCAGTTTCTCCACTGGACTCATCTGCACACACACAAGCAACCATGCATTAAATCATTAATGATATCATGATAATCCACAGCATATTTACTCAGATAAAAAAAAAATTAATTCACATTTCATATGACTGACAAAAAAATGTATTTTCACACACACATGCAGGCGCGAACACACACAAAAAGGCCACCGAAAATTCATCCATATTTAAAATCTGCTTGTCTGATTTTAATAGTCAACAGATTTTACGACCCCAGTTGTGAAAACAACTCACACAACTAATCTTTTGTGCTGTCATTGTTTGGTAATTTTTTATACATTAAAAATTTCAGCTTACAAATTATAAATCAAATTATATTTATTCATTGAAAGTACCTGGTTGCAGTGACATGCGTGCCTGCTTGTGAGGCGGCGCTTCTGAATGTGTAGCAGTATCCCTCGTCTCTGTTGTTAGTTGTGGGGGTGGGGTGGGCACCGAAAACAGTCGGCGCACGTGAACTGGCTGTTGTCAAAATGGGCACTGCACAGCCTGCAGGAACGTGAACGCAGCTCAGCAGGTAAAAGTCCCAACAGATCTTCTCTGCGCGAATTCTGCATCCGTACATCTGTTGGGAGAATAACAAAGACTGAAATACAAGTACTAAAACACCACCAGCTAAATACTGTAGTCTGTAGGCGTAGTTCGTGAGAACAGTACAGTGGACAGAGTTCTGCATGAAAATTTATACTTTTGTATTTTAAGTCTTGATAGACAATGAAAGCGAAGTAACTTTGCAACGACTGAATTTTATCAACGACCTTACAATTCAAGGTTTCTTTGCTTAATTTCTCACAAGTACTTTCCTCTTTTGGATCGGAACATTGGTCTTAAAACAACTCGATTAAGAACGTGTAACTTACACAGGATTCTCCCTATCAGTCGTATTGCCTTGAACGAAAGGGAAAGGTCCGTGTAGCCTAAAGAATACTTTTTCTCGCCCAAGTTAAGCACGTGTGGCACAAATGACTAGATCTAACTTGAGTTAGTCCACCATAAAGTGGATACAATGGGACAGGAAAACTGGTCTATGTATATACTGCCCTCTTCTACATTTGAAAACAAAATTACTAGAAACTTATAATTACTCTGGATCTAAATGGTCGTTAGATCACTTTTCCACTGACATTTCTCGGAATTCACGACGTGGAGAGCCAGCTAGGGTCAGTTTGCAGTTGGATCAGTTTTCCACTCTCCCAGATTTAAGCCCAAAGATACATATCACACGAGGGACCTATGCCTGAGTATCGCCCTGGCAACTCTAATTCAGAATCGAAAATTTTCGAGATAGACATTCTCTGCGCCATGGAATTATTATACGGTCGTAAATTTATGCATTTATGCAAAGATAAGAACACAGAGTAATCAGCTTACCTTGTTTCTTCATTGGAAAAAAGGAAAACTGACATGCCGGTGAAACTTGGCTTGTAGCGGGCGTTCGAACAAGAAATTGCGCTGCAAAAGTCAGCCCTTGCCTCGTTCGGTCAGCCATGATTCAACACGATTACAAGGGAGAAAACTCTCAAAGCACGTCCTCGCACTCTCGGGGCGAGTGATTTGTCTTATAATGTATTGTCTTTGGGTGTATGCAGTACGTCGTGCATGAATAAGCCGTTTTGCTGCCAGAAAGGATAAAATCAAAGTAATGTGTACATGTGTTATCTTCCACACAGAATTAGATTATTCAGTTAGTTCAGCTTGGTTTTCAGGTCCAAATACAAGACTTTATGCATGTTAAAAACAGGACAACTTTGAGAACTTTTTATATGGGGACATATTAACCCATTTAGGCCCCTTGGCCACATTTCCAACATTAAAACTACCAGTTGCAGGAGATGGATTGACCATAATAATTCAAGGGTAGTGCCAGATTAGGTTGGTGCCAAGCTAATGTGGCACTATCCTTGAATTGACATGGTCCATCCATCTCCTGCTGTAAGGTTTTGGGGTTGAATGGGTTAAGATAGAAACACAAGTTTTACTCTTGTTTTGTTCAAATGACTTATTTTGATTTTTCTGCCACAGCATACTCTGAGAAATGCTAAGCAAGCATTTTCAGGATGCAAACATAAATATTTACATGTGTCACAGATTGCCTTCATTTTATCGTGGTTTTGAAGTACATATTTGTACATAAAGTACTGGTCATTGGGCTGCCATTGGTTGCAATTGCCCTGCACATGTCTGTGCATGGTGGAAGTAGCATGTACATGGGCGACGGTGCAAAAAAGTTGAAATGACTGAAAACGGTCCACAGACTATGCTTAATAATCTACGCCCGGCAAGAGACAAATTCTTTTGAGCCCCTGTGGATGCAGTGGCTCATGAGAATGTATACCTCTTGCAGATGGAAAGGATTTGGCAGAAAGACTGTATTCAGTCTAAACCAAAAATCTGAAATTCAGCTTTCTAAGATTTTGAAAAAGTGATCCATTCTCCTGGACAGAGGACTGTCACCCATGTGTCAAAGAAAATTACTGCAATGCTTTTCAACAGTTGATCTTACAATATTGGTTATGTCCCTTTGCAGATTTCACATAAGTGCATTGCTGTGGGGAGGGGGGTCAGAACAATAAAGTATTATTATTGTCCAGATAACGCTTTTATTTCCTGTTGAAGTCATTGTTATGGTAGATCATCTTCAGAGTTTAGATGCAGTCAGAATACATTTGCAGTTCATTGTAGAGCTGAAGACCATTGTTTTTTTATCCAGCCTTGGGTCCATTTGATAGAAAAGGCATTTTTTTCCCGACCATTTGACTAGTTAGATGAATTTCATTTTTATTGTCCAGGCTTCGGGACTTGTGTTATTGAATTGTTCATTTGGCTTTTTCTGATAATTTTCTTCAGTTTTAATTTAACTTTGATTATGATTTTACGGTTTGTATGGTCACCACAGACTCATAGTTAGTTTAATTTGGTTGTGGATCACATTTTGTGATCACGTATAAACATTGCTAAAGTTATATATACCGTTTGTTTGCAGAGATACACTTACAGGACTTCTTGTAATTTTCTTACAGGACTTCTTGTAATTTTTATTTTTTTTTTTATTTTACTGATCGTTGATCGTGGGAGTATTTTATCAGAAAGATTAGCCAGTGCTGAAAATATCATGCACAGGTACTTGTTGACTCTTCATTTTATTGTTCATTTTAAGAAAAAGAAATGCTAATAGTGATTTGTTCAGTTTCAACATCTTTTGTTTGCTTCATCAGTATTATTGTTTTCCTGTATTGTGATTTTGTTATGTTCTCTATGCATACGCAGTATGGCAGACTCAACCCCTTTAGCCCCGATGCTCTACAGCAGGAGATGGATCAACCATGATAATTCAAGGGTAGTGCCACATTAGCTTGGCACTATCAGGCACTAAGCCAATCTGACACTACCCTTGAATTATCATGGTTGATCCATCTCTTGAAACAGTACATAATTGTTAAGTGACACCTCTGAAATTCAGGAAAGGCTGCCTCAGGGTTGAAGGCCCACTACCACCTTAACTGTTCAAAGATACACTTCTGTAACAGATGGTTACGAAACGCTTCACACAGGTTTAGTTATTGTTCATTAGGCACAGGACAATCCAGTTCAGCACACATCGTCTTTATATCAAGTAACCTTACAATGACTCCACTCTGTTCTATAAATACTGTACAATGTTGTCAGTTTAAGAAACAGCTAAAAATAGACTGACATGCTAACGGCAGAGCAGCATAAATAAGTGCGATTACACGTGCTTTTGCTGCATGTCCAAACTGCTGTTAAAGTTCATTAAAGTACCATTACGCATACATGTGAAGACACATTTCAGTACCAATTTAACAGCAGTTTGGACACACAGCAAAAGAACACGCGTACTCGCACTTACTTATTCTGCGCAACCGTTACCGTTTCAAACTATTTTTACCTGTTTTTCATACTGACAGTGTTGTATTTATAGAACAGAGGGGCATCATTGTCAGGTTACTTGATATAAAAACGGCCTGTGCTGAACTGGATTACTTACTTACTTACGCCTGTCACCCCTACCCGGGTATAGGCCATCAACGAGAGACCTCCAGCGACTCATGTCCTGTGCTTCTCCTTCGATTTTACTCCAGGTGGTTCCCAGTCTCTTGATGTCTGCTTGGAGGTCTCGATGCCAGGAGTTTCTCAGCCTACCTCTTTTCCTCTTTCCCTGAGGGTTCCATGACAATGCCTGCCTAGTGATACTGGAAGCTGGCTTTCTCAGACTGTGACCAATTCATGCCCATCTTCTTCGCCCAATTTCATTCTCTGCTGTTATCTGCTCTGTTCTCTCCCAGAGTCTGACGTTGCTGATCTTCTCTGGCCAGTGGATTTTCAAAATTCTTCTAAGGCAACTGTTTATGAAGATCTGTACTCTGTTGACTGTGGTTTTTGTCAATCTCCAAGTCTCTGCTCCATATAGGAGAACTGCTTTTACGTTTGAGTTGAAAATCCGGACTTTGGTGTGTTGTGACAGCTCTCTGGAACTCCACACTTTTTTCAACTGGAGAAAGGCTGCTCTGGCTTTACCGATTTGTGCTCTAACATCTGCATCAGTGCCGCCTTTTTTGTCTATGATGCTCCCGAGATAGGTGAAGAACTCCACCTCCTCCAATGGGGTGCCAGCAAGCAAGACTGGTTCTTCCCTGGTTGCGTTCAGCCTCATTGTCTTTGTTTTCTGTTTGTGGATGGTGAGGCCCACTTGGAACGAGATGTCAGCAAGCCTCGTGGTTTGTCCTGCATTTGTTGATGAGTGTGGGACAGTAATGCCAAGTCGTCTGCAAAATCGAGGTCGTCAAGCTGTGTCCACAGTGTCCACTGTATTCCACTTCATCTGTGCTCTGTGGTCCTCTTCATGACCCAGTCTATGGCCAGTAGGAAGAGGAACGGAGACAGCAGACACCCCTGCTTGACACCGGTTCTGACCTGGAGCTCCCTGGTGAACTGCCCTTTGTGGATCACGCGACATGTCATGCCATCGTAGCTGCTCTTGATCAGGCGGACGAGCTTTGTGGGTACACCGTAGTGTCGTAGGAGTTTCCACAGAGTCTCTCGGTCCACGTTGTCAAATGCTTTCTCGTAATCCACAAAGTTGACATACAGCGGGGAGCTCCACTCCACAGACTGTTCCGCAATGATGCGGAGAGTGGCGATCTGGTCTGTACATGATCGGTTTTTCTTGAATCTTGCTTGTCTGTCTCTCAGCTGGGGGTCAACGGAGCTCTTCATTCTCTCCAGGATGATCCTGTTAAAGACCTGGTACCGACAGCAAGGTGATTCCTCTGTAGTTGGAACACTTGCTGAGGTCGCCTTTCTTGGGAAGCTTGATTAGGTACCCCTCCTTCCAGTCAGTCGGCATCACCTCCTCTTCCCAGATCTTTCCAAACAGTGGGTACAGCATCTCTACTGTTGTCTCTAGGTCTGCTTTCAGAGACTCCGCTGGGATGCCATCTGGCCCTGCTGCTTTGCCATTCTTCAAAAATGCCACTGCTCTTCTGATCTCTTCCTGGCTGGGTCTGTCATAGCTGATGGGTAGGTCGGTCTCTGCTGCCTGGATGTCTGGGGGGTCGGGTGGGCTGGGTCTGTTCAGTAACTCTTCAAAATACTCGGCCCATCTGTCGAGTTGGTCTGCTCTGTCTGCAATAGGCTTGCCTTCTTTGTCTTTTACTGGTCTTTCTGTATGGCCATACTTGCCCGACAATCTTCTGGTAATGTAGAGCTGTTTGATGTTGCCGCTGCCTGCTGCCTTTTCTGCCTCCGTTGCCAAGCTGTCTGTGTAGGCCCTCTTGTCTGCCCTGATACTCCTCTTCACCTCGCGGTTGGCTTCCGAGTATTCCTCCTGTGCCCTTGCTTTGGTTGCTCTCGTGCGACTGTTGTTGGCAACTGCTTTCTTCTGCTTCCTCACTTCTATCTTCTTCAAGGTCTGTGCCGACAGCCAGTCCTTGTGATGGATTTTCCTGAACCCTACAGTGTCTTTGCAGGTTGAGTACAGCACCTCTCTAACTGCCTTCCACTGCTGCTCTGTGGTGACCGCCTCCTCTTCATTTACTAGCTCCTGTAACGCTTGAAACCGGTTGGACAGCACCAGTTTGCACTCTTCTCTCACTCCAGTCTCTCTCAGGAGGCCTACATTATAGCGCTGTCTTCTTGATGTCTCTGTGCGGCTTTTCTTTAACTTGAGCTTTATTCTTAAGGTAAGGTGGTCTGAGGCGACATCTGCTCCCCTCCTCTCTCGAACATCTTGAAGGGATCTTCTAAATTTCTTGCTAATGCAGATATGGTCTATTTGGTTCTCTATAGTATGGCCAGGTTGCTTTGTGTATTCTTCTGTATGGGAAGATGCTGCCTCCAATGACAAGTCTGTTTAGAGCACAAAAGTCTACAAACCTCTACCCGTTCTCACTCATCTCCCCTGTCCCTGTCTCCCCATCACCTCTTTGTATCCAGTGTTGTCCTCCCCTATTTTGGCATTAAAATCGCCCATGACGATGGTGATGTCTCGCTCCGCACATTGTCCACGGCACTCAGGAGTCGGTCGTAGAACTCTTGTTTCTCTTCCTCATCACTGTCATTAGTGGGCGCATAACACTGGATGACGTTCAGCTTGATCTTTTTCTTGGTTCTAAAGGCTGCTGTGATAATTCTTGGCCCAAGAGGTTCCCAGCCCATCAGCGCTCTCTGTGCCACTGGTGACAGCATGAATGCTACTCCTTCTGTATGGGGGGGGGGGGGGGGGGGGGGGGGGGCATTCTCCTCTTCGTGAGCTGAATACAGAATCATCTCCCCACTTAACAGCCTTTTCTGGCCAGACTGCGTCCATCTGGCTTCACTGATACCTAGCAGGGAAAGGCTGTACTTTTGCATTTCCGCTGCTATCTGGGTGGCCTTGCCGCTCTGGTACATGGTCTTGACGTTCCATGTGCCCATGGTTGTGTCCCTGGATAGAGAGAGGCGGCTCGGTCCTGTGGCTTCCGAAGACTTCCGGCTTTCACCACAGGACGTCATAAATCTTCTGGTAGAAGAACCTTCCTCCTCCAGGAAAGGAATTACTGTTTGTCTTTTCGTCGGCGTTTTTGTAGCTATTTCCTTTTTTGCAGGGTGGGGAAGCTACCCCCACACCCAACCCCCTTACTAGGAGGACCAGGGGTTTTCTGTCGGTGTCACCTTCCCTTAGACCATGTTGGTTCACGGCACCTTATTTCATTCGGTTCACCCCTCTCACGAGGGATCCCCTATCCAGCACCCAGGGGACGTGCCTCAACGCCATATGGTCCCAGTGTGAGGGCTGAACTGGATTGTCGTGTGTCTAAATGAACCATAACTAGACCTGTGTGTAGCGTTTCACAACGATCTGTTACATTAGTGTATGTTTTAACATTTATGGCAGTAGTGGGCCTTTAAGTGTGTCGACGAGGCATACTGAACACAAAAGGTGCTGAAATGTGTCTTCAGATTTATGAGTGATGTTATTTTAAATTGGTTAATATATATTGGGATTTTTTTTTTTACATCATATCATTGTATGTTTGTAGTTACACTACATCAGCAAGAGGCATACAGATCCTCATGAACCCCTCCAGAATGCAGGGTTTTATAAGGAGGTTTTCCTCTTGTCCCAGCCGACAGCAGTGTTCCTCAAGGCTTTTGTGGGTCAGCACCATAGTAAAGTGCTGCAAGTACACACATAATCTGCTTCACCATAGTGCCAACAAATCCACGGCTTACCTCAATCTGCCCGCGACACACCACAGCAAGATATGGCTCGACCATGATAGTTTAAGGGTAGTGGCAGAATAGCTTAGCGTCTATAGGCACCAAGCTATTCAGCCACCACCCTTGAACTGTCATAGTCGATCCGTCTCCTTAATTGTAATGCAGTCCTCGGAGGATAACTCCAAAATGTGGGTATTCCATACCTCGGTTACAGCGAGTTAACATCAGATGCTTGCTTCATAATTCCTAGTAAATCGGGCATGAGATTTTCAGGCAGTTTGAGGAAAGATGGTTTTTTTAAGGTGCAGGGAGTAATTAGACTGTCTAAATAGCACAGATTTTGGTGAGAATCCTTCATATACATTTATAAGTGGTAGGCATGAATTCTTGTGAGCCCCTGCAGTGCGCCTCCTGCAGATGAAGGCCAGAAATTGAGTCATGCATTTTAACTTGTTATAACACCACAACTGCATTTTTCACCTAACATCTATTTACCAGTTGCAGGAGATTGATTGACCATGCGAATTCAAGGGTAGTACCAGATTAGCTTGGCGCCATCAGGTGCCAAAATAATCTGGCACTACCCTTGATAATCATGGTCGATCCATCTCCTGATGTAGGGCATTGGGGCTAAGTTCCTGCTGTTTTAGAATTTCAGGATCTCATGCCTGTAAACACAGCACCACAATACCACAGACTGTGGTGCTGGTTGAAGATGGATCAGAGCCTTATGGCAATATCTTGGTACTGACCTGTGCATACTATGGACCAATCTACACATGTACATTGCTCAATGCTCTTTTTATTCGTGTTCAAGAACGGAAAGTTTGATCTCATTTACTCACTTTATCAACCAGCTGATGATTGACATCATAGCAGCACTGTTGTTTTGCAAGTACAACGTAACTGCTAATTACTGGCAACACATTCACCTTTACAGCGCAGTGGAAGATGGACGCCCACAAGATGCCAAGGGTAGTGCCAGATTATCTGCAAGGTGCCATCAGAGAACAGTTGCTAGTGGGTTAAAGGGTGTTGAACATGCTATGAATTTTACCTGAGAAACCAAACTTTCCAGAACCCAACCCTCCCTGTCTGGCTGCCTATAAACAAGAATTGCCACAGCAACTATATAAATTAAAAGATTTGCAATGATGGATTTTGTCCCCTCAGAAAAGGGGAGAGTTGGGGTCATGTATTGTAAAGGTCATTTTTCCCTGGGTAAGGCTTATAGTATGTTTGCGTGCTTTTTAACTGCTGTGTGTATTGGTGTCGTTTGCCTTATGTGTCAGTGCCTGTATGTGCAATCTGCTGTACAAGCAACAATAGTTGCAGCATTTCTTCATGAGTTGGCAGCTAGATTGTATAAGTTATCGGTAGCAGGAGTTTGCTACATGGACCCTTGTAGGTATTCGGGAGGCCTGATGGGTACAATGGTTCCTTTGACCTCAGGTTTAAGGGGTACAATGGTTCCTTTAAACTCCTGAAGGCCAACAAGGGTCCGTGAAGCAAGCCCCTGCTACCAATAACGTATTTATTTTCATTTCTCCACCAGTTTCATAAAAGAAATCAAGAATAAATCTTCCAACCTAGATCACGCCAGACTTACAATGTAATTTAAAATCTTTCATGATGCTATCGCCAGTAGTGTGCCTGTTGTTTCGAACACTGTAACTTTGTACTTTGAACGTTTTGGTTACCTTTTATAGAACAAAACTGGCATCCAAGACACGTCGGAGAGAAGGCTACAAAAAGTCCGCCATTAGTTGCTACAAGGGTTTATGTAACGAGGTCACATGGTATGGTTTTGCGCTAAAAAGATTGGCCGTGTGATGTAGGGATGACAACAAACATATATATCCATGATGCACTGTTTACCCAGTACTTTTGCTGATGAGCCTTTAGCACCCCTGCGCGTGAAGCCACCAGAACTGTCAACTGCGCCAGTGGCTCAGTGGGGGTGAACTGTGTGCCTTTGACCCTCAGGTAAATTTATATTGCAATGCCTTTCATCTTTTGGTCAAGCGACTCCATCCATCTGAAAGAGTGTATAGACGGTGGACGATGATATGCTTCCAGCTTGTACAGTCAACATAATTATGTTTCAATGGTGGAAGAGGGTTTCAGTCTTGTTCTTATTGTATTTTATAAAAACAGCTGCTTTATGTTGTTTCCTGGTGCTCACTTGTGCTTTGCTGTTATGTATGTTTGCCCCTGAGGCACGATGAGGTTCTCTGCAATTCTAAGTTGCATCTCACCCTGGTCAGCCCCACAGGGTGAGTTTTTCTCTCTATTCTGGGGCATGTGTTTCTGTCTACCCTTGGTCCATTCACCTGTATTTGCCTTTTTAAAACTCTCCCTACTGTCTGCACTGCCTGTAGCTCTTGATATTGGATGTGTGTTGCTAAATACTTACTTACTTACTTACGCCTGTCACCCCTACCCGGGTATAGGCCGTCGACGAGAGACCTCCAGCAACTCCTGTCCTGTGCTTCTCCTTCGATTCTACTCCAGGTGGTTCCCAGTCTCTTGATGTCTGCTTGGAGGTCTCGACGCCAGGAGTTTCTCGGCCTACCTCTTTTCCTCTTTCCCTGGGGGTTCCATGACAATGCCTGCCTAGTGATACTGGAAGCTGGCTTTCTCAGACTGTGACCGATCCATCCCCATCTTCTTCGCCCAATTTCATTCTCTGCTGTTATCTGCTCTGTTCTCTCCCAGAGTCTGACGTTGCTGATCTTCTCTGGCCAGTGGATTTTCAAAATTCTTCTAAGGCAACTGTTCATGAAGGTCTGTACTCTGTTGACTGTGGTTTTTGTCAATCTCCATGTCTCTGCTCCATATAGGAGAACTGCTTTTACATTGGAGTTGAAAATCCGGACTTTGGTGTGTTGTGACAGCTCTCTGGAACTCCACACTTTTTTCAACTGGAGAAAGGCTGCTCTGGCTTTACCGATTCGTGCTCTGACATCTGCATCAGTGCCGCCTTTTTTGTCTATGATGCTCCCGAGATAGGTGAAGGACTCCACCTCCTCCAACGGGGTGCCAGCAAGCAAGACTGGTTCTTCCCTGGTTGTGTTCAGCCTCATTGTCTTTGTTTTCTGTTTGTGAATGGTGAGGCCCACTTGGGACGAGATGTCAGCAAGCCTCGTGGTCTTGTCCTGCATTTGTTGATGAGTGTGGGACAGTAAAGCCAAGTCATCTGCAAAATCGAGGTCGTCAAGCTGTGTCCACAGTGTCCACTGTATTCCACTTCGTCTGTGCTCTGTGGTCATCTTCATGACCCAGTCTATGGCCAGTAGGAAGAGGAACGGAGACAGCAGACACCCCTGCCTGACACCAGTTCTGACCTGGAGCTCTCTGGTGAACTGCCCTTCGTGGATCACGCGACATGTCATGCCATCATAGCTGCTCTTGATCAGGCGGACGAGCTTTGTGGGTACACCGTAGTGTCGTAGGAGTTTCCACAGAGTCTCTCGGTCCACGCTGTCAAATGCTTTCTCATAATCCACAAAGTTGACGTACAGCGGGGAGCTCCACTCCAGAGACTGTTCCACGATGATGCGGAGAGTGGCGATCTGGTCTGTACATGATCGGTTCTTCCTGAATCCTGCTTGCTGGTCTCTCAGCTGGGGGTCAACGGAGCTCTTCATTCTCTCTAGGATGATCCTGTTGAAGACCTTTCCTGGTACTGACAGCAAGGTGATTCCTCTGTAGTTGGAACACTTGCTGAGGTCGCCTTTCTTGGGAAGCTTGATTAGGTACCCCTCCTTCCAGTCAGCTGGCATCACCTCCTCTTCCCAGATCTTTCCTAACAGTGGGTACAGCATCTCAACTGTTGTCTCTAGGTCTGCTTTCAGAGACTCCGCTGGGATGCCATCTGGCCCTGCTGCTTTGCCATTCTTCAAAAATGCCACTGCTTTTCTGATCTCTTCCCGGCTGGGTCTGTCACAGCTGATGGGTAGGTCGGTCTCTGCCGGCTGGATGTCGGGGGGGTCGGGTGGGCTAGGTCTGTTCAGTAACTCTTCAAAATACTCGGCCCATCTGTCGAGTTGGTCTGCTCTGTCTGCAATAGGCTTGCCTTCTTTGTCTTTTACTGGTCTTTCTGTATGGCCATACTTACCCGACAATCTTCTGGTAATGTCGTAGAGCTGTTTCATGTTGCCGCTGCCTGCTGCCTTTTCTGCCTCTGCTGCCAGGCTGTCTGTGTAGGCCCTCTTGTCTGCCCTGATACTCCTCTTCACCTCACGGTTGGCTTCCGAGTATTCCCCCTGTGCCCTTACTTTGGCTGCTCTCGTGCGACTGTTGTTGACCGCTGCTTTCTTCTGCTTCCTCGCTTCTATCTTCTTCAAGGTCTGTGCCGACAGCCAGTCCTTGTGGTGGTGTTTCCTGAACCCTACAGTGTCTTTGCAGGTTGAGTTCAGCGCCTCTCTAACTGCCTTCCACTGCTGCTCTGTGGTGACCGCCTCCTCTTCATTTACTAGCTCCTGTAGCGCTTGAAACCGGTTGGACAGCACCAGTTTGAACTCTTCTCTAACTCCAGTTTCTCTCAGGAGGCCTACATTATAGCGCTGTCTTCTTGTTGTCTCTGTGCGGCTTTTCTTTAGCTTGAGCTTCATTCTTAAGGTAAGCAGATGGTGGTCTGAGGCGACATCTGCTCCCCTCCTCACTCGAACATCTTGAAGGGATCTTCTAAATTTCTTGCTAATGCAGATATGGTCTATTTGGTTCTCTGTTGTATGGTCAGGTGAGACCCAAGTTGCTTTGTGTATTCTTCTGTGTGGGAAGATGCTGCCTCCAATGACAAGTCGGTTTAGAGCACAAAAGTCTACAAACCTCTCCCCGTTCTCACTCATCTCCGAGCCTAGTCCCTGTCTCCCCATCACCTCTTCGTATCCGGTGTTGTCCTCCCCTATTTTGGCATTAAAATCGCCCATGACGATGGTGATGTCTCGCTCCGCACATTTGTCGACGGCACTCTGGAGTCGGTCGTAGAACTCTTGTTTCTCTTCCTCGTCACTGTCATTGGTGGGCGCATAACACTGGATGACGTTCAGCTTGAGCTTTTTCTTAGTTCTAAAGGCTGCTGTTATAATTCTTGGCCCAAGAGGTTCCCAGCCCATCAGCGCTCTCTGTGCCACTGGTGACAGCATGAGTGCTACTCCTTCTGTATGGGGGGCATTCTCCTCTTCATGACCTGAATACAGAATCATCTCCCCACTTAACAGCCTTTTCTGGCCAGACTGCGTCCATCTGGCTTCACTGATGCCTAGCAGGGAAAGGTTGTACTTTTGCATTTCCGCTGCTATCTGGGCGGCCTTGCCGCTCTGGTACATGGTCTTGACGTTCCATGTGCCCATGGTTGTATCCCTGGATAGAGAGAGGCGGCTCGGTCCTGTGGCTTCCGAAGACTTCCGGCTTTCACCACAGGACGTCATAAGTCTTCTGGTAGAAGAACCTTCCTCCTCCAGGAAAGGAATTACTGTTAATCTTTTCGTCGGCGTTTTTGTAGCTATTTCCTTTTTTGCAGGGTGGGGAAGCTACCCCCACGCCCAACCCCCTTACTAGGAGGACCAGGGGTTTTCTGTCGGGGTCACCTTCCCTTAGACCATGTTGGTTCACGGCACCTTATTTCATTCGGTGCACCCCTCTCACGAGGGACCCCCTATCCACCACCCAGGGGACGCGCCTCAACGCCGTATGGTCCCAGCGCGAGGGTGTTGCTAAATGGTCTTAGGTTTATTTAATGTATTTGACCGGCTGGCGACATACATTCAATGTTCTGTTTATTTTTTTTTTCACAAGCAGTGCAGGCACGTCCTGAGAAAGCCTTGTTGCTGTCGGGACGTTAAGCAATGTACAATCAATCAATCAATCATTTTCAATCTTCCTCCTGCAGTTGATTAATTGATTAACCCATTTAGCCCCAACACCCTACAGCAGGAGATGGATCGACCATGATAAACCAAGGGTAGTGCCAGATGAGCTTGGTGCCTGAAGGTGCCAGGTTTATCTCGCACTACCCTTGCATTATGATGGTCGATCCATCTCCTGCACCTGGTACATAGTCTTTATGTGACACTTCCAAAATTATGCATGCAACTGCTGACACTGTTTACAGTACTGTTGACTTGCACGCACAAGGGGGATACTGCTGGATATATTCAACTAGGAGTTGTTCCTGAACCTGTCGGAATAACACACCATTTTGACATGATACCAGTAAGTAAGTAGTATCTCTTGATACCAAGGACAGTAAGTTGAAAACGGAAAAAATACTTATGTCAGACAAACAAACAAAAAATCCCAGCCAAAGCTGCTCTTTCTATAATTAATTTTACAATGAACAACTCAAACTCACTGAAGTCAAACTTCAATTTGAACGTGTTTCTGCTTGTACAGATGCGGATGAATCAAACAAGTAAAACAAATAGGTCCATAGGCCTAAGTCAAACACATAAGTAAAAAAAATGCTTGGTCAACTAAACTTTTTTCCTGTCTAAAGCTGCTCTTCTAAGACTAATTTTACAATGTATTACAATGTAACAGTTTGGGTTAAGTTTAACCTTCACCGTGTTTCCTGAGTCCTGGAGGATCCAGAAGGGTGTTTAATTGCAAATATTTAATTAACTACTGGGAATATTTCAGTGAAATTTAAAAAATGCACCAAGCTCATAAAAGACTACACTGTTCCAAATTCTGTTAATAATTGATGGAGAAATAAACAAATGTCTGAATTTTTCCTATACACAAACGATGGTGTGGGTCTTGCAGGACCCATACTTTTTAAAGAGTGAGTAAGGTGAATATTCCTATCCGGATGATGTTGGTCCTCAGTTTGTGAAGAGTCAAAGATGAGAGAATTGCATCTCACTGAAAGTTTTCTTTTGTTTGTTTGGTTGGGGTTTTTTGGGGTTGTTTTTGTTGTTTTAATTTTGAAGGGTGTCGAAGTCCATGCAAAATCGACCAGTTTCAGTTCAGTTTCTTGGAAATGGTGAACTTTTACCCTTTGTCTCTGGGGGAAACAGAGAAATTTCAGACCGTTTTCTCTCCACCATATGACTAAAAGTACAAGGGTGCTTCCGGTGATGTGTTCTATGGAGTAAAAAGTATGGGTCCTGTAAGACCCATGTCATCAGGACAGGGATAACCAGTTAAATCGCTCTTTGAAAAATATGGGTCCTGTAGGACCCACGCCATCGGGCCAGGGATAAGCAGTTAAATTGCTGTTTGAAAATTATGGGACCTACATACATCATCGTTTGTAGTCCAAAGCATAATCCGGTGAAGGTGAGTCAGACATGTTTCTCCTTTAGAAACACTCCTATAAGTTGAGCCAGTTTTATTTTCATGGTCAGAGCTGCTCTAATTATGACTAATTTTACAACTCATAATGGCTTATCCAAATGATTGTTAAAGCGCGCCAAATATACTATGAACTTTTACTGAACTTTAGTGAACCAAATCTGCCCATTTCCGTCCCATACAAACAATAGCCACATAAGAGCTAAATAATGTAGACATTTGCAATGATGAATTTTGTCCCTTTGGATAAAGGGAGGGTTGGAATCATAACTATAATATGTACTAATTGCAGGAGATGGCTTGACCATGATAATTCAAGGGTAGTGCCAGATTATCAGGCACCAAGCTAATCTGGCACTACCCTTGAATTATCATGGTCAGGCCATCTCCTGCTGTAAGGATCCAGGGCTAAAAGGGTTAAGTCGAACAGTGTCAATGAAAAAAAGATTTCCCCAGCAAATTTGACATGAGCATGGCCGATTGTGTATGTGGAGGCCATCTCACATATTTTATTGCCCTGCCATTTCCTTCGTGGGCACGTGATTCAGACTGCTGAATATGTCAAGTTTGTGATTGTCTATTTTACATTAAACCCATTACTGCCAGGGCAAGGCGAATGCTATCCATCTGCAAGAGACATATTTCCTCATGAGCCCCCCGCAGTCATGGGGTCTCATGAGGGTTTAAGTCTCTTGTTAGTCCTGTGTTCCTTGCATCCACGTTTGGGTGGTCCCTGGCGCAGCAGTAAAAGCGCCTGCCACCAGTGCTAGAGGTGCGAGGTTCTATACCCCGTTCCAGCGTTGGACTTTTCTCCTCTAGTAAGTGTCACCGTTAATTGGGGCAGACCGTCAGGAATTCTTTATCCGGGTACTCCAGCTCTTCCTCCCCCATGACTTTGGTATCAATTTCAGCCCACTCAAATTTCAAATATAAACAATTGGAATTTCCAAAACTTCAGTAGCTCGCTTCAGATTGCCCTTAGCACCACGTGAATGTTCTGTGTTTATGTACAGTGTGTGAGTGAATGTGCGTGATTCACGTGAGCGTGCTTGTTGGGTTCAGTTCGCGGCGGAGCTTTGAGCCGATTTTCAATTGGGATAAAGTGCCTACTTAATGCGCTGATTTATGTATTTATTTATTTCATTTGTGTTCTTTTTGGAAAGGTCAGTGTGCAGTTATTTCAGATGCCATCTTCACCATTACCACAATGATTATCCATTAGCTGTTGAGAAAATGAGTATGACGGGGAAAAAAGAGGACACTAAACTTGTGCCAAATTTGAATGACAAATTTAATTACGTTTGTCACTATCGCTTGTTGCAGTTTTACATCAGACATGGGTTAGTACTAAAGAAAGTTCACAGAGGTATTCAATTTGATCAGAGTGCTTTTATGAAAGATTACATAATGAAAAACACAACATTGTGTGCAAGAGACGGCAACACTGCATTTGACAAAGACTTCTTTAAGTTTATGAACAATGCCTGTTTTGGTAAGACGATGGAAAATCCTCATCACCGCAAAGATGTGAGATTAGTAACAACTGAATCGGGTGCAATTAAACTTGCAGGCAAGCCACAGTACACGGGGTACAGTTATCATTGTATGCAGTGTCACTCAAAAAAAAGATTGTCAAACTGGACAAACCAGTATTCATTGGTATGACAATTCTTGAGTTGTCAAAACTGTTGATGCTTGAATTTTATTATGATTACTTCCAACCAAAGTATCCTGAGTGTCGACTGCTATACACTGACACTGACTCTATGATCATTGATGTACCTGCTGAAGACTTTTATGAAGACATGAAAACAGAGTTACACATGTATGACACGTCTGATTATCCTAAGGATCACCCACTGTACAGCACACAAAACAAAGTGCCTGGAAAGTTTAAAGACGAACTAAATGTGTGCCGATAGTTGAGTACGTTGGACTGAGATCAAAAATGTATTCTATACTGCACCAAAAAGGTAGTCAGTCCAAAGCCAAAGGAATAAAAAAAAAAACATAAAACAGCGATAAAAAATAAAGACATTCGTCATGAACATTATAAGCAAGCTACATTATAGTACTTACAGATAAGGATATAGACCAGTGGCTTTAGTTCAAGGGTGGTGCCAAATTAGCTTGGCGCCTAGAGGCACCAAGCTGTTCTGGCACTACCCTTGAGCTATTTTAGTCAAACTTATTTCACACACTTTTTTTATCCCAAATGATAAGAGTTAATTCAAGGGTAGTGCTAGATTAGCTTGGCACCTTCAGGTGCCAAGCTAATCTGGCACTACCCTTCAATTATGGTCAATCAGTCTCCTGCTGTAGGGACTTGGGGCTAAATGGGTTCATTCCATCATGCATGCAGCCACCGGTACTGTAAATGGGGTCAGTGGCAGCAGGTATGATGGTCTCATTGCAAGCATGATGGTCTCATTGCAAGCATGATGGTCTCATTAGAATTGTAAAATGACCAATTACCACCACCGGTACTATGACTTGCCTTACTGTAGTGGCATCCTTGAAATGCAGTTTGTATTGTGCCTTGTTTTGGTTGCAAGGAAATTCTTGCACTTTTTTCCAACACCCAAATCTGGTTGAATGACTGGGTGGGGTCAACCAGGGTCACACTGGTCAGCCCTACAGGGGCTTGTGTTTCCGTTTCTCCTTGGTCCATTCACCTGTATTTTTCTGTATTAAACTCTCTACTGTCTGTGCTGCCAGTAGTCTGCTGCACCTAAGAGATGCTAAGTTATAAATGCTTTTGCAATTAATGCAATTTTTATGTATAAATTCCCTGTAAATGTGTTTGATTGTAATTAATTTCAGCTCGTTTTGTTGTTGTAAACTAGGGTTAGATAAGTGAGCTGAAAGGATGTTGACAGAGCCTGACAAATAGACACATGCAAAATACAACTAAATGCAAAGAGTACACAAATAAAAACCGAGACGGTAACTAGCAAATCTACCCTAATTGTTTTCCTATGAATTACTAATTCTTTATTTATGTGTCATATAGTGGTTAGGTCCATCCCTATACAAACAGTGAGTAACAGCTGTGCCCGAGAGCGATATTTAGCAATTTTGCAACAAGAGCTGCTATCAAAATGTAGCGCACATAACAAAAATAAAAATATGGGTGAATAAAGCATTATCTGAGTGACAGCTCTGTGGTGTTTTGTTTTGTTCTGGAAAGAGCCCCACACAGAGTTGCGCTACAGTGGTGTTAGAAAAACCGCTTGAGCAAATGCAAGATAGAACGCACAGCGCTATATTTGGTATCGTTGAAAAGACCTTTTCCTGTACTTTTTCACAGTGCCTGGCGCATGTTTGAATTCAAGAGAAGACTGCGTCAGATTTTGATGTGAAATTTTCAGATTTTTTACTCGCATATGTAGTCTGAGATTGCACATGCACCAGCTACCGGTGAAAATATCATTGAAAACCCTTTCGATCAATGTATTATCTAAACGGGACAATAAAATCTTAGATTTGCACAATGGCTCTGTAACTGACACTCCAACATGCAAACACACCTTCACAATGGTACCTGCGATAGAAGCTTCTTTCAATAATAACGCAAACTTTGCTTGTGACTTGCAGAAAACAGGGCACAAGTACACACATTTTTATGCTTAGTAACAGGCAAAGAAGCTTTTAACACGGTAAACTAAAAATGATTGATAGAATCGATTATTTGGACTGTAACGCACGCAGACTTGCCCCAGTCGCACGTACAGACTCTCACGCAACAGACGCATACACTGCCACTGACTCAGACGGGCGCATTCATGCGGTAAAACTCAACACACGGTCTCCCTTTCTAAAGTAACTTTTATACAATATAAAAGAAAAGAAACGCTTAAATGATTATCAAACTATACACACTTCCAAAACCACCAGCATCCACATCACACACTATCTCGGCCAGGCTAGGCATTAGTTTCTCACTGTCTCCAACCTGTCTGATGTTATCGCCTGGTTACGTTGGTCCTTCTCACGTCTAGGTGTGCAAGTCCTTCGTTGTATGCTCTTCGAGTCGTCGTGTCTCCTGTATCACGGACGTCCTCGTTACTCATACCGTAGCGCAGTTCTCGCTGTGACTCGGGTATCTCGGTCCCGATCGCTTCACTCCCCGAGTGAAGAGCTGGAGAGATGACCTAACGTTAGGTCCCTGCTGACTGACGTCTCGGCGTCCGTCACTCCACTCTTTACAAGCACTCTAAACAACAAGGAGCCAAAACGTAACACTTGCTAAACACACAACATATTGGATGACATGAGAAACATTACGTAACCTGGCCGATACAAATACCTCACACGTTCACTCACACACACGTGCTTCACAACCCGACCACTTCCGTAACACCCCCCATAACTGTCACTACCTTGAAACGGACTATAACCTAACACTCTCACCATACACTACTCTATACACTGGAAAAGACTATGCTTAACCAACCACGTACTATCTTCATAATGACTTAGACATGCTCTCCTCACATTCCTTTAGTTATCCAACTCGGTAAATAACTGTATACGACAAACACACCGGTTACCTCACTGAATTCAAAACCAATCAACAACGCTATACAACCGAATTACTCTTACCAACGCATACCGTCTTTAACTAAGCAACTATCAATAATACATATATAGAAACATACCTGAATTCTAGGTTTCAGAGTCTTGGAATATGAGCTAGGTGTCTCACATACATCCGTCCAAGCTGACGATAAAGCCCCGTACTAACACTTCTACTGCTCTGCCAGACTATCTTCTGCCTACAACTCACTAACGCTCCCCGTGCTAACCATGTCCTAGAGATTTCACGTGGACAATGGGCCTCACGGACTATCGGCACAAAACAAACCGTTAACAAAAACCGTACCGTATTTAACCTAATGTGTGAACACTATGCATAAGCATAGAGTTTCATCACATGGACCCACAGTTTAGTTTTTATTGTGTGCAGTCAATTTTCCGCCTGAATTTCACACCCTTCTCGTGGGGTATAATTTCTTTTGGCCTAAGTTGCAGCTTTGACAAGTCTAGTCCTACTGAAATGTATACCATATTTACTGTTATACTTCAGCGTTGCACTTGAATTTTTCAGAGACAAATATGGTTGAAAGTTTCTTTAAAATAACCGTTTTAGTCATAGAGCGTATATATAGGGAGAGGCTATCTGGCGCTTATCAGCGTGGGGACCGCCCACCATACTGCAGGTTCCATTAACCGCTACCTCCGCACTGTGTTTATGCTATAGCCTGTATATACTGCTGCCTTTCAACACCTGGCAGAGATAACGATAATGGAATGCCAGGCGTGTGAACTGTACGGACTTGTACTTGGCGTGCATTTCCAAAATAATACACACTTTATAAAATAACCAAGTGGGCTAAAAGCGTGTTTCCTTACGGCACAACCACATGAATGTTATCTTACTTTACGTAAGTTTAGGACAGGACTATGACTGTCGCTGTGCTTGCGGAGGATAAAGCTTTTGACGGTTATCTTGGTGCCTTATTTCTAAGGAATCGCGAAAGTATTGCTCTGTTCTCTCATGAATATCATTGGTCGATCCATTTGGCTCAGCCGAATGAATGCCAGTCGCTCGTGGAAATCAGTCGTACTTTAATTTTGTTCCCTGTTTTTACACCTCTGTGTCCCTACGTAAGATCCAGCTCCCTTGCCCCATATCATGTACACTATGTGCATATGACTTTGTGGATGAAATCAAAAACATAAGTTCTTAGGACTGCCTTCTTCCTACACGCACACCGACTGCACAACGCTCTGACTGACACACACACACACAGGCGCGCGCGCGCACAGAGAGAGAGAGAGACTGAGAGAGAGAGGTTAATTGGTTGTCCACTATAACGCCTAATAAGTGATGCCTAGTTACTTGTTCTACAGGCTGGCTATCTAAGGAGAGTGTTAAAGGAGAGTGGTAGGCCATGCTGGTGTTTCTGACGTGTAGTAACTAATATGCTTTTTGTCTTTAGAATACTAATAATCATGTGATTATCACTGCACCAGCCACGGAGACAGAAGAAACAGAAACACAGACTCAAGAGGCTGAAACAGACAGACACAAGAGGCAGAGACACTGACTGATAGACAGAAGAGGCAGAAATACTGACAGACAAACTGAGAACATGAACTCTGAAAATGGAGCTGATTATTTGATTATGCAGACGCTTTTTATTTCGTGCCCAACTCTATTTAACAAATAATGTAAAAAGAATCTGACATTCACTGTCTGTGTTTCAGTGACTTAGGATTTACACACTCATACCTATAGAGATAGTTACTAAGAGATTACTAAGAATCAAATTTCAATAAGGCCGCACCGATCTATAAATCTCGCCTTTATTGATAATGACCCGCCATGACCTCTCTACTATCGCCGAATCAACCCTGTTAATTTGAAAAAGTGGCGACCATGATTAGTGCGGCCTTATTGATTTTGATACATTAGTAATCTCTTAGTAACTATCTCTATAACTATTGTCTCTGTCAACACCTAATGACCTTAATTAATTAACTAATTACGGTCATTAACTTCTTCACTGCCGTTTCTCTCAAATCAAACCAAAATCCTGATAGTACACTCAGTTAAATATAATAATGTCATTTTACACCCCCCCCCCCCCAAATAATTAAAAAATTACTCTCCATTGTCTCTCTATACTGTCAGAGTCGATTTCCGAAAAATCACAAGCTCTGTACAACACATGTTTACACATGACAAGACTGCCAAACCCCTGCATATAATGTGGGCACATGTTTTCACCCCGTCCATTCAAAGGCCTCGCTGTGTAAACACTACTTATACAGCAAGAGAGGTCTGCGTGGGCACAGCCCGAGCATAGTGGCATGTTATAACAAAAGCTATTTTATTGACTGTGTCACTGATGTAAAATGACACAAGTATCTCTTTTTAACATAGGCCTTTTAAGTCTAGTTTCCACTGAAAAGTTAGGTTGACGGTATCTGGCCTTGTACATAGAGGGTTAGATTCACAGATTTACATGAGCCCCGTATTACAACTCCGCGGGAGAACTAACAGACGCATAACTACACTGTGTACACTTGACTTGACTATACAGACAGTACATGGCAACAAGCCATACGTGCCCCAGCACTGTCCCCGTTGCTACCGACTTCATTTGAACATGAAAGAACAGGACCCCAGTGCACTGCATAGATCGCTTTAATACATACGTAACATACACCATAGACCCAAAAAGATGTAGTCAAATCTCCTACACACACACATACACACACACACATACACAGACACATGAATAAACACATACACACACACTAACACATACACGCACTGACACACACACACATACATAACTACAGACAGACACGCATGCAAACACACACACACACCTCCCCTCCCCCCTCATAGACAAAACACCCAGTCAAACCAGTGCTGGTAACCCCGGAGCGATCACATACACAAACACCTCATGTCTAAGCTTGACTGGTTCTGAAAGACCTCCACCTCTATTCAGGTATGTTATGAATAGACTTGTTCTGAAAAGAAAAAATTCAAAGGGCCTACAATTATTCACATTTTTCATTTCTGACTAGCTTGCCTTTTGAAACCGGGATCAAATTCTTTTCAATCAGATCGGTACGCACCACACCTGACACGATATTCATAAGAAATTTTTATCTGACATGATATTCAGGAAGGAATTTTTAATTTTTTTCAATTATGTGTACACCCTCCATTAAATGTAAATGGCTAACACCTGCACACACAGTCAATCCCCCCCCCCCCCCCCATTAGCTATAAGAAACATTGTTAGCGAGTGTGTGCATGCACTTGTAAAAACATTTAAGCAGGTGTTAAAGTGACAAAAGTAATTACAAAATAATGTATAATTTGGTCTTTTTTAAAAATAAATCACATTGTTTTAACAAAATCAAATAACAACATCTTTATTCTATTATCTATTGTAATTATTTGCACGTTTTGTTATTTACTTTTTGACAAAAAGTGTACTTTAGTCAAGAATTAAAGCATAATTTAATAAGAAAGGGAAGTAACTTTTTTGTCTTGCTGAAATTTTCACAAAATTACTTCCCTTGTATTAACCTGTACTCAAACAAAGGAAAACGTAATCTGAAATAAGGGGCGATTCCTTTCTTTTTCTGGTGCTCAAGTCATGGTAAAATTAACAAGTTACTGTCTATGTTACGTCTGATGTTTTATTTGGCTCTCACTTGACCAGGGTGTGTGATTTATAATTTACTGCAAAGCCAATAATTGTCAATACTGTGTCAGGTATGTTTGCTTTAAAGGACAGGGTTATTGTACATGACACCACAATTGAAATCTGTGAAGCATGATATTAATAAGCCAACTGAGAGAGATAATATAGTACAGGGCAAGTCTTGTATGGGGTAAACTCAAAAACTATTGGCAATATTGCTGGAGTGGTGCAAACGTAAAAAGTTACTGTTCAGCGTAATTTCCTAGAAAACATGATTTTGCTTGATAACAATTTATTCTTTTGTTTGTCTAATAAAAATGACAGACGGACAAATCATACAAGTGCTTGATATCTCACACTGCTTCAAAGATGTTATGCACTTTACTGACCTAATAACATCACCCAAACAGACTAACATAAGCCTTTCAGCACCATCAGAAATATATGCTACATATAGTGTGACTTTGGATTATGTTGATGAGCTTCCAGATGTGGAGCGCATGACAGTTGATTTAAAGACACCTACTTTTAAAGTTGATGATACCAACTATGGTTGGTTAGGAGAAGTTTGTTATAGCATATTTAAACAACTACGCAAACTAAATGTTTATATTGACAGTGTTACAGTTAATAAAGTGGTATTACACAAGGTGAGCCAGCGGTAATATTTTTTCATTTATTATTTTGTCGGTCAAATAAAAATGACGGACAATGTTCAAAACCCTGGCTCATCAGGTTTAAGAAATGTGTTTCACACAACAAACTTGCCTATATCTAATACTAACAATGTTTATGAATCAATAGAAAACTCTTTTTCTGTCATACAAGATAATCTTCTTACAGGCAGTGTGAAGATTCAGATTGTTGCCAAAATAGAATTTACTAGAGTAGACGGTGAAGTGATTGTATCGTATATATCAACAAGACAACACACAGTTAACACAAGAAAGGAATTGGAGAACGTGATTAGAGACAGACTATTACCTGACTTCCTCCAAGCAATTGACAGTGCAAGAATGAAGGGGTCTGGTTGGCACGAAGGACATGTACATGAACTACAATTGAAGCAGTCAAGATATCATCCTATACTAGGCAAATCATGGATACCACTGCCAACAGAGGTTGCAAACAAAAAGGCTGTTGTTAATATTCAGAACAATGACAATTTCTGTTTCATGTGGTGTGTGCTTGCTAAACTACACTTTGTAAAAATAAAACCTGAACGTGTATCTAACTACATCAAATTTGTAAATGAACTCAACTTCAGTGGCATTGAGTTCCCTGTTAAAATAGAAGACATAGATTTGTTTGAAAAACTAAATCCTGGTATATCTGTAAATGTGTATGTGTGGGATAATGAGTCTGAGAACAAGTTACAACCAATTAGAGTATCCCCAATTGCCCCAACCTACGGACAGTCAGAAGATAGACATGTTGACATGTTGCTAATAGGCCCTGCCGGTGATAACAATAACTTCCATTACACAATTATCAGAAATATGTCACGTCTAATTCATGGACATACAACAAAACACAATGGTAAACAAGAAGTTTGTAAAAAATGTTTACAAAGATTCTCCTCTATTTCAGTAGCGCACAAACACATCCTACATTGTAGATCGGCTGATGACATACAAACTGTACTTAAGTATCCAAATCCCGGTAGTCAAGTATATTTTAAGAACTATGGGAATCAGCAAAAGTTGCCGTTTGTAGTGTACGCTGATTTTGAATCATTAGTAGTACCATATGAAGGTCCTGTTCCAGAGTCATTACCAAAGACTATAAAGTTGAGTGACCAAGTGGTGTGTTCTTTTGGATACATATTATTGTTAGGTCAGACGGTCAGCATTCAAAACCTGTTATCTACAGAGGTGAAAATGCAGCATGTCTGTTTTTAACAGAAATGAGACATCTGTATAGTCAGGTAGTACAATATCTCACAACATGTCAGATGCCTTTGGTGATGACAGAAGAAGACAAACTGAAATTTGATACAGCTGAGATGTGTTGGGTTTGTGAGCAACCCCTCCAGGGTGATAAAGTTCGTGACCATGATCACATAACTGGACGGTACAGAGGTGCTGCACATAACAATTGTAACTTGTTATTAAAAATAGATCCTAAAACATATAAGTTACCTATCTTTTTCCACAATCTAAAAGGGTATGATTCACACATTATCATGCAGGCTGTAGATGAGTCTTACAAAAAAATTAGTTGTATTGCCCAGACAACTGAGAAGTACTTTGACTTTTAGATTGGACAACAAATTAGCATTTTATGACTCCATGCAACATTTATCTTTAGGTCTTGCTAGTCTGGCAGAAGGACTGACTGAGTATCCAATAACGAGTAAATATTTTGAACCAGACTTGATTAAAAAAAGGTGTTTATCCGTACGAGTACATTGATCACTGGGTTGTGTTTGAGGAAACAAGACTGCCACCAAAAGATAAATTTTATTCCACACTAACTGGTAAAGGTATTTCTGACTCTGAATATCAACACGCACTTGATGCGTGGGGGAAGTTAGGATGTCAAACAATTGGTGACTATCATGACCAGTACTTGAAAGCAGACGTTTGTTTGCTAGCAGACGTATTTGAAAGTTACTGTGAAAAGGGGTTGTTACACTACAAGCTTGACCCTGCCTGTTACATAACTAGTCCTGGCATGACATGGGATGCATTTTTGAAATCCAGTAAGATATCTATAGACCTGTTGTCTGATCGTACGATGGGTGAAATGGTGGAACGTGGATTGAGGGGAGGGATTAGTATTGCAGCGAACAATTATGCCAAGGCCAACAACAAATATCTGGACGCCTCGGGCCCGGGTCATGGTGACCTTGGGTTTGACCCCTCGAGGTCAAGGTCATTCATTACGTACTTGGACGCTAATAACCTTTATGGGTTCGCAATGTGTGAATTATTGCCCTTGAAAAACTTTTGTCTGTATGATTTGTCACAGTATGACGTAACAGAGTCAGGGTTAACAAACAATATTATGAATCTTGACCGAAACGACGCGAAGGGTTGGATCTTTGAAGTAGACCTGGAGTACCCACATCATCTACACGATTACCATAATGATTATCCATTGGCAGTTGATAAAATGAGTATGACAGGGAAAAAAGAAGACACCAAACTTGTACCGAATTTGAATGACAAATTCAATTACGTTTGCCACTATCGCTTGTTACAGTTTTACATCAGACATGGGTTAGTACTAAAGAAAGTTCACAGAGGAATTCAATTTGATTAGAGTGCTTTCATGAAAGATTACATAATGAAGAACACAACATTGCGTGCCAGAGACGGCAACACTGCATTTGACAAAGACTTCTTTAAGCTTATGAACAATGCCTGTTTTGGCAAGACAATGGAAAATCCTCATCACCGCAAAGATGTGAGACTGGTCACAACTGAATCAGGTGCAATTAAACTTACAGGTAAGCCACAGTACACTGGGTACAAAGAGTTTCATTCATCATTGTATGCTGTGTCACTCAAAAAAAAGATTGTCAAACTGGACAAGCCAGTATTCATTGGTATGGCAATTCTTGAGTTGTCAAAACTGTTGATGCTTGAATTTTATTATGATTACTTCAAACCAAAGTATCCTGAGTGTCGATTGTTATACACTGACACTGACTCTATGATCATAGACGTGTATACTGAAGACTTTTATGAAGACATGAAAACAGAGTTACACATGTATGACACGTCTGACTACCCTAAGGATCATCCACTGTTTAGCACACAAAACAAAAAAGTGCCTGGTAAGTTTAAAGATGAACTAAATGGTTTGCCAATAGTTGAGTATGTTGGACTGAGATAAAAAATGTATTCTATACTGCACCAAAAGGGAAGTCAGTCGAAAGCCAAAGGAATAAAAAAAAACAGCAATAAAAAATAAAGACATTCGTCATGAACATTATAAGCAAGTGTTAGATGGTGCATTAATGCCTGATTATCCAAACAAGTCACTGAGATCAAATAAACATAATCTTGAAATGATTCAAACACACAAAAAGTCACTTGCAGTTGGGGACACAAAGCGTGTTTTTCACACTAAGGAAAAAGCTTATGCACCCGGTCATTACAGGCTCAAGTTATCTGAAGACATAGCCGATGAACTGGTTGATAAATTAATCGATGACTTAGTTACTGAAATGAGTAACGGTGTCTGGGGGAATAATCTGTAATTCTTCTCTGACAAATGCCCTCTGGGGTGCAGGGTCATACAGATAATATATTGTTGCGTCAGCACCAGGAATTATTTTTTTTATATTGTGTACAGACGTTGACCAGATGGGGTCTGTTGCCCTGCGCTTCACATCGTTCTCAGCCTCACCTGTTTGATATAAATATCTCACCTGTTTAGTAAACAAACTTGTGTCGGGTGCTGGGGTTGGGGTTGGTCCTGTTTTTGGTTCTGTAATTGTTTTCAATTTAATAGCATCAGCAGGCTTTGGGTGGCCTTCATTGTTCATTGCTTTTATCACATATGGTAATCTCTTTACCCACTCAGTGTTACGTGTGTCATGCATGAGTTCCTTAGAATACTGATAGCTGAAAAGTCTCTCTGATAATTGTTTGTTAAAGTTTTCAACAATTGCCTGTGATCTGTGCACACCTGGAATGCCTCGTCTGACTAGTACGCCATGCTTTGCAAAAAACTGATTAACAGCACCCTTAAATTCAGATCCATCATCAACTTGTACAAGTCTGGGGTATCTTAAAGGACCTCGACCATATATTTTTGTTAATGCTGTAGCAACTGTGGTAGCTGTTTTGTCAGATATGGGTTCAGGGTCTTTATATCTTGAAGCAATGTCTACAACAGTTAATGCGTACTTGTATCGTTTCTTTCTTATTGTATCGTGTGGTAGGAACAAGAGGTCTATTTGGTGTGTGTCATTTGGTGATGTGTTCTCAAAATGGGGTCTTGTTATCTTTCTTGGAGCAGGGAGATATATTTGCCAAATTGCCTGTCTCTGTAACCATTGTTTGACTTGATTGAGTGTTATATCTCCGCCCACAGCGGCATGTAATTTCTGAATAGCTGTTGCTCCTTTCTAATATCCGATTGGAGAGTAATATATTTTCGATAGTTTATTTTCTACCCCGGGGTTCATTTCTTCTAGCAATATAAAGTCCAGTAAAATAAACAAATGACATTCACACTAGAACAAAGATTATCTCCCCGTTTCTTTGTTGTGTGCTTGGTTTGTAATAGTCACTTAGTTTTGGTTTTGGTATAGTCATGTCTTCACCCGTGACAAGAAAATATTCCCTGATTGCTTCGTCTGTATTTGAAAACGTATGCTGTGCGTGACCTTCTAGCCTCAGTTTTTCATTGATGAAATCAAGTTTCTCAATTCTATTCTTTTCATAATCCTGCTGGGCTTGAGCAAGTTTTTCAGATGCCTCATTGTGACGCTTCAATTCTTCTGCAGATTCCTCTCTACCCATTTTTGAAAAGAGGTAGTTTGATCCACTAAATGCGAGGGCGTTAACAACTGCCCCACCAATCATAATAGCTATCGTCGCCATATTTATTTTATTTACATAGAAACATTTTCGGGATCGTACGATTTTTTGTCTACTTGACAAGAAAATCTTTTGTCGCAATCGACGCTGTTACAACTACAATTAGCTTAGCGCTGTCTTCAAAATCTAATCTACTCAGGTCTGCTGATTTCATTTTGAGTAGACTTTTTCCCAGCATAGAATACGCTACTGCTAATCCACTGATTACGGCAGAGTGATACACAAGGTTCATTACGTTCTTTGTGTCATTCATTTTCTAATACAAGAAAAATTAAAATAATATTTTTATTTACTGCATATAAAATGGGTCAACGGCTTTGGGTGTTACTGGTAATGTGGCGACTTCTGGTTTTGTTTTTGGAGTGTCTGATTTTTTGGTCACTGTACGAGTCTGTGGTTTGTATTTTTTGTATAATTGATAAGCTACAAAACCAGATCCGACAACAAATCCGGCAACTACATATTTTGCTGTTTCAGAATTAGACTGGGTTGAAGGTCTTTCACTTTGATGTGGGTGTGACAGGGGTGTTGAATGTCCTGTCAGTTCTGACGGTCCTAACGGTGTTGACGGTGGGTCAGTCAAATGAGCCTTTTCTGTTTGCACTTGAAGCTGTAATTTTTTTTGCCTGTTCCATTCGGCTAATTTTTTCCCCGCCTCTATTCGACCTGGACTTTTAGCCTTAGTCACAGTTTGAACCTGTGTCAAAACAGGGTCGGGGTTCTGTTGTGTAGTCATCTTGTTATCGTCCATTTTCTTCTGCAGTAAAATTTATTTTCGAAAAATCAATATGGCTACCAGTAACTAGCAATGTTACGACAGGTGCAAGGTAATTTCCAAACTTGTAAAACATGACACATGCTAATTTGCCAATTGAACTTGAAACAATAGGATTGCTTTCAAGGTCGTGTGAAAGACTGTCACTATCCACAGGTAGAAAGTGACTCACTGCTTTTGTGTATAGGCATACTAGAGATCGACTTAAATCACGTGTCATTAGTGAAGCGATGTGGTTTTCATATTTTGAATAAAGCTTGATTAGCTCGTCAGCCGTAAGAGATTCTATGTCTTCTGTCATGTATTGTTTTCCGAGATAAGTCTTTGATTTGCCTGAGACAATCACAGACAAAAGACGCTGTTTCTTAGAGTCTAAGTCTTTGTTCTCTACAGCATTGATATCATTAAATAGAAGGATTTCATCAGGGTTCATTTATATTGTTATTTAAAAAAAAAAAAAAAAAAAAAAAAAAAATTAATTTACTAACCCATACCCTGTGGGCTGAATCTGTCTTTAAAATGAGCTTTAGATGCTTAGTTGATTTCAGTTTATTTTTTACATCATCACGTTCATGCTTATTTGGTATGACATCATTCTCTCTGAGACAGTCTTCAAAGCTGTCACGATCCTTACAGTAAAACAAACAGATAAACTTTAACTGTTCTCGAAAAAATCTTTCAGTACAGCATTATATTTCTGAGTGAGAATCCATACACTGACGTTTGCGTGTCTGCCACTGAAAGCAAGTTCTGCTAATGTGTTTCTCTTCTTGACAATGTCTTTCTCTGCAGAGCAGTCATCAACAATAAACAATGTTGACTGTCCTTCAAATTGCTTGTAAAAATATTGTAGGTAGTCATTTAGTTTCTTTTCAGGGTCAACTAAGTAAATGTTGTTGTCAGTCCAAATGAATAAACGGTTGTGATAAGCTTTGTTGTGTTTGATTGTAGGACAAAATATTACAATGTTTTCAAAGTGCTGTATGTATCTTGTTTGTAAAAGGTTAAGAACAAATTCAGTTTTCCCACACCCTGTGGCACCACAAAATAATCCACAGTGTGGGTCAAGGGTCATCAAGCTCCGGTTCATTTTAATACACAATATAATTTTAATATATGTGTCCACTTAGTCTACTGTCTTGTATATTGAGTTG
>BTPG01000002.1:181939682-182073277 GCA_036245525.1 Semisulcospira habei | reverse complement strand
CCAACACATGTGACGAGCTGTTAGCGCGGTTTGGCATAAGCTGGTAGCCATACCACTATTTGACGCTTCCGGTTTTATATAACATACGTTCAAAAGTATCTTACAGTTGTTTGCGAAGGTAAAACGAAGGTGAGTAAGCAAATGTCGCCCGTGACAACATGATAGAAGATTGGTAAAAAGTCTGCTGTATATTAGGAATTCCCATAGGCCAAATCTAGGCCTACTTCATACCGAAACTGTTAATTCCCTAGTTGTCGACAAAAATGGTAGGCAAGCATACACCGGGAACAGTAAGTACACCATGATCAGACAATGTGGTAATTTTTTGTCGTTACTTCTGTGATTATCGGATTATTTTGTTAATAAGTAGGTAAGGCTTAGTGATGTGAGTATGGACAACACATAATGTAATTGATGAAACATTTGGTTGACCATTGTTCATTTACCTTTTGTTTTTGTTTTTGTCCGTGATTCTTTGGTTCACGTGCGGTCGCTAAAGTGAGTATTATTAAATACAATATTGAAAGTTTCATGAATAAAGCAGGCGATTTATCAAATACAAAATATACAACATTAATTGTTGAATTCTGACTACACTCGGCCACCACAGGCTTGTAACAAAATGTTTGTTTCCTCAAAACCCATTACCGATGGTATTACTGATAGAAAACGTTACCTAGCTAGCCTAATTTTAGCCAAATTTTGGTTGTGTCCGTATATGGGAGTGTTGGCAGGTGATGGGCGCCATAGTCCAGACCGTAACCCGAGTAGCCTCCCTTCCTAATTGGATAGGCCCTTGGATGGTCTCCTTTGACAGGTTTGAATGTAGCTTGTTTAATACACATTTGTTAATTCATTACATCATGAGGATGAAATTACCAACTTTTTGACACACTTTTAGTACGTTTGTGTGACACTTCTGGAGACAGATCGACCACAATAGTTCAAGGGTGGTGTCAGAATGGCTTGTCGCATAGACTTAAACTATAATTATTGGTCGATCCATGTCCTGTCCTGTCATAGCGGGTCAGAGCTTTATGGGTTAAACTGGCATGGTGACTAATGTAGCTGCTTAATACTGATAGGTGGCAAATGTGGCACTGTTGAGAAAGAGAATATGATATATTGTACTTGGAAATAATGGCACACTGCACGGCTTGGTTCCATTGAATAGCGACCCAATGTTAAATTCCTTGGTAAAATAAATAAATCTGTTTATTGTTGACTGTTTCAGGGGTGCTTGGGCTTGGGGGAATGCTGTCATTGCCATTGCCTACCCTGCCGTGTAAAAGAACATGATGGTATAGTACTTTTCTGCTGGAGTTTTGCTGACCGATTTACTAAATGAATTTTCCATGTATTATTACAGCTCTGACTCGATATATCTATCGCAGTTGCTGGGGTCCATAAAAGGAGAATGCGATATACTGAGTTTTTCTTGGGGGGAGGGGGAGGGATCATAAGTGGGAAGGGAGGAACAAAAAGAAACCACTACTAAATAATCTAATCCGTGTGGCATAACGTCGGGGGTTCTTTCTCCGGGTACTCCGGCTCTTCCTCCCCCTCCACTTTGGTATCAGTTTCAGTCCACTTAATCAAATTTCAAATACAAACGATTTTGAATTTCCAAAAACTACAGTAGCTCGCTTGAGCTTGCCCTTAGCACCACGTGAAAGTTCTGTGTTTACGTTCAGTGTGTGAGTGAATGCGCGTGATTCACGTGAGCGTGCTTGTTGGGTTCAGTTCGCGGCGGCGCTTTGAGCCAATTTTCAATTGGGATAAAGTGCCTATTTAATGTGCTTATTATTATTATAACCGCCTGTCTAGTATACCATGGAAAGGGGTTGACTGGAGGACTTCAACCCCCCCCCCCCCCCCCCCCCCCCAAGTCTAATTAATGGTCCTTTCACTTCTGAGGTCAAACACATTCACAACAGTTTTCAAAACATTTCACACTCATTCCAGCACATACATTGACCATGACAGCTTGAGGGTAGCAGTGACTGATCCTTTCAAACTACAACCCCTTTTGGCACTGAAGGTGAAAGCTATCGCCTGAGGCATTCGCATAACACTAGCAGTACCCGTGCTATAGGGCTTGGGAAGTTCCCCATGTTCCTAGGGAGCATCGGCTGTCACACCGCCATCATGAGAGGACACGCTAGCCTGGCGATAGACTTAATATAGTAGCGAAGTAGTGTTTCAACACGTTTTTCTTCATGTTTCTTCCTCTTTGGAAACAAACAAAAACAGATTCTGGTTAGCGGTTCCTACGGTGATGGCAAGACTTGCTGTTGTTGCCTATAGCACGTCAGGACTTTCCTGACATTGTCCTGACAGCGATTTCCCGATGAGCGCATGAGTCTGCATATCCTCTCAAGATGGCCGCCACAACTAGAGTGATGACGTCGGCTTCCCGAGCCCTATTGTCTTCTTGACACAGATCTTCATATGGCACTGCAGGCGTTAGGGAGCAACAGAAGTTACGCATCTTGCCAACTAGTAACGTGTTATGGTATGAAGGGGATGATCAGGTGTTCATTGATACGCTGTGCAGTCCTGGGAATTGCATTGCAGCCTATAGATTCTGGCACGGGGGCACAGCGCCTAGCTTTTGTTTAGCAGTGAGATGTCACACATCAATTGCCAACACCTTGCTTGACTGGCCGTCGCTTGACAGATGCAGCCAGTGAGTGTGTCCAGCCACCCTGCATCACAACAGTGAACAACTCCCACCTGAGACAAGCCTAGACTTTCAGCATTCATTGTACCGTACAGTGCCCTTCGTGCATGTGTATTCTTCATCAATCTAATCTCGCCCGCCAGGCTAAGCATCCTGACCACTGAAGTGGAGTGTGACAGTTTTTTAACAGACTTTCATTTCATATCGATTTTGCGCTTACACTAGTTTCAGCCCTAATTATTTGCATGTGTGATCTTAATCTGGAGGAGGTCATTCGGAGTTGAATGTGTAGCGAGGTGTATGGCAGTAAGGAGGGGGGAAGGGGGGGTGGGGGGAGGTTTCAGGTGGGGGTTTGGGCAGGTGACAAATATTTATCTGGGTTCACTGGCCCCCGCAGCTGGTTCGATTTTTAAAAAAAAATCCATAGTCCCTCCTGCGATATTATATCCATGATCGCGATGTAATGATTCGCAATATAGCCAGTCAGAGCTGTGTATTGTGCTGTGTATTATTATTAATGATTATGACATAACGGGGGCTACTCTTTATGACAATCTTGAAGTATTAAATAAGTACAAGACTAGATGACAAGTCACCTGCAGTACTCGGTGCGTCCAGTATTTGTGGTTAGTATGCCTTTGTCTGCAAATGTTTTAATGTATTTCAAGTCATTCATATTTCATTCAGTTAGCCAGGGCATGTAGTACTAAGATGAAATTTGTGTCCGTCCACCATTGAAATTTGAAGAAGATAAATGCTGCTCTGAATCTCACATGCTTACCAAATTGCCCTCAATTTATGATGTAGGGACTTTACAATTGCATAAACATTGAAAGTGTTAATGTATCAGGGTATGTGAGCCACATTGTAACCCTTTGTGTGTCGGTAGCATTTTTTCTCGCAATGATTCCTACTGGAATCATGACAAAAACCGATGACACATAAAGGGTTAATGTATCCTGTTGAGATTTACCCCCACCCGGGTCTGCCATGGGGGACTTGGATGGGATTAACTACTTTTTAGTTCCCAGGGTCACCCTGGTCAGCCCCACAGGGTGGGTTTTCCCTTCTATTCTGGGGCATGTGTTTCTGTCTACCGTTGGTCCATTCACCTGTATTTTCCTTTTTTAAACTCTCCCTATTGTCTGTGCAGCTGTAGCTCTTGATGTTGGATGTGTGTTGCTAAATGGTCTTAGGTTTATTTAGTGTATTAGACCGGCTGGCGACATGCATTCAATATTCTTTTTTTTTCTTTTTTTCTTTCACAAGCAGTGCAGGCACATCCTGAGAAAGTCTTGTTGCTGTCGGGACGTTAAGCAATGTACAACCAACCAGCCTGTTGAGATTTAATGCATGCACTTTGAACATATGTGTTGAGTGCATTCTAGGAGTAGATTGTGGTGGTTTCATTTGTTTTTGCACCTGTTTTTGTACCTAGCATTTTCACTGTACTGTTTGCAGGCATACAGCCCAGACTGACCCACTTGGGGAGTACACCCTAAGTACACTTCCATTCAAATAAGAAGAAGCAAAGCATCTTTTTTTAAATAGAACTATACTTGTGGTGTATTTTCTGAGCGAGTCTATCTTGGGAGCACACCTGCAAACAGTACAGGCAGTGTTGCGCAGCCATTGTTTTCAGACTCAGAATCTGCAACATCAGTTTTTACACTCCTCTTGTGCGATAAGTCATGTGACATGTGACAATGAACTTTAAGTGGTCTCATCTAACAAAGAGAATGTTGTCATTATGGCAGTTTTGTACAGCTGAACTGCTGCTTCTTAGACAGTTTTGTGTAGGACACAGATGTGTTTATCAATACATAATGATCAGTTTTTTAAAGCCATGATGTCATGTTGTGACCATTGTCCTTGAGCTCATAGACACCATCTGGAGTCTCAACATGCTTCCAACATGCTCTCAACATGCTTCCAACATGCTCTCAACATGCTTTGTGACAACATGGAGATAAAGCTTTGTGAATATTGTTATGAGGTATGATCAGAAAGTAATGATAGTTGTGCTGTAAAACAGAAACAGTGGAATCAATTTACTTGATGTTTTCACATTTTGTAATAGCACTATCTTCCACTGTTGATGCAAAATTTCAGTTGCTTCAAAGGTGATGTGCTATCCTGATGGTCAGGGTTGGACTGGTGAATTTACAACTTTTGCTAGGTCCTGGATGCATGAAAACTCCGTCCTGTCAGCCTCTTTTTAAAGTGCCCTTCCACCCCAACCTTAACACCTAAATTCGTTTAAGATATGTTTAGAAGAGACCATTTATGACACTGACTGCACTACTGGATGGCAAATTTCCATTTTATAGCCATTCAAACATCTCTAAGATACTCTGTCGGGCATCCTTGTCAGATAAAGGGCCATCGCTTATGTCCCTTGTTGAGTGACATCATCGGGGTAGCAGTGCACCATTTGCTTGGGGAATCGCATGGCGCGGTCGCAGCATACCTCTACGGCGTGCAAGATTTGCACAGCATTCGGGTGCGGCAACAACCGCAAACATCGGAAAACTTCAAAGAAGACGGATCCAACAATAGGAAAGAGACTGAATCCAAGAAGAGGTAGGTTGTTGTACACAAGTGGGGTCTAAAGTGTGTTGAATCAAACTGCAAACAACACCTGAGGCAGAAAGTAACTGGAAAAGAAAACTTCTTGTTCTATATAACTAAAAAGAATATGATTTGGACACTTATTGAAGTGACTCTTTGTGAGCGCAAAGCTCTCGAGCTAGCGGTGAGGAGGAAGGTGGAGGGGGAGGGAGGGGAAGGTGGAAGGGGGGGGGGGGGTAGAGAAAGAGAGAGAGAAACAGAGACAGATCAGTTAGTGAGTTACCTTCCAATGGTGCGTGCGTGAAGGGGGCCTCCAGATGGTGTGTGTTGGAATGGGGGGAGGGGGGGGGGGGGTTGGCAGCGGGCATTTGTTTATGTCACCTTTGCGTGTCTACCGATTACATTTACAAGGAGAAATAGGAAATAGACAAAAAAAAAAAAAAAAAGGGGGGGGGGGGGGGAGTGGTGGTCAAAACCCATAAGCACCCACTTTTAAAAAATTATAACTTTTTGGAGCACACACACACGCATAGTCTTTACTTTTCAGAGCATCAACGGATCAAAGACATCGGCTTGCTTGTATACGCACAGGGGTGCTGGAAAAGAGCCAACCACTGTCAGTCACTATGCCAGTGTCAACAACGCTCCCACCCTGACCAGTGTCAGTCAAACAATGTTCATCAATCTTCACAAAAGCAGCGTAGGTTTTCTTTTTTGTTGATGCCTAGTGTTTATGTTCATGTAAACTGCAGCCAGTGTTGCGGCGCATTGTAGTGTGTGAAGAATCTTTTCCAGAATCATTTTGTAAGACTGAAGAGATGCTGAAGGGGTCAACTTCGCTATAATTACGCTTTATTCTAACCAGTGTGAATCTACCCAGGTATGAATCCATATATTGTAGATTCATCATAGTATCATCCTATCTAGATATCCCACAGAAATAACCAAGAAAGAAACACGTTCTGAAAGGATGCACACAAACCAGACTGCTAAATTGTAGTTATTAAACCATTTTCATAGTTCTCATCCTTTCAAAGTGTGTATCTTTTCTTTGCACTCTATATGTGTGGCAGTCACCTTTTTGGTCTGGATTCCTCTGTGTTGGGCACCTGCATGAATTTACACCAGGTAGATTTATAAGGTTGAACAAAATGTAAACTGGGCACACATGTATATGAGGATATGATGCTATTATGGACTGATTATGCATATTTCTAATTTTATTTTTCATTGTGCAGATAAACTGAATCCGAGGGAAGTAGCCGTTTAACAACCCAAACGAAATGCGTCAATCACTTTTGGAAACATCTGGATCCTCTTTAGCTTCTTGCTGACATTCACTGCTCGGAGGCCACAGTGACTTACATTTTGAGTTTCTGCAGGGACTGATACATTTGACAGTTGTACAAGACCAGACTTGAGACTTTTTATCTGTATTTTTTTTTTTTTAAATCGTCAGTGTATGTCAGTATTGAAACACGGCGAGTGATAACTGAAAGGGGCTGGTGTCGCTATATCTAAGTGAATATCTACCTGATATGATTCCACTCAAGCAAAATCCACACAGTATTTCAACTGCAACTGTTTCACCCACATTTTTAAGTTGGTCTGATTGTAGCATGTGTAGATTCACTCGGTTTATTTACTTTGGACAGATTTACACAAGCTAAATTGACATGAAAATATGTGTGGAATAGTGGTCTGTGTCGATTCGCACTCGGTAGGTTATTGCTGGATAGATTCACAGGTGCCAGATGTATGTCTAAATATAGCGAAGTTGACCCTATTAGCAGTGATAAGTGATTTGTTTTGGACAAAAAACCTGATAAATATTGCTTCTAGTTCTGTCTGGTTCAGGGGTTCAGGGGCAATATTTGCTTGAAGCAACCTGCTTCAAGTAATAAAGACTGTATAGTGCGCAGTATCTCTTCTATAAACGTTCTCACTGTGTCGTACAATATTGCTGTACTTGTTGTGAGATTCTGTATACATACATTTTCTGTAATGCGCTTAGAGCCCACTGCTCCTGGGGATTCAGCACGATATAAATGCTCTTTATTATTATTATTACAAAAGGGCTAACCAAATTAACCTATACAATTTTAACCCATTCAGCCCTGACTCACTACAGCAGGAGATGGGTCGACCATGACAATTCAAGGATAGTGCCAAATTAGCTTGGCGCCTGTCGGCACCAACCTAAACTGGCACTGCCCTTGAATTATCATGGTCGATCCATCTCCTGCAACAGGTGTGTAGTCGTTGGATGACGCCTCCAAAATTTGGGAAATATGTGCGTCGGGCTGAATGCGTTAATACCATAAAATGGAAAACATCTCTGCTCTTTTTCTCCTACTTGCGTTAATAAATCCGATACGTGTAGTTTAAAGCAGCATGCTCCAGGATGGGCTGTGATTTTCCAATACAACTGGCTATCTTGGCTCAAATAATACTTGTCTACCTGTTTTTGGACAATCCATGCGAGAAGGCACAAGTTATAGTTTTTTACTGCCCTTCTTCCGCATTGGGGGAACTCTCATGCGTACCAAAGAAGAAAGCAGAAACATTTTACATTTCAGGACATTCAAACATCGTAAGTTAAAGGAACAGCCTTCAGACAGGGAAGGGTTAACAGTTCACAATACTGCCTTTATAAATATTCTAGTCTTAGTCAAACAACAAAACAGCTGACTTAAAGCGATCTGTTACAGGACAGGCTTTGCTACAATTTTCAGATACGATGAGTGCTCAATCTTGACTTTTCTATCCTCTCTTCACAATCCATTTGACTTTGCAACATGTAATGTTTTCTACTGCCCCTGGTGCGAGTTGGTCAAACTCTCTCAAACATAGTGCAAATGAGAAGAAGAGCAGTAAAGTCTGTCATATAAAATTCAGACTTCATTAACTGAGTTAACCCTTTTGTCCAGCATTATTGTAAGACAAACTAAAGCATTTATAAAGGAAATATCGCAAACTAGTAACCTTTTCTCTGAAGCAGGTAGCTTTAACTTATGAAGTTTAAATGTCATGAAATGAAAGATTTTCTGCTCTTTTTCTATTTGTACATGTACGTAGGAGAGTCTCACTGAAGCGGATAAGGGATGGGAGAAAACCTCTGTGTTGCGGGTTCCTACTCACGTGGATTGTCAAAGGGAG
Source organism: Semisulcospira habei (assembly GCA_036245525.1). NCBI lineage: Eukaryota > Metazoa > Mollusca > Gastropoda > Semisulcospiridae > Semisulcospira > Semisulcospira habei. The sequence continues at coordinate 182,064,864 of BTPG01000002.1, read as the reverse complement.
CGTAGACAAGTCTTAGTGGAGGCAGGACAACATTGAGAACTCGTACTGGCAAATGTTAGCAGTCAAAGCCCAAACAGAGCAGGTCGTTTTAAGCTAGTTCTCTTGTGAAGCATTATTGTAAGACATATGAACGTTTATAAGGAAATAAACTGTGAACCACTAAGATTTATTGCCTGGAGCATGCAAATGTTTTTTTCAGTGATCTTCTAATTAGCTTGTAGTTCTTGTTGATGTTTGATATGAAAAAGACATTGTGCTTTTGAAAATATATTTAATACATGCCATGTAGTAAGAATACAGTTTCTTCTTGTGAGAAATCAAGCGGTATTGCACAAAACTGCAATCCTTGAAAATAGGTAATGGTAAGAAGTGAAAGTCATTTAAACATATTTTATTATGAGAATAGTCCATTTGAGAAAAGCCTGCCTCATGTTGTTTCCAATTAACTTCAAAGTAAGACATATTTCATGACTAAATACTAAAACTAAAAGAACAAAACATTTGACTTTATATATTTTACACCAGGAAGGCTTCATATCTGATGGTTTAGCCACAACCCTTCAGAGATCATAGATATGGCCTACTTAAATGTTTAATGATATACCCTGTTCAGAGCTCGGTCACCAGTGGCCTGCATCACCGATGCTGAAACTATGACAAACTATGCGTGGGTCAGACACCCTGCAAGACCAGGCTATTGAACATCCACCATGGAAGGTGTGAATTGTAGAGGGATACATGTTATAGTGTTTCTCAGAGGGGCTCAATCATTTGATAGTTTTTTTCCACTTCAAAATTATCACTGGGAAAGGTTTTCTTATGGCTTGCAGTGCACATGATGATGGCACAGGTACTCATAGCTCTATGGCAGCACAGTGTACATCGCATGGTTGTTTGAGGCCATTTGTGCTTAGAGTTTTATCTAAGTGATGGACGTTTTGGTGCATCTGAACCTATCCTGAGAAATTGGTTATCCATGTTGCAGATAGTTTTTGGAGGTCAAGGTCATTGCGAACTATCCATTGAACTGTTCCAAGAGAAAGAGCTATGTTCGCTCATTCCTGGCTGAAATTTGACAGTCAGACCAGCACTCGTCTTCTAAATCCTCTCTTTTTAGAGTTAAATCCACTTGCAGACAGTGCTGGACAGTACACAAATACAACAATATACCATATCAGGCAAATTACAAATTTTTGGAGATTTTGACAGGGGGATTTTGACAGGACTGTCTCAAAGTTTCATGCTTTTTAAAATGTAGAAATAAATTTATTATCTTGGAGAGTCCACTGTTTTTAAGCTCAGCTGTTTACATCACTTTTCAGTGACATCATACAACAACATATTGTGCATGAATAAAGTGCAAAGGCTGAAATTCGTTTTGGTACTAATTGTTACTGCACAACCTTGATGTCTTGCTGCCCATAATCATCATGATCATCAATACCAGCTTAGCTTCTGGCACGGTTCCAACATGAAGGCAGTGGTCAAGCCTCTCATAAAGAAATCGGGTCTTGATCCATCAGATTGTAACAACTTCCGCCCAGTCTCCAATCTGCCATTCATATTCAAGCTGCTTGAAGAACAGCTGGTGGAACACCTCAATACAAACAACATTCTTGACCTGTTTCAATCAGCATATGGATCTGGGCAAAGCACTGTTATGTTTGTGGTTGTGTTATTCTTTGAGAGGATGTGTGTGTTAATCATAGGAAAGATCTGATATTCATTTGAGTTATTTTGGATAAGAATTACGTACCTTTCTAGTAGGATTCATTTTTTTTTGCACGGAGAATCGCGATCAATTTCATTGTGCTGCAATAAAATATTGTTGGAACTGTTACTTCAGTGTGGTCTACAACCTTGTGCCATGTGTGACGAGTTGCAGCTGAGTGAAGTTTCTTTACAAGAACCCTACGTGCGTGTGTCTGGTGTGATTGTATCATACCACGTAACATTTGACACCTCAGACGGGACTTCTTCAGTTGGCTCAGTGGAAAGGGTAGCCGGAGACAACAGCCAGCAGTGAAGTGCATAGATGGCGACATCAGAAATGGAGACATTTCTGAGAATTGGCAAGGAATGTGGACTGAAGGGAGCTCAGCTCCTTGAGTTTGTAAAGGAGAGAGAGAAGGAGAGACTGGAGAGAAAAGTAGAAACTGGAGAGAGAAGAAAAGAGACTGGAGAGAGAAGAAAAGGAGAGATTAGAGAGGGAAAAAGAAAAGATACTTGAGGAAAAGGAGAGACCGGAGAGAAAAGAAAAGACATTACAGAGAGAAGAGAGAGCCAAAGAGTGTTAGATCAAGAAACTCAAAATTCAGCGAAACATCGAGAAGAGGCAGAGACGCATCGACAACACAAAATTCAGCTCAAGAAGATGGAGTCACAGGGCCAGAGGACAGCGGAAGCAGCAGCCTTAGCCAGCAGAGAGCAAACAGCGCCAAAGCTACCGCAGAGAATTCAGATAAAATGGACACTTATCTGGGGCGGTTCGAGTGCTTCGCAAGCAGCAACTGGAAACGAGACTTGAGCCATCAAACTGAGCGCACTTCTAACCGGCAAAGCGCTTGAGTTCTACACCCGCTTGCCAAGAGAAGAAGCCGAGGATTATGCGCAGTTGAGAGCCACCCTGCTGAGACAGTACAAATTCACTGAAGAGAGTTACAGATGATGATTCTGGAATATATAATTGCAAGCCTGAGGAAGGAGAAACACCTGGCCTATTCATTGAGAGAATCAGGACCTACCTTGAGAAATGGATAGAGCTGGCTGGCTTGAAGGAGGACTACCAGGACCTGTGTGACCTCACCATCAAAGAACAAGTCCTTAGCGCATGTTCTAATGATCTGGCCACCCATCTCAGGGAGCAAAAGGACCAGTCCCTGAAGGCTCTTGCAGACTTTGCACAAAGATACCTGGACGCCCACAACATGAAGTTCGGGTCCAGTAAGCCGCAGCGTGTGTTTACACTGACAGAAGAAAAACAAGACTTAAGAGACACTCCGAAACAGATGTCGTTGGGGAGCCTGACATGTTTTTCCTGTGGGCTGAAGGGACACGAGGCGCTACAGTGTTCTTCCAAGGGTGTTCCCCGAGGCGACAACACCAGAAGGCCCAACCAAGACTGCGGGACAGCAGGCAGAAGTGGTACCAAGTCTCAACACAGAGCCGTCGCTGTACTGGCCAGTGATGTGACATCATCTAGTGACTTTGAGTCTGGAGAAAGGCGGGCGACACCGGAGCAGATCGAGTCTTTCAGGAGTGGACACATTCCAGTTGGCGATGGGGCAACATTCTTACCAGTTTCCAACATCGATCTGCCTGAGAGTGAAGTGCCCAACATGCCGGTGGAGTGAGGATTCATCAGCAATACATCAGTAAGGGTGCTGAGAGACACGGGTTGTAGCGGCGTCATCGTGAGAGAGGACCTAGTAGCTGAAGACCAGAAGCTACAGGAGTGGACAACCCTCATCCTGGCCGACGGAACTGTGAAATTTATTCCCCCTTGCCAAGGTCAGTGTCAACACCCTGTACCTGACAGGAGGGGTGAAGGTGTTATGCGTGAAGATCCGAGTCTACGACCTTATCAGAAACGGCGATGCCAGAAATGCAGAGGATCCAGATCCGGAGTGGAGATCTGAAACTTGTGCCGTTACCATGAGAAGTCAAGCAAAGAAGAGTCGCCAGACCATCCCTCTAAAAGTCGCTGACAACACAGAAGCAGCCGTGATGAACAGGGAACTACAGAAAACCGACCCCACGCTTGACAAGTGCCGAAGTCAGAATGAGCTGGTGACACGAAGAGGGAAGGAGATGACCTTCGAGACCAGAAAGGACGTCCTATATCGGGTATACACCGGCCATGGAGACAAACCTGTCCGTCAAGTGGTTGTTCCTGAACCCCTGAGGATGCAGGTGATGAAGCTGGCCCATGATTCCATTTTGGGAGGACACCTGGGAATGAGCAAGACCCTCGACAGGATCTGAGCAGTCTTCTACTGGTCTGATATGGGGAGCGACATCACCCGATTCTGCAGGTCATGTGACAAGAAGAGCTGAGAGTCTTAACTACGGAGTTCAAGCATCGGTTTACACCTGTCCCGGGGAAAACAGACGCCATCCAGCATGAAGTTAATCTGACGTCCAACGAGCCGGTTCGCAGCAAGCCGTATCGTCTACCTTGCACCACGAGGGAAGAACTGAAGAAGGACATCAAGGAGATGCTGGACCTGGGAGTCATCAGCAAGTCCAAGTTGGCAGTGGTCATCGTGAAGAAACCTAATGAATCCAATTTGGTGTTTGTGGACTATCATAAACTCATTAAGCGGACAGTATTTGATCCAGGACCATCTACCCTTGAACTATCTGAACTGCCCATTTCATGTTTTGGCAATGTTCTTGCAGAACTTTGACATTAAGTTACAGTCTATCAAGTGTTCGCAGAATTTTAGAGGGGATTACCTGAGCAGGGCAGTTTAAAGGAACATTTCTTTATCTCCTTCAGTTGCCACATTCCTTCTGCCATTGAAGATAAGTAGCGGCTAATCTCTATGTTTGTTTGTTTGTCTATTTTGACAAAGGGTATTTACCCGAAATATTAATAAATTGTGTTGTACCCGTCTTTTCTAAGCGTGTTTCTTTCTCCGTTGGGTACTTCTTTGCATATTACACGCTTGGCAGTCACCTTTTTGGTCTGGATTGATTTCTTTATCCAGCACAGTTTATAGGAACTGTGAGACAATTATTTGACGTATTTGATTTGATTTGCTTTTTGATGTGAGATTGTTAGTGTTTATTATTTTGTAAAGTTTGACACTGCCAAAACCATATTTTAAGATTTGAGAAGAAATTTTGTAAAATTTCGTTTTTATAAAGGGGGGGGGGGGGGGGGGGGGGGGGGGGGGCTAATGTTACAGAGAGATGTAAATAGGAGATTTCTTGGGCACCCATTTAAGAATCAATTGATTTATTTGATCCTTTCCGTAAATAAACAAACACTTGACCAAATACCTTCAACAGCTTTATCTGCCCAATCAGGCCACCCGGCCCCTTGGAAACAAAGGCTAGTTAAAATATCAATGCTGTCACTGTTGGCGTTCCTGAGAAATAGCGGCTACATCCTGTACACGCCACCCACCCCCCCTACCCCCACACCCCACCCCCCACCCCCCACCAACCTTGCCCCTTGGAAACAATGGCTAGTTAAAATATCAATGCTGTCACTGTTGGCGTTCTGAGAAATAGCGGCTACATCCTGTACACGCCACCCACCCCCCTACCCCCACACCCCACCCCCCCACCAACCTCGCCCCCACCCGGGTCTGCCCTGGGGGACTTGGGTGGGGTTAGGTATTTTTTTAGTTCCCAGGGTCACCCTGGTCAGCCCCACAGGGTGGGTTTTTCTCTCTATTCTGGGGCATGTGTTTCTGTCTACCCTTTGTCCATTCACCTGTATTTGCCTTTATAAAACTCTCCCTACTGTCTGCACTGCCTGTAGCTCTTGATATTGGCCCCCACCCGGGTCTGCCCTGGGGGACTTGGGTGGGGTTAGGTTATTTTTTAGTTCCCAGGGTCACCCTGGTCAGCCCCACAGGGTGGGGTTTTCTCTCTATTCTGGGGCATGTGTTTCTGTCTACCCTTTGTCCATTCACCTGTATTTGCCTTTTTAAAACTCTCCCTATTGTCTGCACTGCCTGTAGCTCTTGACATTGGATGTGTGTTGCTAAATGGTCTTAGCTTTATTTAGGCCCCATGTGTTAGGTTTATTTAACGTATTTGACCAGCTGGCGACATGCATTCAATGTTCTGTTTAGTTTTTTTCACAAGCAGTGCAGGCACGTCCTGAGAAAGCCTTGTTGCTGTCGGGACGTTAAGCAATGTACAATCAATCAATCAATCTTGATATTGGATGTGTGTTGCTAAATGGTCTTGGCTTTATTTAGGCCCCATGTGTTAGGTTTATTTAATGTATTTGACCGGCTGGCGACATACATTCAATGTTCTGTTTATTTTTTTTTTTTTCACAAGCAGTGCAGGCACGTCCTGAGAAAGCCTTGTTGCTGTCGGGACGTTAAGCAATGTACAATCAATCAATCAATCACCAACCTCGCACACACACACATACCCACCCCCTACCCTACAAAGCCCCTCACACCACCCAGGCACCCACCAACCTCGCACACACAAACATATTAGGCCAAATTATTCCGTTCTGTGTCAACGCTTCAAATTTATGTCACTATGTCACTAGTACAAATTTTAAATGTAAGGCAAACCTTGAATATAGGTTTTCTTCCAAATATGGAGCACCAAGTCGTTCCTAAATAAAATAAAACTCGCCAAGTGAGGAGTTTGTGTGGAGAAAAAAGAATTTTTCTTTCGACGTCTGTGTGAAGAAAAAGTTTTCACTATACTCATCAGCACATCGTGACTGCTGGGAAGCATTAAAAATAAAAGACAAAACCCATAACTCTACTCCCAGTGAGAGACCTCAGTGATTCAAGTCACTATACACCCACCCTGTTTTACGAGTGTTTTTAGATCACCAACTCACGCGAGGAGAAAATTGGGTGTGAGTGATTAGTTTGAAACCGGATCTGAATTGCGTGCGGCAGTGGGGACGACCCTGAACAATAGACTTTTATGCCCAAGCTTTTGCGTAGTCATTATATATCACATGCTCTGTGTGGGTGAGTGAGTTTATTAGATTGCACCCCTTTCATGACCAGAAAGGTATGCATAGTGTTTTGTACACACAGTTTATATATTGTGTTTTAAAAATGAACTTAATGACGCTCGACCCACACTGTGGCTTATTTGTTGGTGCCACGGGCTGTGGAAAAACTGAATTTGTACTTAATCTATTACAAACAAGATACATTCATCATTTTGAAAACATTGTGATATTCTGCCCTACTGTCAAACACAACACAGCTTATCACAACCATTCATTCATTTGGACTGACAGCAACATTTACTTAGTTGATCCTGAAAAAAAACTAAATGACTACCTGCAGTATTTTTACAAGCAATTTGAAGGACAGCCAACCCTGTTCATAGTCGATGACTGCACTGCAGATAAGGATATTGTTAAGAAGAGAAACACACTAGCAGAACTGGCCTTCAGTGGCAGACATGCAAACATCAGTGTATGGATTCTCACTCAGAAATATAATGCTGTACTGAAAGATTTTCGTGAGCAGTTAAAGTTTATCTGTTTGTTTTACTGTAAAGATCGTGACAGCTTTGAAGACTGTCTCAGAGAGAACGATGTCATCCCCAACAAACATGAACGAGACATTGGGAAAATCAAACTGAAATTGACTAAGCATCTAAAGCTTATTTTAAAGACGGATCAGCCCACAGGGTATGGGTTAGTGAATTAATTTAGCTTTTTATTTTGTCCATAAAAAATGATGGACAGACAAAGCGGGCGAGCATTTGATATCACAGAGAGCTTCAGAGGTGTTGTGCATTTTTATGACTTAAAAACACAAGTTAAACATCCGTTTGAGCCTTTGATAAAACTCTAAACACCAACGAAGATATACATGGCATTTAATGTAACTTTTGGATATTCTAATAGTTCACTACATAATTACAAGACTGTTGATCTTAAGACACAAGATTTGATAGTTTATGATGCTAACTGTGACTGGTTTGAGAGTATGCGTTTACACATATTCTACCATCTAAGTAAACAACATGATTATATTGAATTTGTTACTGTCAATAAAGTGATATTACACCTACAGCATGAGCACAAGACCTTAAGACACATACCGGGGAAGTGGTTGATTTGTTGGGAAATGAACTAAATATTTATTATTATAGGGATTACAGACAATACACAGGTATAATTTTTCCTATTTATTATTTTGTCGGTCAAATAAAAATGACGGACAATGCCCAAAGCTTAAGAAACGTGTTTCACACAACAGACTTGCCTATATCCAACACTTACAGTGTCTATGAATCGATAGAAAGGTCTTTTTTGGTCATACAAGATAATCTTCTTTCTGGTAGTGTAAAGATTCAGATTGTTGCAAAAATAGAATTTACCAGGGTAGATGGTGAAGTGATTGTTTCGTATATCTCAACAAGACAACACACAGTTAATTCAAAAGAGGAATTGGAAAAAGTGTTTAGAGAAAGACTGTTGCCCGACTTCCTTGAAGCAATTGACAGAGCAAAAATGCAGGGATCTGGTTGGCATGAAGGCCGTGTACATGAACTGCAACTGAAGCAGTCAAGATACCATCCTATATTAGGCAAATCATGGCTGCCACTACCAATTGAGGTTGCAGACAAAAAGGCTGTCGTTAATGTTCAGAACAAAGATAATTTCTATTTCATGTGGTGTGTGCTTGCCAAACTGCATTTTGTAAAAACAAAACCTGAACGTGTATCTAACTATACCAAATTTGTAAATGAACTTAACTTCAGTGGCATAGATTTTCCTGTTAAGGTGGAGGATATAGATCTGTTTGAAAAACTAAATCCTGGGATATCTGTGAATGTGTATGTATGGGATAATGAGTCTGAGAACAAGTTACAACCAATTACAGTGGAGTCCAGTTAACACGAACTCGCTTTACACGAAATTCCGGTTAACACGAACCGTTTTTGCATTCCCGGCCGACGGCCTTCTTATTCTGTATTAAAATTTCACTGATAACACGAAATGCTTAACACGAAATTTCGCTTTACACGAAGCTGGTTTCGGTTCCCAACCAGGGCAATTTCACTATTATTCACCTGTTTAACACGAACACAGATTCCATTCACCGAAAACCAATTCACGTGTCGCTCTCGCGCTGTGGAAGTACACATGACAGATCAGAGCGAACTCTAGTCTGTGATTGGCTGAATAGCCTTCGGCTGTTGTAATCTGTCTTCTCATTGGCTAGCATTTTTGTAATTCATGTTGTATCATTCGTGTACCAACACAACCCTTTTACCGATGCGGGATTGTAATTCAGCCTGTGTTGCTTTTACCTGAGGATTGTAACTTAGTATGGATTTTACCTGATGGATTTACATTAAATACTCGAGCTGTACACGTTTCCTTGTGTTTTCCTAGCGAGCTGAAGGTATGCATAGAAAGTACGATAATGTGCAATTTTAACCTGGTACTCATTCACGCACACGTCTTACACACTTTCTCCTTGAGGGCCGTGATCAATTTTGAGGCCATATTGGTTAACACGAAATACGGTTAACACGAAGTGATTTTCCATGTCCCCAGAAATTCGTGTTAAGCGGACTCCACTGTAGAGTGTCACCAATTGCCCCAACCTATGGTCAGTCAGAAGATAAGCATGTTGACATGTTAGTAATAAGCTCTGGTGATAACTTTCACTACACAATTATTAGGAGTATGTCACGACAAATTCACAACCATGTATCAAAACACAGTGGCAAACAGGAAGTATGTAAGAGATGCTTACAAAGGTTTTCCTCTATGAAAGTGGCACATAAACATACCCTGCACTGTAGGTCAGCTGATGACATTCAAACAATACTTAGGTATCCAGATCCTGGTAGCAAGGTTTATTTTAAGAACTATGTTAATCAGCAAAAGCTGCCATTTGTAGTGTATGCTGATTTTGAATCACTGGTTGTGCCATATGAGGGTCCTGTTCCAGAATCATTACCAAAGACCGTAAAATTGAGTGATCAAGTGGTGTGTTCTTTCGGATATATTCTTGTTAGGTCTGACGGCCAGCATACAGAACCTGTTATTTACAGAGGTGAAATGCAGCAGCTGAGTTTTTAACAGAAATGAGACAACTGTATAGTCAGGTAGTACATTATTTGGAAAAGTGTCAGATGCCTTTGGTGATGACAGAAGAAGACAAACAGAATTTTGATACAGCAGTGATGTGTTGGATTTGTGAACAACCTCTGGGTGGTGATAAAGTTCGTGACCATGATCACATAACTGGACGGTACAGAGGTGCTGCCCATGGTGATTGTAACTTGAAATTAAAAATAGATCCCAAGGCATACAAACTGCCTATCTTTTCCCACAATCTCAAGGGGTATGATTCACATATTATCATGCAGGCTGTGGATGAGTCTTACAAAAAAAAATTAGTTGTATTGCCCAGACAACTGAGAAATACTTGACTTTTAGGCTGGACAACAAATTAGCATTTTATGACTCCATGCAACATTTGTCCTTAGGGCTTGCTAGTCTCGCAGAAGGACTGACTGAGTATCCAATAACAAGTAAATATTTTGAGCCAGACTTGATTAAGAAAGGAGTCTACCCCTACGAATACATTGATCACTGGGTTGTGTTTGAAGAAAGGAGACTGCCACCAAAAGAGAAATTTTATTCCACACTTAATGGTAAAGGTATTTCTGACTCTGATTACCAGCACGCACTTGATGCATGGGGTAAACTGGGGTGTGAAACGATTGGTGATTACCATGACCAGTACTTGAAAGCTGACGTTTGTTTGCTAGCAGACGTATTTGAAAGTTATCGTGAAAAGGGTTTGTTACACTACAGTCTTGACCCTGCTTGCTACATAACTAGTCCTGGCATGACATGGGATGCATTTTTAAAATCCATCAAGATATTTATAGACCTGTTGTCTGATCGTACGATGGGTGAAATGGTGGAACGTGGATTGAGGGGAGGCATTAGTATTGCAGCGAACAATTATGCCAGAGCCAACAACAAATATCTGGACAGCCTGGGGTTTGACCCCTCAAGGTCAAGGTCATTCATTACGTACTTGGACGCTAATAACCTTTATGGATTTGCAATGTGTGTGTTATTGCCCTTGAAAAACTTTTGTCTGTATGATTTGTCACAGTTAACAAACTATATTATGAGTCATGACCGAAACGACGCGAAGGGTTGGATCTTTGAAGTAGACCTGGAGTACCCACACCACCTACATGATTATCATAATGATTATCCGTTGGCTGTTGAGAAAATGAGTATGACGGGGAAAAAAGAAGACACCAAACTTGTGCCAAATTTGAATGACAAATTCAATTACGTTTGCCACTATCGCTTGTTACAGTTTTACATCAGACATGGGTTAGTACTAAAGAAAGTTCACAGAGGCATTCAATTTGATCAGAGTGCTTTCATGAAAGATTACATAATGAAGAACACAACATTGCGTGCGAGGGACGGCAACACTGCATTTGACAAAGACTTCTTTAAGCTTATGAACAATGCCTGTTTTGGTAAGACTATGGAAAATCCTCATCACCGCAAAGATGTGAGACGGGTCACAACTGAATCGGGTGCAATTAAACTTACAGGCAAGCCACAGTACATGGGGTACAAAGAGTTTCATTCATCATTGTATGCAGTGTCACTCAAAAAAAAGATTGTCAAACTGGACAAGCCAGTATTCATTGGTATGGCAATACTTGAGTTATCAAAATTGCTGATGCTTGAATTTTACTATGATTACTTTAAACCAAAGTATCCTGAGTGCCGTCTGCTATACACTGACACTGACTCTATGATCATTGATGTGCCTACTGAAGACTTTTATGAAGACATGAAAACAGAACTGCATATGTATGACACGTCTGACTACCCTAAGGATCACCCACTGTTTAGCACACAAAACAAAAAAGTGCCTGGTAAGTTTAAAGATGAACTAAATGGTGTGCCGATAGTTGAGTACGTTGGACTGAGATCAAAAATGTATTCCATATTGCACCAGAAGGGCAGTCAGTCGAAAGCCAAAGGTATAAAAAAAACAGCGATAAAAAATAAAGACATTCGACATGAACATTATAAGCAAGTATTAGATGGAGAACTAATGCCTGATTATCCAAACAAGACACCGAGGTCAAACAAACACAATATTGAAATGATCCAAACACATAAAAAGTCTCTAGCAGTAGGGGACACAAAATGAGTGTTTCACACTAAGGAAAAGGCTTATGCACCTGGACATTATGCACTTAAGTTATCTGAAGAAATAGCTGATGAACTAATCGATGAATTAGTTGATGAAATGGTTAAAAATGCGTAACAGTGTCTGGAGGAATAATTTGTAATTCTTCTCTAACAAATGCCCTCTGAGGCGCAGGCTCATACAGATAATAAATCGATGCATTAGCAGAAGGAACTATTTTTTTAATATTGTGAACAGATGTAGACCAAATTGGATCAGTTGCCCTGCGCCTGACGTCATTCTCGACCTCGCCAGGTTGATACAAATATCTCACCTGTTTTGTAAACAAGCTTGTGTCAGTTGCTTTTGTTTTTATTTCTGACCCTGATGGCATTGTTTTTAATTTAATAGCATCAACAGGTTTAGGGTGACCTTCATTATTCATTGCTTTTATCACAGACGGTAATCTCTTAACCCACTCAGTGTTACGTGTGTCATGCATGAGTTCCTTAGAATACTGATAGCTGAAAAGTCTCTCCGATAATTTCCCCACCCGGGTCTGCCCTGGGGGACTTGGGTGGGGTTAGGTATTTTTTAGTTCCCAGGGTCACCCTGATCAGCCCCACAGGGTGGGTTTATCTCTATTCTGGGGCATGTGTTTCTGTCTACCCTTTGTCCATTCACCTGTATTTGCCATTTTAAAACTCTCCCTACTGTCTGCACTGCCTGTAGCTCTTGATATTGGATGTGTGTTGCTAAATGGTCTTAGCTTTATTTAGGCCCATGTGTTAGGTTTATTTAATGTATTTGACCGGCTGGCGACATACATTCAATGTTCTGTTTAGTTTTTTTTTTCACAAGCAGTGCAGGCACGTCCTGAGAAAGCCTTGTTGCTGTCGGGACGTTAAGCAATGTACAATCAATCAATCAATCTCCGATAATTGTTTGTTAAAGTTCTCAACAATTGCCTGTGATCTATGCACGCCTGGAATGCCTCGCCGCACTAGCACTCCATGCTTTGCAAATAATTGATTAACAGTGCCTTTAAATTCAGATCCGTCATCGACTTGCACAAGCCTAGGGTATTTTAAAGGACCACAACTATATATCTTTGTTAACGCAGTGGCCACTGTTACAGCATTTTTGTCAATTATGGGTTCGGCTTCCTTGTACCGTGAAGCTATGTCAACAACAGTTAGTGCATACTTGTATCGTTTCTTTTTTATTGTATCATGCGGCAGGAACAGAAGATCCATTTGATGGGTGTCATTAGGGATAGTGTTTACAAAATGAGGTCTTGTTATTTTTCTTGGAGCAGGAAGATATATTTGCCAAATAGCCTGCTTTTTGAGCCACTGTTTTATTTGGTCTAGTGTGACATCCCCACCCACAGCCACATGCAATTTTTCTATTGCAGTTTTTCCTTTCCAGTAGCCAATAGGGGAGTAATATATTTTTGATAGTTTAGCTCCGACGTCTGTCATTTCTTCTAGCAATAAAAACTCCTGTAAAATATACTAATGTCATTCCTACTAGAACAAATATTATTTCTCCATTTTTTTTTTGTTCTGGGCTTGGTTGGTAATAGTCGCTAAGTTTTGGTCGTGGGATGGTCATGTCTTCGCCAGTAACAAGAAAGTATTCTTTGATCGCGTCATCGACATTAGAAAATGTATGTTGTGCATGACCTTCAAGCCTGAGTTTTTCATTGATGAAATCAAGTTTCTCAATTCTCTGCTTCTCATAATCCTGTTGCACTTGTGCCAGTTTTTCAGATGCCTCATTGTGATGCTTCATTTCTTCTGCAGATTCCTCTCTACCCATTTTTGAAAAAAGATAGTTTAAACCACTAAATGCAAGTGCGTTAACAACGGCCCCACCAATCATAATAGCTATAGTTGCCATATTTTTTATTTACATAGAAACATTTCTGGAATAATTCCTTGCTTGACAAGAAGGTCTTTTTTTGGCAATCGATGCTGTGACAACTGCTACTAGCTTAGCACTGTCTTCGAAGTCCAATCTACTCAAGTCTGCTGATTTCATTTTGAGAAGACTTTTCCCCAGCATAGAATAAGCAACTGTTGGCCCGCTTATTACGGCAGAGTGATAGATGAGGTTCATTATGTTCTTTGTGTCGCTCATTTTCTTATGCCACAAAAATTAAAATAATAAATTTATTTACTGCATGTAAAATGGGTCCACGGCTTTAGGTGTTGCTGGTAATGTGGCGACTACTTCTTTTATTTTTGGAGTGCTTGATTTTTTGGACACTGTTTGAGTCTGTGGTTTGTATTTTTTGTATAATTGGTAACCTACGTAACCAAATCCGAAAACAAATCCAGCAACTATATATTTTGTTGTTTCAGGTTTAGACTCAGTTGTTTGTCTCTCACTTTGTTGGGGGTGTGACGGTAGTGACACTGGTGCTGTTGATGGTGTGTCAGTCTTTTCTGTTAATGTCTGAAGCTGTAATTTTTTTTGTCTGTTATATTCAGCTAATCTTTTCCCAGCCTCTATTCGACCTGGGCTTTTAGCCTTAGTCACTGTTTGAACCTGTGTCAAGACAGGACTCTGTTGTGGAGCGTCTGGGTCTCGTCCATTTTCTTCTAATTTAAAATTTATTTTAGAAAAATCAATATGACTACTAGTAACGAGCAAGGTTATCACAGGTGCAAGGTAATTCCCAAACTTGTAAAACATAAGGCATGCTAATTTGCCTATTGAACTTGAAACTATGGGGTTGCTTTCTAGATCATGTGAAAGGCTGTCACTGTCAACAGGTAGGAAGTGACTCACAGCTTTTGTGTATAGGCAGACAAGAGATCGACTCAAATCACGTGTCATTAGTGAACTAATGTGGTTTTCATATTTCGAATGAAGTTTAAATAGTTCGTCAGCGGTAAGAGATTCTATGTCTTCTGTCATGTATTGTTTTCCGAGAAAAGCTTTTGATTTTCCAGAAACAACTACAGAGAGAAGACGCTGTTTTTTCGAGTCTAAGTCTTTGTTTTCTACAGCACAGATATCGCTTAGAAGAAGTAATTCGTCTTGGTTCATTTTATAATGAAAAAATAAAAAAATAACACAGCTTTGCTTGGACCTGTGAATAACTTATGATCTTACTTGATAACTAATTTCAAAGTTACCTACAACTTACAAGTGACTTTGACGTTAACTTTGAAGTTACTTTGACGTTAACTTTGAAGTTAGTTGTCACAAGTTCTTGACTCCAGACAATAAGACACTCGGTCAGATTTCTCAAGTTACAAGGACAACAAGAAAACTTTTTTTAGTACTCTGGTGGTGGAGCTGATGGCGTTAGATAGGCAGACGCGAAAGGCATGACATCTCTTTGAGAGTATGACAAATTTAATGAACAATTGATCGTTAATTGTTTATAAGTCCTTGTACTTTTTTCATAGTTTCTTCTACACCTATCTTTTTCCCTTGTTCTAAAAAAGATTTCTTTAGCTCTTCAACGTTCACGGGTTGATTATGCATCTTATTCTGTATTTCAGACTTTTGTTGTTTGTAATTGGCCAAATTATCCCCCACCCGGGTCTGCCCTGGGGGACTTGGGTGGGGTTAGGTATTTTTTAGTTCCCAGGGTCACCCTGGTCAGCCCCACAGGGTGGGTTTTTCTCTCTATTCTGGGGCATGTGTTTCTGTCTACCCTTTGTCCATTCACCTGTATTTGCCTTTTTAAAACTCTCCCTACTGTCTGCACTGCCTGTAGCTCTTGATATTGGATGTGTGTTGCTAAATGGTCTTAGCTTTATTTAGGCCCCATGTGTTAGGTTTATTTAACGTATTTGACCGGCTGGCGACATACATTCAATGTTCTGTTTATTTTATTTTATTTATTTATTTTTTTTTTTCACAAGCAGTGCAGACACGTCCTGAGAAAGCCTTGTTGCTGTCGGGACGTTAAGCAATGTACAATCAATGTACAATCAATGGACTTTTTTAAATTCGTGATCGTCAACTTTATTATCCTCTAAAGCCTTACTGATAATAAGTTTCATACTGCTCAGCTTAGCTGCTGCGAGCGTACTCAAGGCTTCATGCTTCTGCAACTTTGTATAAAATCTTTTGTTAAGGGCCTCCATACCAAAGCATGCCAGGCTTGTGGCAAGGCTAACACCTTCAATAGCAATTCCTATGACACTTCCCACTCCCGTTGCAAACAGAGCTATACCTCCTACAGATAATCCGGCTGAAACCACAGAATTGAAAACCGTTTTGTAACGTCGTTTGCACCGGGAGTATTTTGCTTGTTCTTCTTCCAAATACTTCAATGCTTCTGTAATATTCATTAAACGGAATGAGTCTGCCTGTAATGTTTTATCTGGAACAATAGGATCAAGCGGCTCAGGCGGTATTTGTGGATACAGTGGTGGCATTTTTTGTGGCAAATATATATATATATATATATTTTTTTTATTAATCTTCTAATTTATTTTGCAACTCTTCAAAGGTATACAATTTGCTAGCGTAATAAAATGAAACAAGATCTATATGTTCCAGGTTTATGAAACTTAGATAAACTAGAGTTGTTTTATCAATCACTACCTTAACAGCAGGGACACTACTCAAAACTTCAAAATCTGTATTGATTTTTCTAATAGCAATAACAACCTTTGTTGACTCTGCTACTGTGCTATCCCATGTAAGTTTGATTCCCTGTGCGATATCTGCTTCTTTCACAGCTTCCACAGATCTCATGAGAATTTCAAAAACTATTGTCGCATCTCTATCTATGGTAAAATTTGCTGGTACGAACGAAATAGAAGTATCTGTTCTGCCTTTTTTATTTGTAAGAAACCCCACCCGGGTCTGCCCTGGGGGACTTGGGTGGGGTTAGGTATTTTTTAGTTCCCAGGGTCACCCTGGTCAGCCCCACAGGGTGGGTTTTTCTCTCTATTCTGGGGCATGTGTTTCTGTCTACCCTTTGTCCATTCACCTGTATTTGCATTTTTAAAACTCTCCCTATTGTCTGCACTGCCTGTAGCTCTTGATATTGGATGTGTGTTGCTAAATGGTCTTAGCTTTATTTAGGCCCCATGTGTTAGGTTTATTTAACGTATTTGACCGGCTGGCGACATACATTCAATGTTCTGTTTTGGTTTTTTTTCACAAGCAGTGCAGGCACGTCCTGAGAAAGCCTTGTTGCTGTCGGGACGTTAAGCAATGTACAATCAATCAATCAATCAATTTATTTGTAAGAAAATACCTTCATTTACCATACTCTTGAAGTTTTAGTTTTTCTCTGCTATTGGTTTCGGAATAGCTTGGCACAAGACTTACAAGCATTGGCTCAGAGTTAACAACTTTTCTAAATACTAAGGCTCCTTCATCAGTAAAATAAACATAAGGACTGATAAAAACAAACTTTAATACAATACAATACAATACAACTTTATTGTCTGTTCGAGTCCAGGCACAACAGAAATTTGCCTTTATGTCCCATACAATGGGAATAGGTGCAAGCGGAACAGGGGTAGGAATTACCCACATGTTTTAAGCTGTAGAACACATTACTTGCAGGAGTAGGAACAGTAACATCACGAAGTTGACTAAGTTTAGGAAACACGCCATCTTTTACATCTTCAATTGCCTTTCGTTTGTACACTCCAACGGACACAAGTTCAGGCCATACACCTCTCCTACCTCACCTTCTTTATCAAAATCTTGCAGGTCAGCCAAATCTTTCAAATCTATTGATGGACACGCAACTGGAACAATTCTCGGCTTTGGACCAAGACCGCTCATTTTATAAAACAAAAATAAAATTTATTTCACTTTCAACACAACATAAAAATCATGCATGACAACTGGTTTGTCATCCTGGTTAGTTACAGATAAGCACAATGATTCAAAGAAACTGGAGCCCAATTTTTTAAACTGTGAATTAGGAAATCTAACAACTACATTTTCACAATATGTGGCAGTTCCAATCAACACACATTTCAACAAAGATGAAGGCTTTCCGTTGTGAACATTATCAGTAGTGCTTAATTCTTTCAAATGAACATTTAGCAATGTGTGTACTGACAAATGAACAGGGTATCTTCCAGTTATTCTTAATTTTTTTGGTGATAGTAGACGTCCATCTGATTGTGACCAATCTTCGTCTGGATATGTTATTTTTTTACCTAAAAAACCAAGTAACAATAAAAGGCTAATTGATAAAGAAAACTGACCACTTTTCGGAAAATCAATTGTAACAAGTAAATTAGCTGGGTTTAAAGTTGCTTTAATTTTAAATTCATTTTGAAGCCATTCAGCTAAAGTACAAAAGTCATAATATCCAGCTTGTGAAATATCACCCTTTTCTAAACCATCAAGAGTTCCACTTACAGAATAATTGTTATCATCTGTTACATTAAACCACTTTACTGTATAAAACATTTCATGGATAGCTACAGCCTTGCTACCATCACGATTATCAATCCCATTAGTTAACCACACTGGTTTGCTTGTGTCAAGATTTGTTAAGGTAATAAACATTTTTATTATCTCATAAAAACAGGATGGAATTTAAATCACCAACCATTACCACTACAAACGCATTTCAATTTAACGTGGATGCCAAATATAATGTCGCCCCTACTTATGAACAGAAAATAATTCAACTAAATCAACTCGACATAGCTGTAAGTGAACAAGATTTATTTCAAGTCAAAGTACCCAACCCTTTTGATCATTACCTAAACCCTCCAATAACAGACGATGCTACTGCAAGAAAGTGGTCTTCAAGTCCACTACAGATGTTTCAAAACCAACTCAACTTTGCTATACTGTGTAGTACTACAGGATGCGGCATTTCTTTTACAGACCATTTGAATCACCCAAACAAACTGATTAAGTCTATCGTTTCCACACTTATTACCAGCTTAGAAGAATACTGTCAGAACTGCATACCCCACTACCAACTGAATCTAGTTTCAACAGGTATAACAACCCCATGGATATGAAAGCGTTTGAACGGATTTGTAATGAGTTTAACATAAGCCCCCGTGCCGGGTATGACTTCACACAAAAACTTGATGATCACAACGTCATGGGTACATTGTATTACGCTATGAGTCACAGACAATACCCACAAGATTATTACCCTGGTTACACTTCATTCTCATCAAAATCACAAGTATGGTTAGGATCAATAGAACATAAACAGTCTAATGCCTGGACCACATTTATCTTAGACAGGAGTGACGGGTTTACTCAAGCGGGAGTGGAGCGTGTAAATGAGTCTATCAGAACATATGTGTGGTGTATACTAGGAGCACAAGCTCAAACAAAATCAAATATTTTGAATGGAAGTGGGAAGTTCGAGACACAAAAACAGTTTCTTGCAAACCTGGAAGATTCGATCAACTCAGTAATTGATCTCCCGTCAAGCATACAGCGCTATCAAGACGTTCTCAGATATGCGAGATCAAAAGTTGACTTTGTAGTTGGCATCGGGTTATACATGTTGCCGTCTGATCTTCAACTCCAAATGGGGACAACAACAAATTATAATAATGAAATAGTTGTTGCAGGTGTTGGTCAAAAACTCTGCCTCAATCAATCTGTAAACTTAGGAGGAACAACTGCCCATGTACAGTTGTTAAAACCATTACACGCGGTTACTTCCCCTGCCCCGGTATTAACACGAGCTGTAATACTTCAGTCTACACATGATTCCGAGAGAACAGCATTGGTAATTGGCCTTATTGGAGTAGGAATATTACTTCTTTACCTGTTTCATTAAATAACCCACCATTAACCCTCCTACTGTCACCAAAAAGACCCAAACATTCTCTGCCATAAATCCTACTACCTTTGCTGCAGTACTTATCATCCAACTGACAAGTGAGCCTAAAATGCCAGGCAGCGCATCCATCGCTTTTACAGCTAATTTCTTAAGTAAGTCTGATATATGAGACAATTGTTTCTTTATCCACGACTGTAAATCTTTTGGATCAGTTGGTGGTGCTGGAGGGGCTGGAGCGCTACCCCCTGGTCCTCCCGTTACAGCTAACACTACAGTACTGATAATAAATCCAAGAGCAGTAATTAAACTTGCAATTGTGATACCCTGCTCTCTGAAAAGTGTTTGCAATCTTTCAGCCAAAGTTGTGTCTTCGTGAAGTATTTTCTGAATAGTTTCCCTAATTCTGTTAATCTGTGTTTTTAGTCTTTCTTTTCCAATTTCAATCTCCCCCACCGGGTCTGCCCTAGGGGACCTTGGTGGGGTTGTCTACTTTTTAGTTCCTAGGGTCACCTTGTCTAACCCCTGCAAGGTGGGTTCTACTCTTTTGGGGGTTTCTATTTCTGTCTTTCTGGTCCATTCATCTGTATTTTTCTTTTGAAATTCTCCCTCCTGTCTGCGCTTCTTGCAGTTCTTTTCTTCATTTAGCGCAGGCACGTCCTGAGAAGGCCTTTGTCGCTTGCGGGACGTAAAGCAATCTATACTCACTCATACTCCAATTTCAATCACTTCTAGTCGCGCTGATCTTTCTATCTGCAAATCATTTAATCTGTGTTGTATTCTTTCTTTCATTTCTGTGTCAAGATTCCCATTATCTGCGGTAGCCAGTTTTTCTTTTTCTCTTTCTATGTGATTATCAAGCTCGCCTAGTTTGCCCCCACCCGGGTCTGCCCTGGGGGGCCCCACCCGGGTCTGCCCTGGGGGACTTGGGTGGGGTTAGGTATTTTTTAGTTCCCAGGGTCACCCTGGTCAGCCCTACAGGGTGGGTTTTTCTCTCTATTCTGGGGCATGTGTTTCTGTCTACCCTTTGTCCATTCACCTGTATTTGCCTTTTTAAAACTCTCCCTACTGTCTGCACTGCCTGTAGCTCTTGATATTGGATGTGTGTTGCTAAATGGTCTTAGCTTTATTTAGGCCCCATGTTGTAGGTTTATTTAATGTATTTGACCGGCTGGCGACATACATTCAATTTTCTGTTTATTTTTTTTTCACAAGCAGTACAGGCACGTCCTGAGAAAGCCTTGTTGCTGTCGGGACGTTAAGCAATGTACAATCAATCTGCCCTGGGGAACTTGGGTGGGGTTAGGTATTTTTTAGTTCCCAGGGTCACCCTGGTCAGCCCCACAGGGTGGGTTTTTCTCTCTATTCTGGGGCATGTGTTTCTGTCTACCCTTTGTCCATTCACCTGTATTTGCCTTTTTAAAAATCTCCCTACTGTCTGCACTGCCTGTAGCTCTTGATATTGGATGTGTGTTGCTAAATGGTCTTAGCTTTATTTATGCCCCATGTTGTAGGTTTATTTAATGTATTTGACCGGCTGGCGACATACATTCAATTTTCTGTTTAGTTTTTTTTCACAAGCAGTGCAGGCACTTCCTGAGAAAACCTTGTTGCTGTCGGGACGTTAAGCAATGTACAATCAATGTACAATCAATCGCGACCCCACCCGGGTCTGCCCTGGGGGACTTGGGTGGGGTTAGGTACTTTTTAGTTCCCAGGGTCACCCTGGTCAGCCCCACAGGGTGAGTTTTTCTCTCTATTCTGGGGCATGTGTTTCTGTCTACCCTTGGTCCATTCACCTGTATTTGCCTTTTTAAAACTCTCCCTACTGTCTGCACTGCCTGTAGCTCTTGATATTGGATGTGTGTTGCTAAATGGTCTTAGCTTTATTTAGCCCCATGTGTTAGGTTTATTTAACGTATTGGACCGGCTGGCGACATACATTCAATGTTCTGTTTCGTGTTTTTTTTCACAAGCAGTGCAGGCACGTCCTGAGAAAGCCTTGTTGCTGTCGGGACGTTAAGCAATGTACAATCAATCAATCAACAATCAATCGCCTAGTTTGGCTACATTATTCACAAGCTCACCTCTGATTGACTGCAATGTTTTATCCAACCCCACTAACTCCCGCATTGTCAAAGGAGAGTCACCCATTGTTTTCATAGCCTCATTTATTTGCCCTTCTGTAAATGAAGTTTCTTGTATTACTGTGTTTGCTATTTCTGGCAGGCTTGTTACTGCTGCCATTTCAATTTCTTGTCCAGTTGGCAACCTTGTTTGTACGTCATGAAGGGTACTAGCAAGACGAGGTGGTAACTGTTTATCTCCAATACCAAGTTGACGCAAGGCGCCAACACCACCTTCATTTTTGATTGTACTTAAAGCTCTAAACTTACCAGGGTCTCTTTTGTTAGTCAATTGTACTTTTCCTCTGTCAACAGTGTTTAAATATAAATGGCCCTTGCCATCAAGTTCAAACTGATTAGGATCTATGTTGTCTGGGCGGTCACCAACATGATCATAAAACGAGTTCACTTTGCTTTCTAAAAGTTCGTGGCGTAAACTGTAAGTATTCCTTGTACCAGCCATATCTGCCATATCTGTTGCACCAGTATCATAGTCATTCATGTCTTCCGTTTCAAAATCTACATGGTTAAATCCTCCCGCTGCCATTGTTTTTATTAATTTAATATTTTTGATTTTTGCATAATAAAATGACACAGTCCTACGGATCAAAGTTAGACCCATACAGAAAACTACGTGAACCTTTTGGTGTTAAGGGCATTAGACAATCAATTGTCATCACTAACAATCCTAGTACTATAGATCCAAACCAAACCCTTACTGTCAAGTTTCCTAACCTAGGCCCCAGTGACGTTATTGTTCCTGGTACTGCACGCCTTGCATTTAATATCGAACTTTTATCAGACACAGATGACAAAAGAACACTAGTTAACAACCTAGGTAGAGCAATTATTAAGAATATTAAAGTTAAACTTGAAGGACAGGAAGTGTTTAGTCTTGACGATTCCGATGTGTTCTACTGTTACAAAGATTTGTGGCTTACATGGAAAGAACGAGAGGATCGTATTTATCAAGGCATACAGTCAGATAGCATTATGAAAATTCGAATCAATGCAGGTGATAAATCAACAACAGAAGTCAAGGACGTTATTGTGGCCGAAACATATGGAAATAGATTTTGCATTCCACTTGAATTTGAAATCCTAACAGCGCATTTGCCTTATTACCAAGGAGCACTAAATGACCGTCTGAGTTTTGAACTAATGTTTAATGACTACTCCAAAGTTATCAAATCAACGGATCTCAATGCATCATACAAGATCTCTAACATTTCCTTGGAATATGAGATTGTCACACATACTCATTTAGCTACTCTCATACAAAATCAGTACCAGTCAAGACTGCCGATTTATTATGACCGGTGATAAGACACAGTTTAATTAATAAAAACAAAAGCGATCCAATGTGGAACATCAACTTGAACACACCTGCTAGGTCACTAAAAGGCATTCTTATGTTATTTGTTGAACCAGCTGCTCCATACCAATGAGATTCAGAAAAATTCTATAATCCGAAAATTACACATTTATCCTGTACAATCGAAGGACGACCAAATCAAGTGTATGCGTCGGGAATGATGGGATATCAGCATTATGACGAGATCACAAAGTATTTTGCTGGGGGGAGAATTAGAGATAAATCGGCTAACATAGCATGTAAGGATCTGCATCTGTATGATGTAAGAATCGGTGAATACCTGACAAACAAGTACGCACTGTGGCTAGATCTGCGTTCTACGGAAGATGATTTTCTTCATGGCTCTGGCCGTACTATCATAAACGGCAGTGACGGGATTACAATTCAAATACAGAAAAAGACTGAAAAAGCCGAAGCAATAAATATATATTTGTATCTGATTTATGACGCACAACTCGATATTTCTGAGAGCAGGCTAAGCGCTCACATATATTAAAAAATCACTTAGCTTTTGAGTTGTTTTGGTTTTAATCCTTCACAGCCCATTTTGAATCAGAAATGCACCAAATCACAATAAAATCCGAACGTGTTAGCGGGCACGTCACGCTTGTGCTCTTAAACTCAGACTGAACTGAAAATAAAAGGCCTATTGTACAAACCGTTTCACTACCAATTTCAACCTTCCTGGTTATGAAAGGGATGCATAAACCCACTCACCCACACAGAGCATGTGATATATAATGACTACGCAAAAGCTTGGGCATAAAGGTCTATTGTTCAGGGTCGTCCCCACTGCCGCACGCAATTCAGATCCGGTTTCAAACTAATCACTCACACCCAATTTTCTCCTCGCGTGAGTTGGTGATCTAAAAACACTCGTAAAACAGGGTGGGTGTATAGTGACTTGAATCACTGAGGTCTCTCACTGGGAGTAGAGTTATGGGTTTTGTCTTTTATTTTTAATGCTTCCCAGCAGTCACGATGTGCTGATGAGTATAGTGAAAACATTTTCTTCACACAGACGTCGAAAGAAAAATTCTTTTTTCTCCACACAAACTCCTCACTTGGCGAGTTTTATTTTATTTAGGAACGACTTGGTGCTCCATATTTGGAAGAAAACCTATATTCAAGGTTTGTGCCACAAAACAAATCTGTCCTAGTGACATAGTGACATAAATTTGAAGCGTTGACACAGAACGGAATAATTTGGCCTAATATGTTTGTGTGTGCGAGGTGGGTGGGTGGGGGTTGGGGTGGTGTGAGGGGCTTTGTAGGGTGGTGGGTATGTGTGTGTGTGTGTGTGCGAGGTTGGTGGGGGGTGGGGTAGGGGGTGGGTGTGTGTGTGCGAGGGGGGTGGGGTGTGGGGGTAGGGGGTGGGTATGTGTGTGTGCGAGGTTGGTGGGGGGTGGGGTGTGGGGGTAGGTATGTGTGTGTGCGAGGTTGGTGGGGTGTGGGGGTAGGGGGGTGGGTGGCGTGTACAGGATGTAGCCGCTATTTCTCAGGAACGCCAACAGTGACAGCATTGATATTTTAACTAGCCATTGTTTCCAAGGGGCAAGGTTGGTGGGGGGTGGGGTGTGGGGGTAGGGGGGTGGGTGGCGTGTACACAGAGGTGCCTACCTTACGCGCTAGCTCGTAATTTTACGCATTTTCGGCATCAAATTACGCGAGTACGACCAGTTCCTCTAAAATACGCAATTTAGGGGGGCGGGGGGGGGGGGGAGGGAGGGAAGATCGACCGCTTTATATAGGCTCCCAGCCTCTGGAACCAAAGACGATGTCACTGAGTCGGAGCTTTGCGCGTGTAGTCCACTAGACACTGACCAGACAAGGCAGTAAAAATACTCGCACACAGCGCGCCAAGCGTGCACTGAAACACTGAACTCTGACTCGCGGGTAGTAACTAGCGATAGCAGGGGGCTCCTCTGCTACAAATGCATGCAACGTGTGCAGAAAGGACTTTGGTGTTGCTCACAGTGGCGCGTACAAAAGTACTTGATGATATTCAAAGACATTTGGAGTCCGCTGGGCCGGGCCAAGGCAACAGTACATCCCAAGGCGAGCACTTTTTCGTTAACCCTTTCGGCCCGGCAAACCGCTGTACTGGTTGGCGGTCTCGTATACCGTGCAGCCCGGAAAACCGCTCAGTAGAGCGGTGTCAGACGTTTTACATCGCGCACCCGGTGATACGCGAGCCTCGCCGCGTGTGTGGTGACCTCGCCCTTTGCACTGACATAATTATCATAGTCATGTTTACAGGGTCCTGACAGTTGATTGATTGTACATTGCTTAACGTCCCGACAGCAACAGGGTCCTGACAGTGCGTGCGTACTTTTGTACGTTGTATGCGGTCAGCCTTGCGGCGCTAGCATTCGTTTTACGGTCGAAATGGCGAGTGAATGTGTAGATTCGGATTGATAAAATTTTGTGTTTGGAGACGTGGTTTCAAAAGCAGATAGCATGATAACCACGTGTTGGCAGTGTCAGCTGGAGCAATCGACGGTTGAGGCACTGACAACGGCAATGACGTACAGCTTGATTCTCAACTGAAGCTGAATTTGGAGGTTCTAATGGATATTCCGTTCTTGATGCTACACCTTGGTGCACATGTAGGTGACTCTGTGGACACTGACACACATTGGTCACATGTGTAGTACATGCATTGTCTTTACAACACTGGTACTTCCATCCCATCGTGTATGAGACACAACATCGTTCAATGCCACTTATTACATGTTGTCTAGACTGTGGATATACCGTACAGTGGCAGGTGTAAACATTGACATCTGGTGACCAGGTAGGAGCCTCACAGTGTATCGGCATACTGGAAATGCATAGACTGACACTAACGTGTCGCAGTAACAGATGCCCTTTTTAGTTACTGATGCATGTTAAGTAAATAACAGCGATCTGTCATGCACGAAAGACATTTTTGACTCACGTGCGAAGCAAAAGTGAGTCTAATTTCTGAGCCAGCGGTCGTCCGTCCACCGTCGTGCGTGGTAAACTTTAACGTTGGCATATTCTCGGAGACTATTGAAGCTACAGTCTTCAAACTTGACCCAACGATACTTTGTGGCACGACCTTTCTAAACATGCCAATTTTAGTGACGGTTTCTCACAAAGGTCAAGGTCACAGAGGATCAGGAAATATATCAAAAATAGCTATTTTGGGACATAATTTCTTTTTTCTCAAATACTATTCACAACTTCAAACCCAAACTTGGTACAATGATACCTGATGAAAAGACCTTTATATGCACACTAATTTCGTTGATCCCTCGGAAAAGTCAAGGGTCACAAAAGCTCAAGAAATATATCCAAAATAACCATATTTTTACCCCCCCAAAAAAGTTTATTTTCGCAAATACTATTTGTAACTTCAAACCCAAACTTGCTACAGCGATACCTGATATTGTGTGAATAAAATAGCTAATAGTGTGGATAAATGTCTTTATTTTTAATTTGTTTGCTGTGGTGTATTTTTTTCGTTGCGTGTTGCGCTGAAATGATTACACAAAATACACATTTTCAAGCAGCCCATTACACAAAATGGTCTAAGAGGGGTAGGCACCTCTGTGTACAGGATGTAGCCGCTATTTCTCAGGAATGCCAACAGTGACAGCATTGATATTTTAACTAGCCTTTGTTTCCAAGGGGCCGGGTGGCCTGACTGGGCAGATAAAGCTGTTGAAGGTATTTGGTCAAGTGTGTTTGTTTATTTATGGAAAGGATCAAATAAATCAATTGATTCTTAAATGGGTGCCCTTGAAATCTCCTATTTACATCTCTCTGTTACGTTTATGGTTGTGTTATTCTTTGAGAGCATTTGTGTGTTAATCATAGGAAAGATCCGATATTCATTTGAGTTATTTTAGATAAGAATTACGTACCTTTCTAGTAGGATTCATTTTCTTTTGCACGGAGAATTGTGATCAATTTCTGTTGTTTAGCTAAAATGATGCGTCTTTTCGTTACATTGTTGCTAAAGTGTGACCTCATTTGACCTAAAACGTTCTCAAAATGGTGCGATTATTCTAGTGACCTCAAATATGACGTCAAAGTGGTTGGTTACATTTTGTAACATTGTATCGAATGCGCCTAAATGTTAGTCGAAAGCTGTAGTAATTTCTAGTGTTCTTTTTCATAGTATTAATAAGTTTTGGTTACGTTTCCTTTTCTGATTGGTTGTGTTGTGTGAATTTGCTGGATTGTTCTGGAAATCTGTAATAGTATAAAAGATGGTGTTAGGAAATATGTGTGTACATTGTATGAGAGATGCAGTGTGTCAAAAGTGTTGATGCATTGTAGAGGAGACAGTGTATCAGTATTGGTGCATTTGTGGATGCATTGTTGGAACTGTTACTCCAGTGTGGTCTACAACCTTGTGCCACATGTGACGAGTTGCAGCTGAGTGAAGTTTCTTTACAAGAACCCTATGTGCGTGCGTCTGGTGTGATAGTATCATACTACGAACCATGAAAAGAAGCACTGAGACCACTCTGCTACAAGTATTGCTGACAATGTTGACCCTGGGAAACTTTCACTGCTGGTTCACTGCTACATTTTATAGGATTAACCACCAGATTCTCCTTGACCGTTTGTTACTTGAGATTGGGGTTCATGGCATGGCACTGCGCTGGTTCTCAACATATATCTGCTAGGAAGGTCACAGTATGTCAAAGCCAGGGCTTCAATGTCTGATGAGAAAGTACTTACATGTAGTGTACCGCAAGGGTCTGTGCTCGGCCCTCTGCTTTTTTCCTTGTACACTTCCCAGCTGGGAAGAGTCATTGAACAGTACTGAATTAGTCATCATTTCTTTGCCGAAAACCCATTTCAAACCCATTTCACACCTCATCCTGCATCAGTAAGAGTTGCTGTTGAAAATCTGGAGTCCTGCTGTGTGGCTGTGACATAGTGGTTGACACGCAATATGCTCAAGCTCAACGATGAAAAGACTGAGGTGATTCTTCATGGGCCTAAGCCAAGGCGTGATAAGGCATACATAGTGAGATTACAGTTAGTGATGCTAATATCTCTTTTGCTGACAGTGTCTGTGATCTTGGCTTGATCATCGATTCTGACTTGTCCATGGTTCCACACATTAACAAAGTTGTGAAGAACTGTTTCTATTTTCTATGTCTGATTGGAAAACTGTGTCCTTTCTTGTCAACATCAGCTGTCAACTCACTTGCACTTGCAATGGTAATGTCTTGAGTGGACTACTGCAGCAGTGCTTTGTGGGGACTCCCTGACACACAATCAGCCGCCTCCAGCGGATCCAGAATGCAGCTGCATTTGTCTCCCGTACAAAACTGTCGAGCAAATCACACCAGCTCTGAATAAACTGCACTTGCTGCCAGTACGTTAATGGATTGACCACAAAATTGTGTCCAGGCATACCCCTGTATCAACCAGTCAGCACCCACATACCTCCAGGAACTCATCCCGCCCTACATACCCGCACGCTCCTTTCAGTCCATGTCACAGTCATGACTGCATCTACTCAGCACAGAAGATACCAGCAAGAAATGCTTTAGCTACCGCAGCTTTTAAAAATACAGCTGCAAAGCTGTGGAACACTATGCCGGAATCTCAGAAGACCGCGGAATCTCTTCAGTCTTTCCGCAGACAGCTGAAGACTCACCTCTTCAGTCTGTCCTAATTTGACATATTGACTGCAGTTTTACTCTTCTAAATCTTCCTTCCTCTCTCTCTCTCAAAATTGGTGCTTTGCTGTCTCTTCTCATCAAAACCTCTCCCTACACAGCGTTTGCGCATTCAGCACTCTGAAAATGAACATCATCATCATCATCATCATTGTCTTCTTCTTCTTCTTCTTCTTCAGTGTTCCCGAGTTTCTGCCTCAGATGTCAAGATTAATATCCACCTGAGGCATAATCCATGAGGGTTGCGTGTGTGCTCGTTTCCCGGACGGGTTTCCACACTATTCCAGATGGTATAGTCAGCAACACTCAGACTTCATTGGTTGGTTTTCTCTCGGGGTTTGCTCCCCTAGCCTTTAGCTCTCCCGAGGCACCCAAAAGGCAGTGGGGCTATTTACCCATATTTGGGAGTCAGGTTCATGGGCATCAGGGCCTATCCACACACCGGTGGGCCTGCATTCCGCATGTCTGGGGGCCAGACCTCCTCCCAGTCTCCTGTAGTTCAGCCTGAGTCCATGAGGTGCTCAGTTACCATGTGTCGCCACGAGGAGGCACTACATGAGGCTTGTTGTTGGAGAGGCTATGTACTGGCAGATAGATACTGATGCATTCTGCCCTCCTTTTCACAATACTGCTAGCCAGCGGTGGAAGCTGAGAGTGAGAAGTGACAAGCACTACCACTGCTCTACCACACTAGACGCACCACAACAATCATTTTGACACACATCATCATCATCATCATTTTATTTATGTGACTTTAGTAGTTTACAAATGGCAGCCCAACTATCACTACTTTTTGAACATTTCTCATACAAATCTCGTGGAGACTCCACAAGCATTATGCCCCCACCTAGGGGACCAGGATGTAGTTAACAGCTTTTTGGTTCCCAGGGTCACCCTGGTCAGCCCCATAGGGTGGGTTTTTCTTTTTCTCTTGGGATTATCTTTCTGTTTAATTTTGGTCCATTTACCAGTATTTGATACAGAATGTGTGTCTCTAAATGGGCTGCTGTACCTAAGAGATGATAAATGATGTGTTACTGGTCAACACATTTTTTTATATATCGTTTCCATGTACATATTTTGTAATTGTAATGATTTGCCAATCTTTTTTTGTGTGAATTGGGGTGCTAAACATTAACATTGAGGTGCAGCATCCCAAGCATGTCTTAGGTTTATTTTGCTCATTAGACTGGATGGTGACATACATTCAATTTTTTTTTTTTTTTCAAAAGCAGTGCAATCATGTCCTGAGAAAGTCTTGTTGCTGTCAGGATACTGTACAACCAACCAAACACAAGCTTTGTGGCAGATTGTCAAATTTTTGTCATTCGTTCCAGCCCCTCCCCTCCTCCCACATGCATGCACACACACACGCACACTTACACACAAACACACTTTAATTACACACACACACACATACACATGCACATTTTACTCTGTTTTAATTTATTTATTTTTTTATTTTTTATTTTTTGTTGGTAACTCTGTCTTTTCATAATTGAGCAAAGTCAGCACTGAGAGTGAAATCTGTGAAAGATCTTCCCTATGAAGACAGGCTTCTTGCTTTGAAACTCCACTCTCCAGAGCACCAAGGCAAAGGCAGCATGAAAGCAGGAAGTTGAAGATCGAACTGATACACACTGAGAAAAACACAAGGGGACACCGTTTCAGTTACTGGATTTATTTTTTAAACATTAAAACATATACCGGAATATCTGTAATATGGTATGCGCTTGTTTTCAGGATAAACCTCCTGTTCCATGCTCAGATGATGTAGCTGGCAGTATGGATGCTGCAGATATACAACATCATCTAGTAGGTCAGACAGGGATGGAAGTGCAAGGCTCCGCTGCTACCATCCTAACTGCAGTTCCTTTGGAAACAGATGCTGAAGTGATACCTGGGGCCAGTGCAGGTTCTTCCATCACACTTGTCAGCCAAACAAATCCTGGTTTCACAGAGCGTGACAAAATAACGCTGGAAGGTACCTTTTCTGCCCCACCCCCTTCTACTGTATCCATCCCTACATATCTAACTCCCTTGTGCATGCAATAGTTCAAAAGTGGTGCCAAACTTCTCTGGCACCACCCTTGAACTTTCATGATTGCTCTGTATCTTGTTATTATACTGTGTCAAGGCTGAATGTATTATTTTTTTAACAATGCTTCACACCTGTGATTGAATATGTGCCCGAGTTGTAGGGTACGCACAGTGTGTCCACGGATTGATGTGCCCATTGACCGATGTGTTTATGTACCTTAAACTGATGTTCCCATGGATGGATTGTTGACATGGTTCATGCATGTATACGCTAGACATTCCATATGGCTAACTCTCAAAAGGGGCCTCAGACAACCTCTAATCACATAACAAACCATTACTACTTTATATGACTGATATATAACAAACAAGTGGTGTTAAATTGATGTAAAAATGTTTGATGAGAAAAATAAAGGTGGTTTTCATATCTAAATGGATTATAAACAATCTTTTTTAATCTTTCTTGTGGCTGAATCAAGCATAAAATGGCCATGAAAAACGCATTTCGCTTGGGTAGGTCACTTCTCAGTACAACTGTTAGCATAAACTCATTTCTGATATCTAAACGTGAGTGAAAATGATAAAAAAAGAAAGAAAAAAGAAAACAATATTTTTTTGTGGTTAACGCTACCATTGATGACATTTGGCTGTTTTCACAGTTGTCATGGTTTGCTGAAATTTATTTCACACTATCATTGAAACACATTTTTGAGTTGAGATGCAGGGTTTACTTACTATCTTACTGCATCTTAAGGTCATCATCAGCCTACCGCAAATTCAGCTCGTGCCTTTTTGGCTCACATACAAAGCAAAAGTGAGTATGTTCTGGGCTAGTGGTCATCTGTCTGTCGGGCGTTGTCCATTGTCTGTCGTCCGTTTGCCGTCGTCCGTTGTAGACTTTGATGTTGGCATTTTCTCTGAGACTATTCAAGCAAGTCTTAAACTTGGCCCAAGGATACTTTGTGGCAAGACCTTTATAAACATACTAATTGGAATGGCCTCTCTCAAAGGTCAAGATCACAGGGCATGAGGAAATACGTCAAAAATAAGCATATTTTGACAAAATTTAATGTTTCTCAAATACTAATAACTTCAAACCCGAACTTGGCACAAAGATACCTAATGGTAAGACCTTCCTATGCATACTAATTTGGTTGATCCCTTGGAAAGGTCAAGGGTCACAAGAGATAAGGAAATAGGTGAAAAATAGCCATATTTTGACAAAAGATGTTTTCTCTCAAATACTATTATCAGCTTCAAACCCAAACTTGGTACAAAGATACCTGATTTTATGACCCATCTATGCATACTAATTTGGATGACCCCTCAGAAAGGTCAAGGGTCACAAGAGGTCAGCAAATGTGTGTAAAATGCCAAATTTTGATAGAATAGTAGTTTTTGGCTCATGTGCGAAGCAAAAGTGAATATGTTTATGTTTTGGGTCAGTGGTTGTCCATCTGGCGTCCATGCTAAACTTTAATGTTGGCATTTTCTTGGAGATTATTCAAGCCACAGTCTTCAAACTTGGCCCAAGGATACTTTGTGGCAAGAGCTTTATAAAAATACCAATTTGAGTGACCTCTCGCAAAGGTCAAGGTCACAGGGGATCAGGAAATATATCAAAAATAGCTGTATGTTGACATAATTTTTTTTTTCAAATACTATTCACAACTTCAAGCCCAAATTTGGTACAAAGATACCTGATGTTAAGACCATTCTATTCATACTAATTTGGTTGATCCCTCTGAAAGGTCAAGGGTCACAAGACCTCGGGGAAATAGGTCCAAAATAGCTATATTTGGACAAAAGATTTTTTTTTATTATTCAAATACTATGCACACCTTCAAACCCAAATTTGCTACAGAGATACCTGATGGTAAGACCTATCTATGCATACTAATTTGGGTGAGCCCTTGGAAAGGTCAAATGTCACAAGAGCTCAGGAAATAGTCCCAAAATAGCCATATTTTGACAAAAGATGTTTTTTTTCTCAAATACTATTCACAACTTCAAACCCCAATTTGCTACAGAGATACCTGATGGTAAGACCTATCTGTGCATACTAATTTGGGTGAGCCCTTGGAAAGGTCAAGTGTCACAAGAGTTCAGGAAATAGTCCCAAAATAGCCATATTTTGACAAAAGATGTTTTTGTCTCAAATACTATTCACAACTTCAAACCCAAATTTGGTACAGAGATACCTGATGGTAAGACCTATCATTGCGTACTAATTTAGATGACCCCTTGGAAAGGTCAAGGGTCACAAGAGGCAGGCAAATGTTTGATAAAATTGTAGGTATTATCAACATTTTTGCAAATTTTTCAATCAAATTTGGCACAAAGGTAGCTGATGATAAGACCTTCCTATGCATATACTAATTTGGTCGACTCACATTGCAAAGGTCAAGGGTCACGGAGGGGGAGGGGGGTGGTGGTGGGGGGGGGGGGGGACAGATGTGTGAAAAATGCTTACATTTTGGGAAAACATGGATTTTGCTGGTGCGGAAGCCAAGGTCACACATATGTAAATAGGTCATACACGTGAGCCATAATAGCTTTCAACGTACAAAAACACAATCATTCATAGATCCAAATGCACACTGACACAATACTGAAATAATAAACATATTATTATTATTGTTATTATTACACTTGGAACCATCTTGAAGACATCTCCTTGGGTTAAAATGGAGACAAATTTGATTTATTTACATCACTTACTGTGTGAACCTGTTATTTATTTATTTCCAAAATGAATGAACTGTTACTTAGAGTTGATAAAGTACAAAGCTGCCTAACAAACTTGTTCAATGCCTTTAATGTTCATCTAGCTGAATGAACAATATGAAGTAACTATGACAAATATTACAGCCTCAGATGTGGATCAGCCGATTTCTTCAAACAGCCATTTTTGGGTCAATGAGTGTTCCAATTTCTAGACCCTCAGGGGCTCTTTTGAAGGCAGCTCTTACGAGCAAAATCTTAAAGTTCCAGGCTTGTTGGTACAGAGATATCTGATGGTAAGACCTACCCCATCTATGCATACTACCATTTGGATGACTCCTCGGAAAGATCAAGGGTCACAAGAGGTCTGTAAATGTGTGAAAAATGCTATTTTTGGTTAGAATTGTAGTTTTTGGCTCACATGTGAAGCAAAAGTGAGTCTATGTTCTCGGCCAGTGGTAAACTTTAATGTTGGCATTTTCTCAGAGTCTATTCAAGCCACAGTCTTCAAACTTGGCCCAAGGATATTTTGTGGCAAGACCTTTCAGAACATACCAATTTGAGTGACCTCTGTCAAAAGTCAAGGTCACAGGGGATGAGGAAATAGGTCAAATATAGCCGTATTTTGACAAAATTGATTTGTTCTCAAATACTATTCACAACTTCAAAGTCAAAGTTGGTACAAAGATGCCTAATGGTAAGACCTTCCTATGCATACTAATTTAGTTGATCCCTCAGAAAGGTCAAGGGTCACAAGAGGTCAGGAAATAGGTGAAAAATAGCCATATATTTGGACAAAAAAATGTTTTTTCTCATGTACTATTCACAACTTCAAACCCAAACTTGGTACAAAGATACCTGATGGTAAGACCAATCTATGCATACTAACTTGGATGACCCCCTCGGAAAGGTCAAGGGTTACGAGCTCAGGAAATAGGTAAAAAAATAGCCATATTTTGACAAAAGCTGTTTAAATCCGTTCCAGCGAGTTCAAAATATTTTGTTTGCTCCAGGTTTGTTGGGTATTTTTGCATGGTACTTGTGACGTGATGAGTCATCTTTTGTCATGCATTATCTTTTGTCACAAGTAACATACTGGTGTGAAAAAGTTCACTTTAGAAGTCTGCTGACTTCGTTTTCAGAGTACCATCTTTATTTTTACACTTGGTGATCAATGTAGACAAAGTCATAATCTGAATATCACGATGCTCCTTTTGTCAAAGCAAATGTGTGAGAGTGAAAAAAGAGTTACCATTGACTGACACAAATGGGTTCTCATTTTGCACATAATTAGGTCATTGTTTCCTGTTTTGCAGGAATATTTTAATGAGAGCTATCTAGAGGAATGGTTTTCATCAATTATAGGAATCATCTAACCTATAGTTTAGGCAACATGAAAGAATTTGTCGTCACGTGTCGCAAGAGATACATTTTAACTTCTATTTTTAAAATCTCAGTTTCTCATAAACCACTTGTAATACAAACCTCTGCTTGCATGCCATGAGAATCATTTTTCTTGAAGAAGATGAAGAGAGCAAAATTAAGTGTCATCATCATCATCAGTCCCTTGCCCGAACTGGGCGTTGGGGGGACTGAAAGGCAGCAGCAACAGACAGTGCTCTCCACTGAGTTCTATTTTGGGCGGTGGCAAGCAAGTCTGGCATCTCGAGTGTAAATTAAGTGTACAGCCTGTTTAAAACTTAGTCATTACTCTTCAGAAAATTTGGTTGAAAAACAATTCTGCACACACGCATGCATGCATGCATGTAACGCACACAGACTTGCCCCCAGTCGTACGCACAGACTCTCGCACAACAGACGCATACACTGCCACTGACTCAGATGGGCGCATTCATGCGGTAAAACACAACTCACGGGCTTCCTTTCTAACGGAACTTTCATACAAAATAAATAAAGAAAACGCTCAAAAGATTATCAAACTATTTACACTACACCTTCCCCACTACCCGCATCCAAACATCACATACACATACACAATATCAATGCCAGGCTAGATAGTAGTCTCTCACACTCCAACCTGTTTGGTGTTCTCGCCTGGTTACGTTCAGTCCCTTCACGTCTAGGAGTGCAAGTCCTTCGTACGCTCCTGAGTTGTCCTGTCTCTCGTACTGTGGACGTCCTCGTTACTCGTACCGTATCTCCGCTGTGACCCAAGTGTCTCGGCACTGGTTGCTCACTCCCTGAGTGAAGAGATGGAGAGATGACCTCGCATTAGGTCCCTGGTGAGTGATGTCTCGGCGTCCGTCGCTCCAACCTCCGACAAGCACTGAACAGTATAAAATCCTAAATCGTAACACTTGCTAAACACACACACACATATTGGATAATATGAGATACATTACGTAACCTGGCTGATACAAATAACTCACACGTTCATTCACACATACGTGCTTCATAACCCGAACTACTTTCGTAACACCCCATATGTGACCCTCTCTCACGAAATCAGTCTTAACTTGCATTTTGGGTGTTTTGAGATATACACATTTCTGAAATGTACAGAGCCTGCTGATTAATTTGATATATGAATGAATGCTGTAGTGCAAAATTTGTAGAAGTTATTAGGGTTTAAAGTTGTTAAATGCACCGGTGGCCATTTTGAGAAAACAGCCTGCAAAGTTTCTGTGTGCATGTCTTGCACACCTACCTTAGCAACGGGGGTTCAAAGTCAACCAATCAACCTGATATTTTACATGGTGGTTCAGTAGGTCCATCACTATGTGTAAAACCTCACATTAAGTTGCTAGCTAGTCAGGATCTTGTGATAAATAGCCCCCAAAAGTGCCATACCTAATGTAAACATGACAGATTTGGGGAAAAAATGCATTTTCATATTTTGCTATCAAACTCAAGGCATAAATAATTTCAATTCTGTTTGAGCTGAAAAGTATATTGCTATAATATATTTAGGCAAAACATGTATGAAAATTCTCTGTAGCACTCTTATTTAGTGGCAAATGTTATCTAAAATTAGATTGCGGACGCGTTCAAGGAACGTGAAAACCACCATCACCAAGGCAAAATAAAAACCATCATTTCAAAGACTGAATACAATTTACATCCAATTTATGAATTTGCCAATGACTTTATTTCATTGTTTGTCATTTATACCCACTTATGACTGATTCAAACTGAAAGGACACTAGAGAGAAATTATCCTTAAAACATGCAAAACAGAAGTCGCAGTCAGCTGCCTGTTGTCCCAGGCTGAAATGAATGCTATTTACTACCACTAGCCTGCAAAATGAAGTCACAAAAGCTAAAAACAAATCTACAAACTGAGTATTAGTAGTTCCACATTCATATATAAATTTGTAAACATGCAACAACTTAAAACAACAACACAATATTTACTTACAGGTTGCAGAAGAAATGTAAAAAAGGAAAGTCCTCACGTATTGCAGGCAGCGTACCACTTCGCCAAATACATCCCCTTCAGTATCCAACTATCCACTCAAGCACAGCACACTACACCACACAAGCACAGTAACCACACAAGCACAGTAACCAGACAGTTGTCTTTGCACATTGGAAATCAGCTGTGAGGAGTAGGGCACTCAATGTCACACTTGTTGTCTCGGGCGTAGTCCTGAATGTGTTGAAATAGGTACTGTTGTATGTCTCTGAAAAGTCCAGGAACTGGTATGATGGCTGCCAGTGCCATGGTGGGGGGGGGGGGGGGGGGGGAGGTGGGGGAGTGAGCAACATGGCCAGGAACAGCCAGCACCTTGTCCTCTTCAGCGTCGGTGATGCGGGTAGTCTTGTAAAACACCTTTCCATGGCGACTGAACCTGAAGCGTCCAACAGACTTGATCCCATTCAAGCTACTCCTTGTCCTCCTATGCACAGTTTTCTTTTTAAATAAAGCGCACCACGCGGTCTGTGTCGTGGAGCGTCAAGCTGAGGGTGTTGTTCTTTTGCCCCCAGCCTTTTGTCATGTTGGCATCAGTCCCTGTGCCTGGTAGTGCTTTGAAAGGCGTGTCAGGATTTTTGGCTGATACTGAAAACAGAAACAAAAACAATAATGAAGTCAGAAAACAGCAACAAAAACAATAATGAAGTCAGAAAACTGAAAGAAAAAACAATAATGAAGTCAATGAAAATAAACTGTCATTGCTCACTAGACACAACACATGAATTTGCATGATTCTGTTTAGTGCTTAAAATGATGTATTATACATACCCAGCGTTCATGCTGCTCATTCCACTTGCTGCACTGTCTTCAGTCCGTTCCGCATGCACTCACTCAGAATGCTGGGGATCATCCACTCCTTTGCATCTGAACAAAATAGTACAAAATCATTTTAAACTGTCTGTTTATGTGAGCCATTTCTGTATTGCCATTAGTAGTACAATTAGCCTATTAATCTTCTGTTGAGAGTTGGTCACACACACACACACTCCACACACACACACACACACACACACTAATGATCATACATCTGCATTCAGAAATGATGCACATACCTCGATCAATGTGTTGAATTGAGAGTTGAAGACTGATGCAGCCGTTGCTTCTTTGCTTGTTTCTCGATCGGCCGGTTCAAACTCAAAATCGTTGTATGAGAAGCTATCGTCGTGATGAGAATCGGCGACGAATAGTCCGTGATCAGGTCGCTCAATTCTTTCTGATCTGCAGGCTTTTTTTTTGCCTGATTTACAATAGTTTAATCGAGTCTTGCTTTCATTTTCGCGTGTTGTAAACAGACGAAAACTGAACAGCGGAACAGGATGCAGTTGTTTCCCTTAGTCTTGTCTCAGCCAATCAGAATGCGTGTAACTTCATCGTTGCCATGCCGCTAAGTGTTCTACTCTCTGATTGGTCAGAATCGAACATTTGTGTACGCCCTTTTTTCCTTATTTGGGAGGAACACATCCGTGTAATTTAGAACACAACCCAAGCCCGCGAAAGCGCGGACAAAGGCCTTTCCAACGGTATATAACTTGATGGGGTTTTGTAGGGAATGCAACGTGTTCTGTTATGTTAAAAATGGGTCATTTTGCACAAAACAAAAGAATAATTGGGGCCGAGCTCAGACTTTTAAAATCATTTTAACCTATTTAATGGCATTTTTCATGATAAAGATTTTAACTATACGATACTTTGGTGTATGTAGAATACATTTCTGCAAAAAAGTGAAAATGACCCAGATTGACCCCCACCACATATTACTGCGTGTAGCGCTGATCGGCTCGCTGCGAGTTAAGACTGGTTTCGTGAGAGAGGGTCACATATCTCTGTCACTATCTTGAAACAGACTATAACCTAACACTTTCGCTATATCCCATACGCTGGAAAAGAATATACTTAACCACGTACTACCTTTATAACGACTTAGGCATACACACCCCACATTCCTTTAGTTATCTATCTCGGTAAATAACTATATGACAAACACCGATTACCTCAATGAATTCCAAACCAACATACTGAACCAAACCAGACAACACTATACAACCGAATTAACTCCTATTAACGCATACTATCTTTAATGCAATAACCATCAATAATACGTATAGAAACATACCTGAATTCTAGGTTTCAGAGTCTTGGAATACGGGCTAAGGTATCTCGCACACGTCTGCCCACACTGACAGTATAGCCCGCACTAACGTATTTAGACCTCTGACAGACTGAGCTCTCGCCTAGAACTCACTAAAACTCCCCGTGCCCACCGTGTCTTACAGATTCCAAGTGGCCCACCACGGACTATCATCGCAAACAAACCGCTAACCAAAACTGTACCATATTTAACCTACTGTGTGAACCCTATGCGTGGGCATAGAGTTTCATCACAATGCACATACAAGGTCTGTGGACGCATTGGTCTATGGGCACATTGGTCTGTAGACACTTTTGTCTTTAGACAAATGGTATGTGGACACATCAGTTGGTCTGTGGAGCATATTAGACCATAAACACATCGGGCCACGGATCAGGATTATTGCATTTTCTTTTTTCATAAATCATGTATTTTGGGGAGGTCTTAAGCATTTTGGGGAAGTGTCTGCGTACATGCGCTCATCTTTGAGACCAGTATTTGCATTATTGGTTCTTGAACAGGATGGGATAAAGTTGCTCCTATTTTTAAGTTTATCCTTTTGATTCATCTCTCAGCATCCTAACCCTCTGATTCAAACACAATGGTAATACAAACACAGACGGTCACACAGCACTCCGTGCCAGTTATACGTTCTTTGGGCTGCAGGCTTGGCAACAGCCATTCTGAAGAAAAATAATAGTACAAGCAGCAAAATGATGTCACTATAAGCTTCACATCATGGGATCATTAATCCCTCCATCCTGTGTACGCAGTGCCAAAATTTTTGTTTTACATCACTTATTGTATTACGAAAATGTATGTTTGAGAGGTAATTTTCCAGTTGATTTTCAGACCATACTTTTAGGTCATAATTTGACCTAATCAAACCCGAGAGATGGGACAAACAGCAGGTTTATGCAAATACTGTATAAGAAAAATCATTCAAGTATTAATGAGAGTTTTTTTTTTCCCCCTTTAGAAAGATTCCAAGATTTTTGACTGTTTTAAAAATAATCCCCCCCCCCCCCCCCCCCCCCCAAAGGACTGTTTTAAAAATAATCCCCCCCCCCCCCCCCCCAAAAAGGAACCTGAAAATTGCAAACACACTATACTTTTCACTCAAAAAGTTGAAGTGATTCAAAGCTGGTTAACAAAATAATTTAATGCCTTCCTCCAGCCTAGCTATATAAAAATATCAAGTAAATAAAACCAAAATTATTGACGGAAATGCGGGTCAGCCATTTTCATAGAATGGCCATTTTTCTCACGAATGAGCTCTGCAATTTCAGTACACTTGGAGCCATCTTGAAGACATCTCCTTGGGGTAAAATAGAGACAAAATTGATTTATTTACATCGCTCACTGTGTGAATTTGTTATTTATTTATTTCCCAAATGAATGAACTGTTACTTAGAGTTGATGAGGTACACAAAGCTGCCTAACAAACTTGTTCAATGTCTTTAATGTTCATCTGGCTAAATGAACAGTATCAAGTAACTATGACAAATATTACAGAGTCAGATGTGGGTCAGCCGATTTCTTCAAACAGGCATTTTCTTGTCAATGAGTGCTCCAATTTCTAGATCTTCAGTGGAGCTCTTTCAAGCAAAATCTTAAAGTTCCAAGCTTGTTGGTCCAAAAGCACCAGTAATATTCTTGTTTACATACACTCTTATATAAACACTTGCATGTACGCACACAACGTACTTTGTGTTGTATACGATCCATAGGCTGGAGTGGTGTGATATAATATTTATTACTTTATTTCCAGAGGCATCATGCTAGGTCTCCCCTGACGTTATGGGCAGGGGCATACATGCTATGGAAGGTGCTCCACCATGCCCAATTTCAAAGTTGTTCCTATTTTTCTGAAAAAAACCATAACAAACAAACATAAAAATTGGGCTCAAAACTGATTGAAAGAGTTGGTGACAATAAAACATCATTTTATGCTGATCGTTTAAGACAAGTTTTGTAACTTTTCATCCTATTTCTTAGTCATCCTGTGTCATGTTATGTTTCTCACATTTTTGGTAATATGCCCTTTGCATTTTGATCAACTCATTGCATACACATACTGAAAACTGAAAACACCAGTGTGACCCCTGGTGGGCGCATAGGTCTGATCCGAAGTCGGAATGTTGGAGTTTTTTCTTCCAGTTTTAGTTCAACGTCGTGATCATCATCCCAGAACAACACCCTCTCCCATGCAAGCAAGGCTACTCGATGCAAGATACTCTGACAGAACAAGGTGCAAACCAACAGAGCCCAGAACATAATGACAATCACATTACATCACATCACGTGCTTACACAGTAGAAAACCAGTCCTGATTTATTAGCCCATTCACTGCCGAGAAATAGTGAACACAATCTAGTTGCAAGAGGTATAGATCCTCATGAGCCCCTGCAATTGTGGGGGCTCATAAGAATTTATACCTCTTGCTTAAACCATTTTGTATTTGTGTTACTTTGACAGCTGGTGCTCTTTGACGTCGAATTAAGAAAGATTCAGAACTACAGTCTGCATCTGGTATTGATGAACTCTTTTACATGACTAAAAACACTCATTCGCAGCACCACAGGGATAAACCTCATCACATGTATTTATGTGCAGGGAAAGGCTGCACAATCCGTGCAGAGGGCCTAGGAGCAGCCCTAAAGCCTGGAGGGGTTTTCCAGTTGGGGGTCAACAACCAAATGACTATCGTCCAAAATAAGGGGGACTCGGCTAAAGTCAAAGTCAGGAAAAACAAACACCCTCTGACAAGTACGTGATGTTTTACCTCTTGTCCATGCACTCTCCACCCAGTGTGCGAAGGGTCACCAGGCTGTCAGCTGCTGTTGGCCCATGCACAGGCCAGCAGCTGCTGATGTCAGCCCGATGCATTTTTGCATACTGGGCAGTGCTGTAAACAGTACTTGTGACTGCATTCACAAAGGGTTTATAGCAGCAGATTGTTTTGTCAGAAAGGCTTTATTGCATTCTGATTGCAAACCATCCATAAGCTTTTTAAAATGTCTGTGTATATAGTGTCAGTCACTAAACTTCAGCACTGGCATTTTCTCATGTCCTAGTTTTACTGAGACATTGGATTACTGAGAGATGTTGAGAGATATTATTACGAGTTGGGCTTTGCCATTGGTTCTTGTTGCCTTGAGGGTCCGTTGATTGTTGATTGATTGTACATTGCTTAACGTCCCGACAGCAACAAGGCTTTCTCAGGACGTGCCTGCACTGCTTGTGAAAAAAAACTAAACAGAAAATTGAATGTATGTCGCCAGCCGGTCAAATACATTAAATAAACCTACAACATGGGGCATAAATAAAGCTAAGACCATTTAGCAACACACATCCAATATCAAGAGCTACAGGCAGTGCAGACAGTAGGGAGAGTTTTAAAAAGGCAAATACAGGTGAATGGACAAAGGGTAGACAGAAACACATGCCCCAGAATAGAGAGAAAAACCCACCCTGTGGGGCTGACCAGGGTGACCCTGGGAACTAAAAAATACCTAACCCCACCCAAGTCCCCCAGGGCAGACCCGGGTGGGGGCCTTGAGGGTCCGGTCAGGGGGGGTCAATGTCAGAGGTGAGAGTTGAGGGCTTTAGCCTGAGACTCTCACCTACGACATTTGGCAAAGCCTAACTCATAATACAATGGTTTTGTCTTCTAGTGTAAAAAGTATAAGCGTGAAGTATACCATTGAAAGGACCCCAAACTTTACATGTGATGTAGAGATTCAGGGGACATAAATCTCCATACTTCCGACTCTCCGTCAACATCCTCGCACGAACTGCATTCGCCTGTAATTTCTCTCTGAACATAATGCGTCCATGTAGTTATTTTGTTGCGTAACCCCTTCAATGTTTATTTATCCAGCTTCCTCTTTCTGCACCGTTTCAAATACGGTCAGTACAAGATAGGGCCTTCGCTTCAGTTGAATTTTACTGTCATTCATATTATCTATCTTATATCGTCCAGTTATGTTTTGCATGAAACTGGCACCAGCAGTATCACAGAACACTATATATAATTCTTTTTTTGTGTAGCTCGCCTAAATTATTTATTTATTGGCATATTTTTGTTTAGAGGTTTGACTGAATGAAGATTAAGGGTATGTTTGTACCAAGAAATGTGATTGCCAAAGATTTATTTGGAGGAGAACGCTTTGCTCAGCGAGTAACGTCATCGTAAAAGGGAGTCTACTTGTCACATGTTATCTTTGTAACTTGTCACAAGGGGACTCCTGTTGCCTTGAGAACGGATGATCAGGGGGGAAAAAAAAGGAAACCACCACAGACAGTGAAAGGAAAGATGTTTTCACTGTACTAGTGGCTGCATGTGCAAGGGGGTAATTGTCAAGGTAGAAGGAATGCATCATTCTTTTGTTTTTGCAGCAAGTACTGCAGAGCCCCAGTTGAAGCACTTAGACATGGTGAGCTCTAAGCTGGGGAGTGAGTGGCGCCGGCTGGGCCGACTGATGGGTATTGAAGACTCCACCCTGGATCAGATCCAGTTGGATTTCAGAGCAGAGGGTCAGCATGAAATCAACTACCGCATGTTGCTCAAATGGAAACAGAAGTGCACACATGGGCAGTTCACGTTGTCTGCACTGGCTCACCATCTGGCTGAACTAGGTCGTGGTAACATTGCTGATGAATTTCGGAACGAATAGCTCCACATGCCACACACATTGAGCAAAAAGTCATCAGGTCAGCTTATTGCCAGATGAGCTTGGCACCTTCAGGCGCCAAGCTCATCTGGCACTGCCCTTGAGTTATCATGGTCGATCCATCTCCTACAACTGGTACATAGTCGTTAGACAACGCCTCCAAAAGTTTGGAAATGTGGCCATAGGGTTAAGAGGGTTAATTCAGCTGCAGGTAGCATTCCATGAGCCAGCTGCCACTGACATTTGCCTGATGCCTTTTGCTTACTGGGTATGGCTTGCAGTGCAGTAGAGTCTCCGTACAACATACTTTGACAAACTTTTCAATGTGCAGGCAGAAAATGGAATTACGTTGCAGCATCTGCACAACAAGAATGCTAATGCTTATGAAGTATGACCTGAACACTGAACAAGTCTGGTGTGCTGCTCCTGTGCCACTTTTGATTGACCTTTCAACAGACAAGCTAGAAAATAAATAAATGTACTCAAAGTGTTAAGTCCCAAGGCCCACTTTGGGTACATTTATTTATTTGGGAAGTCCCAAGTGCACTTATGCATGTTTTCTGACCACGGTGAATCATTCAGCCTGATTTGCTACACCAATGTACCAGGATTATTGTTTGTGTAGTATTTCACCATTTTTTAATGGCAAATACTGGAAAGGAAAGTAGGAGCTGGTTCTTAATAGAAAAGAAAAATA
Source organism: Semisulcospira habei (assembly GCA_036245525.1). Taxonomy (NCBI): domain Eukaryota; kingdom Metazoa; phylum Mollusca; class Gastropoda; family Semisulcospiridae; genus Semisulcospira; species Semisulcospira habei. The sequence goes on along the minus strand of BTPG01000002.1, from coordinate 182,020,352 downwards.
CTAGTTGGGTAGTGAGGAATACTGAAGGTATGTGAAGAATACCTGTATTTACACAAAAGTTGCAATGTGAATGTATGTGTATGAAAATGCTGATTGTCAAGAGCCCTAGCACAAACACTGAAGATAAATTTAAGGCATATAAGATTCCTTTGGTTTCCATGCACTGTGATCAACATTTCTGTACAAAAGTTCAGACAATGATGCTGGCTGGTACACCTTTGCATCTAGCAGGATAGACTTATGGACTTGCATTCCTGCAAGGAAGTAAGGCCTTCATTGAATTAAGGCATTACAGTTAATTTTTCTCTTATTTTCAACATTAACCTCTTCGCTGCTGAGAAAAATTGAACACTGCAGCTGTAAGAGGCATAGATCCTCATGAGCCCCTGCATCTGCAGGGGCTTTTGAGGATCTATGCCTCTTTCTGAAACCTTTGTGTATCCAAGTTTCCTTTGGGGGGGGGGGGGGGGGGGGGGGCCTTTGGCAATGAATTAACAAACATTTGAGATAAACAGTCTGTGTCGACTGGCAGTGGAGGAGTTATGTATAGTGTTGTTTTCTAGCTTTATGTGCAGTAGTGCAGTTTCAACATGTCACTGGCTTCAGAGCTATGAAGCTTTTTGTGTATAATTACACAAGATCACAGTGAACTATGTATCACTTGTTGTAAGGGTATTCAACTTTGTTTTCATCCCTACATCACATGACCAATCCCTTTAGTGCAAACTGTACCACATGACCGAGCTACAAAAACCCTTGTAGCGACAAATGGCAGACTTTTTGTAGCCCTCTTTGTGACGCATCTTGGATGCGAGTTTTGTTCTATAAAAGATCACCCAAACGTTCTAAAGTAAACAGTTACTTAGTGTTGTTCAAAACAACAAGCACACTACTGGAGATGGCAACGTCATGAAATAGTTTAAATTATGTCACAAGTGTGTTATGTATAAATGTATATTCCTTTGACGTCGGTCATGTCTGGCATGACCCAGGTCGGAAGATTTCTTATTGATTTGTTTTATGAAAATTGTGGAGGAATGAAAACAAATACGTTACTGGTAGTAGGGCTTTGCTGCACGGACCCTTGTATGCCTTCAGGAGGTCAAAGGAACCATTGTACCCTTAGGCCTTCAGGGTACAATGGTTCCTTTGACCTCCCTGAGGCTTACAAGGGTCCTTGCAGCAAACCCTGCTACCAATAACTCATAGTGTACCATTCTTATTTTAACTCGTTCAGCCTGACGGCCGTATTTCCTAAATTTTGGAGGCGTCATCTAATGACTATGCACCAGTTGCAGGAGATGGATCGACCATGATAATTCAAGGGCAGTGCCAGATTAGCTTGGCGCCGACAGGCGCCAAGCTAATCTGGCACTACCCTTGAATTTTCATGGTTGACCCATCTCCTGCTGTAGTGCCTCAGGCCTGAATGGGTTAAGTTAAACTGCTGGGATATATGAGTGTGGCCAACACTTTCCAGGCAATTTTCTGTGATTTAGAACACTTGTATTGATTAGTCATGATGCTGACCACAGAAGCAGTACATACAAGTAGCATTGTCTGATCAACATGGCAATTTGGTGTGAATGTTTTATGTGATTGTGAGCATGCGTAATTTGTTCACCAACACAAATCAAGTATTGTCTTGATATATTCAGATGGATACAGTTTGGTCTATATATTTAGATAAACACTGCAAGTTGTATATTTTATTTTTATCGGTAAATTTTACTGTCTGCACGAGTCATACTTTTCCAGTGCGCAAAAGGGCCAACATCAGCCACTGCGTCCGACATTGGCCTGATGATCCTTTGCGTACTGGGTCTATTTTTAACCTGTCGGCTGTAGTCGGTAGTGCTGTTTGCCTGCAGAAATCATTTAGACAGAAAGCACTACCAACAACCAAATGGTCAATGGAAATAAAAGTGCCAGGGAGGGAGGAGAGGGTGGGGGTAGTGTGTTTGGGGTGTAGGGGAGAATGGAATCCTGTAAGAAGGTTATGGATTAAAGTATGTATACAATACAATATACAGTACTTGCACTTCTCAATTCCAGTTGGTCTGTTAAAGAAATGGGATTCAGTAGGTTTGGCATAACAGGCAGCCTTTGTTAGGTTTGCCTCTTGTTTATGCTGGAATCATACTCATAATGGAACCCGTGTACAGATGTAAATGAGAAAGACAAAGCCATTATGGCTCACATGTATGACCTATTTACATGTGTGACCTTTGTGACAATAAGTAAAGGGCTGGCATTTGCACCAGCAAAATCCATGTTTTATGAAAATGTCAGAATTTTTCACTTATCTGTCAACCCCCCTTTAAGGTCTTATCCAGCTACCTTTGTGCAAAATCTGATTGAAAAATTTGCAAAAATGTTGATAATAACTACAATTTTATACAAAAAATTTGCATTTTACACACATTTGCCAGCCTCTTGTGACCCTTGACTTCTCTGAGGAGTCATCCAAATTAGTATGCATAGATAGCTTTTGCCATCAGGTATCTTTGTAGCAAGTTTGGGTTTGAAGGTGTGAATAGTATTTGAGAAAAAAAAATCTTGTCAAAATATGGCTGTTTAAACCTATTTCCTGAGCTCTTGTGACCTTTGACTTTTCCGAGGGGTCATCCAAATTAGTATGCATAGACAGGTATTGCCATCAGGTATCTCTGTACCAAATTTGGGTTTGAAGTTGTGAATGGTATTTGAGATAAAACATCTTTTGTCAAAATATGGCTATTTTGGACCTATTTTCTGAGCTCTTGATCCTTGACCTTTACGAGGGATCAACCAAATTAGTATGCATAGAAAAGTCTTACCATCAGGTATCTTTGTACCAAGTTTGGGTTTTAAGTTGTGAATAGTATTTGAGAAAAAATAAATTGTGTCAAAATATTGCTAATTTGGGCCTCTTTTCTCATCCCCCATGACCTTGACCTTTGTGAGAGGTCACTGAAATTGGTATGTTTAGAAAGGTCTTGCCACAAAGTATCCTTGGGCCAAGTTTGAAGACTGAAGCTTGAATATTCTCCGAGAAAATGCCAACGTTAATGTTTACCACGGACGATGGCGGACAGACGACGGACGGACGACCACTGGCCCAGAACATACTTTTGCTTCGCACGTTATGTCCAAAAATATTTATTTGGGATATATTTCCTGGGCCCCTGTAACCTTGACCTTTGTGAGAGGTCACTGAAATTGGTATGTTTAGAAAGGTCTTGCCACAAAGTATCCTTGGGCCAAGTTTGAAGACTGTGGCTTGAATAGTCTCCGAGAAAATGCCAACGTTAATGTTTACCACGGACAACGGCGGACAGATGCCAGATGGATGACCACTGGCCCAGAACATACTCACTTTTGCTTCACATGTGAACCGAAAAAATGCTCTCTAAAAATGAGTCAGTTCAAGGAGATGGATTGATCACAACACTTCAAGGAGGCCGGAGCACATGATAAACTACTATCACAGCTTAATGGCCTTCCTTTTGCCATTAATTACACATAAAAAAAAGTCTTTTTTTTTTTTTTTTGTGAAATCACAATAATGATTCAAGTTGCTAAACAAAAGTACTGCAGCCGTGCATCACAGTTAACCTATTGCCTGTTGGTAGTGGTTTTTGTCTTGATGATTCCTACAAGAATCATGACAAGTGCTACCGACAGCCAAAGGGTTAATCTGTGTGTATTGATCCCTCCCACCAAAGGTAGTGCCTGATCAGCTTAGTGCCTAATGCCACAGCCAGACATTAACCTCACCCTGTGGATGACGGTGGTACTTTTAGTCATGGTGATTCCTGCAGGAATCATGGCGACTAAAAACGCCACCAACAGTCAAAGCTTCTGAATGCTTACAGCTACCAGTACTGTTTACAGTTCTGATGACTGCATGCATGACAGAGTTGAAATATCCATTGATCGGTCTCCCCAGCAAGCAAAGGTTGGGCATGAGCAGCAGCTGATGTCGGCCTAAGGGCCCTTTGTTGACAGTTCTGCGAAAGTGTAACTCATACTGTATACAGTGTCAGGACCAATGTAGCCTATAAGTGGAGGGTCATTTTTAGACAGCTGATGCTTCTGCAACTGAATCATAGTTGTGGAGGCAAGGTGTTTATGAATCAGATGCAGAAGGTCTGTCAGGAAATGATAGTACATGAACACTCCAGTTTTACGTCTTATAGAACATTTCACAACTGGAATCTGATAAACCAGATCAAGTGACTTCGTTGTGTGCGTCATGCTTAAAAAATGTAAACGATGTGCTTTTATTCAGTTCTTTGGTCCACCGGTTCACTTTGTTTAGGTACGCAGCACACAAAATTTAAAAAGTTTAGGGCTAAAAAAATGTCATGCATTGCCAGTATGTCAAAATAGCTCGCGAGTGGTGCAGCTTGGGGACATTTCTGTTTTTTTGAAAGGGCTGCACAGTCCAGTTGCTGTCTGCATTGTCTTAGATCCCAAAGTACACCGTGAGGTTACTGTGGGATCTAAAGTGCACCGTGGGGTGTACTAGGAAATATATTGTGGGGCGAGTCACTATGTAAGAGTGGTCTTGAAAGATTTTATAGGCTACAGGTTTATTGTCTTTGATTCCAAAGTACACCGTGAGATTACTGTGGGATTCAAAGTGCACCGGTGTACTAGGAAATATACTGTGGGGCAAGTTGCTATGTAAAAGTGGTTTTGAAAGATTCTATAAGCTACAGGTTCATACCTATATTATACTGCATCTCTTGTTGTAGCTATATGGTTGCAAGATGTCACTTCTGCTCTCACTTGTGAGGTGAGAATTACAGCATTCTTACAGCAAAGCGAGAGCATCATTGACATACTGTTCACATTGTAGGTATGAGAAAGATCGGAAGAAAAGTTTATTTAGAGTCTCTGACCACAATTTTTATATGTAAATGTGGGCGTGTAAAACTGAATATAACAGTGACAAAATTTGCTTTCCCAGGCATTTTGTAATACCTGAAGTTCACTGTATTTAATTTAGTTCACCGTATTAAGTGTAAAGAAAAGTATTATGTGCTTAAACCCCTTTCCTGCCAATGGTCGCATGCGACCATTGGCAGGAAAGGGGTTTAAGCACATAATACTTTTCTTTACACTTAATACGGTGAACTAAATTAAATACAGTGAACTTCAGGTATTACAAAATTTCAGTTTCTGAAATTTTTTGTTCATTCAATGACCAAAAGCACAACCATCCAAGAAACAGGAATGAGGAACTTAAGCAAGAGGCATAGATACTCATGAGCCCCCGCAATCTTGGGTGCTCATGGGGATCTATATCTCATACAGTTGGATTGTGCTGCCTTTTTCAGAAATGAAGGGGTTAATTGTACATATACTTTGCTTATTATTACAAGCTTGCACGTAACAGAAGACAGATTTAACCTTTTGGCCGTCACCAATGCCTTTTATTGCGACGAGTCCTGCAGGAATCGTGACAAAAAGCATTACCGACAGGCAAAGGGTTAATTTTCTTTCAGAGATCTCAAATTTATTATTTCGTTTATATCAAACTTCTGATATAACAAAACAAAGTGTGGGTGCCTTTTATCAGAAGTTTACTGTATGCAGAAAAACTAACTTACAGTGTGTTCTTTTTGTGCTTGTGTAGCAGGAATATGTTTAGATGCGCACTGTACATGAACACATTCTTGTCAAAGTCTACTTCTATTTTTGGAATGATCGGTTTACTTTTGCATCTTTTGTTCCGAGATGAGAGGAGGTAGCACAGGTTGCTCACTTCTGAAAGGATATGTGTTCCAATCATGACAAATTGTATGACGGCTCGAAGAAGTTTTGTGAAAGAAATGTTATCCTTTCCCCCTTAACTGTCGGGTCAAGGCGAATGAAAAAAAAAGACACAAATCCTCATGACCCCCGCGGCCTCATGAGAATTTGTCTTTTTTTAGTTCTATGCACTTTTTGCTTATATTTGTCCCATTTACATCTATGTTTTTTACGCAAATATCAGAATAGCGCATGTAATCAGATTGCATGTTTTATTTCGGCTGTAATCCCTTGTTTGCACCCCAGATCACATGCACCGGCATGTGACTGACCAAATTCTAACCCTTCAGTTTTCAGTAGCAACGTTTGCCAAGGCAATACTGCAGGAGTCTCCTCAATCAAATGCACTACCAACAGCCAGCGGGTTAGGATTACATCTAATTGTATACAAGTCTGCAAATCATGAAATGTGTGCCCGGTGCCATTTTGTGTCGATGTGTTTTGATTTTTATAAGAACATAAAAGCCCTTTGAAGATGTAAGCACTCCATATAATATTTCTTCCATTGATGGTGACACAAGCTGTTTGATATTATTTGACAGTCTTGGCTGCAAACAATACAGTAGATGGGTGTGAAACTGAAATTTATGTGTTCTTTCTGCCCCTGTCTTGACCTGTATTAATTATTCTGTCATATATACAACGAGCACACATGCAACCCTCATGGATTATGCCTCAGGTGGATATTAATCTTGACATCCGAGGCAGAAACTCGGGAATGCTGAAGAAGAAGAAACTGTCATAAAAGTATGTCTGCCACATGACAAAAAGATACAACAAAAATCCAACATCTGTCGGATCCACTGCACAACTTGACCCTTATTCAGATCAGAATACACCAGTGTGTGAAATAAGTTTGACTAAAATAGTTCAAGGGTAGTGCTAGAATAGCTTGGCACCTTTAGGCATCAAGCTATTCTCACACCACCCTTGAACTAAAGCCATTGGTCTTTATCGTTATATGGAAGTACTCTAATGTAGCTTGCATATGGCAGTGTACAAATGTAAAGCTTGGTATGATATGGGTTACGGTGATCTGCACCATGGCAGACTTTGATGGCTAAAATTTGCCAATGCAACGGATTCTCATTGTTGTCTTGCCCCAACTAAGACTTTCGTACCCATCTTTTCACAATCCATGTAAGTAGGCACACGTAACAAGTTTAATTTTACTATCCCATGTGTACAAAGGAGAATAAGATCAGAATAATATTAATATTGTGACCAAACTTCATAAGTTGAGTGAGCAATATTCTAAGATATTCAAAACATAAATGAGACATTGCAAACTATTAAGTCTTTATTGTATGGAACAAGTCATTTTAATTAAAGACTTCGCAGCTGGGTACATAAACTTTTCAGTATGCAATATATTGTGATTCTTTGGTGAAGAATAGCAATGGCATGCAGTATACATTGTATATATTTAGCCCCAGGACCCTGCAGCAGGAAATGGATTGATCATGATATTTCAAGGGTAGTGCCAAATAAGCTTGGTGCCTGAAGGCACCAAGCTCATCTGGCACTACCCTTGAATTATCATGATAATTCATCTCCTACAACTGGTACATAGTCGTTAGACAGCGCCTCCAAAAGTTTGGAAATGTGGCCGTTGGACTTGCATACTACAAGTTTTGATGTAAAATGAGGTCAAATATCACTGTGACAAAAAGCAGTACTGAAAGGCAAAGGGTTAATTCAGTTTAGACGGCATGAATTAATTATTCTGTTGATATAAAACTTTTTTGATATAATAAAAAGGTTTACTAATGTACGACTAAAAAGGAAAAATCTTTGCCAGAAATGGGAAATCAACTCCTGTTTTCAGCTGGACTGCCCAACCACTAATGGCAACTAACAATATTTGTTTTGTAACTCTTTTATGTCACAACAACACTAACCCTTTTACTACTATGGAAAATGTGAACACAAATGGAAGAGGCAAAGAATCTGATTAGCCCTGCAGTTGGGGGGGGGGGGGGGGGGGGGGGGCACGTGAAGCTTCTTGCCTCTTGCAGGCCCCGCTTTCCAAGTTCCCTCGACTGATACACCGAGCTAATCTTGCACAACCTTTGAATTATCATCGTCGAGCCATCACCTGCAATGGTACATAGTTGTAAGGTGACATCCCCAATATTGGAGAAATGCGTTCACCAATGTTAACTCATTCAGCCCCCGATGCACTGCAGCAAAAGATGGATCGACTATGACAAATCAAGGGTAGTACCAGATTAGCTTGGCACCTGTCGGCGCCAATCTAATCTGGCACTACCCTTGAATTATCATGGTCGATCCATCTCTTGCAACTGGTGCGTAGTCGTTAGATGATGCCTCCAAACTTTGGGAAATACGGCCTTCAGGTTGAACGAGTTAAGTCATTTTTGGCTACATTGTGCCCAACACGTCCATGTCAAGTCAGCATGAGATCTGGCCTGTGAAGGCTACAGACAGTAAGTACGTTCTGAGGAAAAGCAAGATTTCTTTATATTACAATGAGAATCTCACTTTTCACAGAAAGCCACTTGCTGTATCTGCCTTCACAGGGCATGCACATGCAGAGCTCTTGTGCTGGAGTATCACTTGTCATCCAGAAAATCCTCCACTAGTTTGTTGAACTCGTTGGAGTAGCGCAGGTGCAGGTTGTGTTTTGCCTCTGGCCAGTTGACAAGTCTGCCCACACATACAAAAACACATTTATTAGTACACTAAAATAGTACATATTTGCTGGGCCCCTTGTGCATAGCCACTGGTACTGTAAACGTGCACTAACCATGGTAAAACCTTCACTGTCAAGAAAAAGTGAACATCACCCAAATAATAATAATAAAGGAGATTTGTTAAGCGCTTACTCTAAAAGTAGCTCTAAGCGCTGATACAATGAAAAGGCCAACACGCACACACACACAACATGCGCACACATGACAGTGGTGATGAATTGTGCATGGCTAGGGAAATGAACTAGTAAAAGGACAGCGTTGTAGAGGTGGGTTTTGAGAAGTGATTTGAATGAGGAGAACGTTTGACAGTTATGGACCTCCCCTGTCAAGATGGGAGAAGGCACAACCGCCATGTGTTTTACATTTGAAATTGGGAAGGCGAAATTTACGTGTGTCGAGGAAGAGTGGAGGGTGCGAGATGGAGTATACAGATGGAGTACTTACTTAATAATAATAAAATAATAATTACGGTATTTATAATGCGCTTATCTTATAATAATAACTCTAAGCGCGCACTCACAACTCGCGCATGCATGCGCACGCTTAGACAACGGCTCGCGTACCACAAAAATTGAAATACATTATGACAGTCGACTTGGGGTGGGGAGTGTGGTGATATGGTGCTAGAATTGTTGAAAGAGGTGAGTTTTGAGGGCGGACTGGAAGGAGGAGAGAGAGTGTTTCTGACGGAGAGAGAGTGGGAGAGTGTTCCAGGCGGATGGACCGTATACAGCAGGGGCCGAAAGTGCTGAGTTTGGTGTGGGGGATGTGGAGGCGGAGAGGGTTGGAGGCGGAGCGGGGAGGAGTGTAGGGGTGAAGTAAGTTGGAGAGATAGGCAGGAGCGCAGTTGTTCAGGGATTTGTAGCAGAGAGACAGAATCTTGTATTGGATGCGTTGGGGGATGGGAAGCCAGTGAAGGAGTTTGAGCAGGGGAGTGATGTGGTCGGATTTTTTCTTTCTGAGGACGAGGCGGGCAGCATTGTTCTGGACATGCTGGAGGGTGAAAGTGGTGGAGTGAGGGAGGCCGGAAAGGAAAGAGTTGCAGTAGTCAATGCGAGATAGGATGAGAGAGACAGCAAGTTTGGTGGCAGCTTCAGTAGTGAGGTATTTTCTGATCTGACTGATGCGGCAGAGGTGGAAATAGCATGCCTGTGCCGTGGCAGAGACAAAGCTGGTCTTGGAAAGAGGAATCGAGGATAACGTCGAGGTTTTTGGCCGAGTCAGAGAGGGAGATGGGGGTGCTGTCGAGTTGAAGGTGGAGAGAGGAAGGGAGCTGGGAAAGTTTCTGGCGAGTGCCTAACAGCATGGCTTCCGTTTTGTCGTCGCTCACCCCTCCTGTCCCCCCCCCCCCCCCCTTACGCCTGTCACCCCTCCCAGGGTATAGGCCGTCGACGAGAGACCTCCAGCGACTCCTGTCCTGTGCTTCTCCTTCGATTTTACTCCAGGTGGTTCCCAGTCTCTTGATGTCTGCTTGGAGGTCTCGACGCCAGGTGTTTCTCGGCCTGCCTCATTTCCTCTTTCCCTGGGGGTTCCATGACCATGCCTGCCTAGTGATACTGGAAGCTGGCTTTCTCAGACTGACCAATCCATCCCCATCTTCTTCGTCCAATTTCATTCTCTGCTGTTATCTGCTCTGTTCTCTCCCAGAGTCTGACGTTACTGATCTCTGGCCAGTGGATTTTCAAAATTCTTCTAAGGCAACTGTTTATGAAGATCTGTACTCTGTTGACTGTGGATTTTGTCAATCTCCAAGTCTCTGCTCCATACAGAACTGCTTTTACGTTGGAGTTGAAAATCCGGACTTTAATGTGTTGTGACAGCTCTCTGGAACTCCACACTTTTTTTTCAACTGGAGAAAGGCTGCTCTGGCTTTACCGATTCGTGCTCTGACATCTGCATCAGTGCCGCCTTTTTTGTCTATGATGCTCCCGAGATAGGTGAAGGACTCCACCTCCTCCAACGGGGTGCCAGCAAGCAAGACTGGTTCTTCCCTGGTTGCGTTCAGCCTCATTGTCTTTGTTTTCTGTTTGTGGATGGTGAGGCCCACTTGGGACGAGATGTCAGCAAGCCTTGTGGTCTTGTCCTGCATTTGTTGATGAGTGTGGGACAGTAAAGCCAAGTCGTCTGCAAAATCGAGGTCGTCAAGCTGTATCCACAGTGTCCACTGTATTCCACTTTGTCTGTGCTCTGTGGTCCTCTTCATGACCCAGTCTATGGCCAGTAGAAAGATGAACAGAGACAGCAAACATCCCTGCCTGACACCGGTTCTTACCTGGAGCTCCCTGGTGAACTGCCCTTCGTGGATCACGCGACATGTCATGCCATCGTAGCTGCTCTTGATCAGGTGGACGCACTTTGTGGGTACACCGTAGTGTCGTAGGAGTTTCCACAGAGACTCTCGGTCCACGCTGTCAAATGCTTTCTCGTAATCCACAAAGTTGACATACAGCGGGGAGCTCCACTCCAGAGACTGTTCCACGATGATGCGGAGAGTGGTGATCTGGTCTGTACATGATCGGGTTTTCCTGAATCCTGCTTGCTGGTCTCTCAGCTGGAGGTCAACGGAGCTCTTCATTCTCTTAAGGATGATCCTGTTAAAGACCTTTCCTGGTACTGACAGCAAGGTGATTTCTCTGTAGTTGGAACACTTGCTGAGGTCGCCTTTCTTGGGAAGCTTGATTAGGTACCCCTCCTTCCAGTCAGCCGGCACCTCCTCTTCCCAGATCTTTCCAAACAGTGGGTACAGCAGCTCTACTGTTGTCTCTAGGTCTACTTTCAGAGACTCCGCTGGGATACCATCTGGCCCTGCTGCTTTGCCCTTCTTAAAAAATTCCACTGCTCTTCTGATCTCTTCCCGGCTGGGTCTGTCACAGCTGATGGGTAGGTCAGTCTCTGCTGGCTGGATGTCTGGGGGGTCGGGTGGGCTGGGTCTGTTCAGTAACTCTTCAAAATACTCGGCCCATCTGTCGAGTTGGTCTGCTCTGTCTGCAATAGGCTTGCCTTCTTTGTCTTTTACTGGTCTTTCTGTTTGGCAATACTTGCCAGACAATCTTCTGGTAATGTCATAGAACTGTTTCATGTTGCCGCTGCCTGCTGCCTTTTCTGCCAGGTTGTCTGTGTAGGCCCTCTTGTCTGCCCTGATACTCCTCTTCACCTTGCGGTTGGCTTCCGAGTATTCCTCCTGTGCCCTTGCTTTGGCTGCTCTCGTGCGACTGTTGTTGACAACTGCTTTCTTCTGCTTCCTCACTTCTATCTTCTTCAAGGTCTGTGCCGACAGCCAGTCCTTGTGATGGTGTTTCCTGAACCCTTCAGTGTCTTTGCAGGTTAAATTCAGCGCCTCTCTAACTGCCTTCCATTGCTGCTCTGTGGTGACTGCCTCCTCTTCATTTACTAGCTCCTGTAACGCTTGAAACCGGTTGGACAGCACCAGTTTGAACTCTTCTCTCACTCCAGTCCCTCTCAGGAGGCCTACATTATAGCGCTGTCTTCTTTTTGTCTCTGTGCAGCTTTTCTTTAACTTGAGCTTTATTCTTAAGGTAAGCAGATGGTGGTCTGAGGCGACATCTGCTCCCCTCCTCACTCAAACATCTTGAAGGGATCTTCTAAATTTCTTGCTAATGCAGATATGGTCTATTTGGTTCTCTGTAGTATGGTCAGGTGAGACCCAAGTTGCTTTGTGTATTCTTCTGTGTGGGAAGATGCTGCCTCCAATGACAAGTCTGTTTAGAGCACAAAAATCTACAAACCTCTCCCCGTTCTCACTCATCTCCCCTAGTCCCTGTCTCCTCATCACCTCTTCGTATCCGGTGTTGTCCTCCCCTATTTTGGCATTAAAATCGCCCATGATGATGGTGTCACGACCCCGCTCCCGGGGTGCGAACTATGAGCGCTACCGCTCGAGACTCACCCAACCTACACTACCACAAACCTAACACAAACACCAGAGGAACAATAACAACGACGTTTATTAAATACCCTAACAAAAACTAACTATTCACACTCAATCCTAATCACGCACTCACCCGTCACATTCACACACACACATACGTCCAGACTCCCCAAACTAAATATCCTTAGTACACAATACACAATAACAACAAATAAACTAAATAATCCTAATACAATACAAAATAACAATATATAAATAAAACGACTATCCTTACTACTAAAAAGGAAAGAAACTGATGAACTTAAATCATATGCCAATAGACCCCGCCGGAAGCACAAGCGTCAAGCGCTAGAGCCAGTTGTACCAACGCCTTTGCTTCCGCGGAGAGTCTAACACAGCACGTGGCTCCTTAAGCAATACGATAATTCACTAGCACAATATCAACTAAATGAACCAAGTACGCTTGCTTACTAACTCAAATAAAGATCGAGAACAGTGAACACAATTCGTGCGGTACTATATCTCCCCAAAAGGACCAAGAACAACAAGTTTGAATTAAACTAACAAATTATACATTAATAGCAAAAGGCTCTTTAACTAACACTTCTCAGAATAAACAATACTGCGTGTACAAATGGAACATATGTCCTTAACTCAACATGACTGACAGTAAGCTGAATAAACAATATCACGTCTACAAGTGGAGACTAAACAATCACATATAATTGAAAGTTGAATAAACAATATATTTTACGTCACGTGACCTTCTCGCCGGAAGCACAACCGTTGAGCGCAGTTCAACTCGACGCTCTTGCTTCCGCGATAAGGTCTTCCGTAACACAGGCTACTTTAAACAATATAACTCCAAATGTTACTGTACCAAAACTCCTCTCGCAATACAGCTGCTCCAAGGAGATGAAATATACTAACGTGCTTAATATAACATAACTATACAAAACTTCACATAAGCAAATTAGAAATAACTATATGGGACGACCCGACCTGACTAAATACGAGGCGTGCCGCGACACTCGCGAAGGCACCCAGGTCCGGTGTTGTAGCCCACAAGGCAGAGTGACAACGTCAGCTTCCACGCAGAGTACCACAGCACGGTGGCAGACTAGCTGGTTTGTTCTTTGGATTTTAAAGATGCACTAAAACACAGGTGCAAAAATACTCATATGAATAACTAACAAAAGAATACAAAATAATCACATCACCCTTCCCGCAACTTTAACTGCCGTCTTTTATATTCCCTTCACCTTTTTCCCGCAACAATAAACTCGACCTCCACAAAATACATATTCACAATCGCACGCTTCCTGCAACAATAGCCTCAACATATCCCCTTCACCTTTCTCCCGCAATTAATGCAACCTCAAAACACATATTTACACGTGACCACCTGACTCACTTCCGATATTTACACCCCTATGACGCTAAATTCCTGAGACGAACTCAGTCGCCTACTCAGCGTTAAATCCCAATAACTAAACCCCGCTAACTACTCTAGAAACAAAGTACAATAACTAACATTCACTTCTATACCCTACTCTCCGCTATTCTACGCCTGCCCCCCCCCCCCCCCCCAATACATACTAGCCAACATAATACAGAACAAGCAAACACAAACAAACCCCCCGAGCAAAAGGCCACTAGAAAATTGTTGCGTGCACTTAACTTTCATCCGTGAAGACGCCCCGGCTAGGACGAAGACAAACAAGACAAGACAAGCCAGGGGTAAAGTCGTCGCAGCTCTCTTCTCTTCTCAGGACACCGACCTCTGGGATCAACCAGGGCCGTCTCGTAGGGACGCCACAGAAGGACGACACAGCTACTTGAGGCGGCGGCAAATGGAAACCCACGCCCGCACAAACCCCCCTCAGAGACTATGTTGAAAAACGACTATTCCTGTCCGCTGGTGGAATGCGAATGACTAGTAATTTTAATACCGTTAGATTGGCAAAAAACTGCTCATTACCTCGCGTGATGTAAAACACGTGAAGCAGGTACCACCCGATGACGTTCAGACTGGGTGGCCACATGGCTGCACGCCGTCCACCCAACCCTCGCACAGCAGCAAAACTCGTGCAAAGGCCATATACTACACACCTACGCTATCATTACCCGGTGACTAACTAAATCCTGTCACCCCTCTAAACTTACCCTCCTACAAAAATAGACGAAAAAAATCAGTGTCGTGACAGCTCTTCATGACCTGAATACAGAATCATCTCCCCACTTAACAGCCTTTTCTGACCAGACTGCATCCATCTGGCTTCACTGATACCTAGCAGGGAAAGGTTGTACTTTTGCATTTCCGCTGCTATCTGGGCGGCCTTGCCGCTCTGGTACATGGTCTTGACATTCCATGTGCCCATGGTTGTGTCCCTGGATAGAGAGAGGCGGCTCGGTCCTGTGGCTTCTGAAGACTTCCGGCTTTCACCACAGGACGTCATAAATCTTCTGGTAGAAGAACCTTCCTCCTCCAGGAAAGAAATTGCTGTTTGTCTTTTCGTTGGCATTTTTGTAGCTATTTCCTTATTTGCAGGGTGGGGAAGCTACTCCCAAGCCCAACCCCCTTACTAGGAGGACCAGGGGTTTTCTGTTGGGGTCACCTTCCCTTAGACCATGTTGGTTTACGGCACCTTATTTCATTCGGTGCACCCCTCTCGCGAGGGACCCCCTATCCACCACCCAAGGGACGCGCCTCAACGCCATATGGTCCCAGTGCAAGGATACAGATGGAGTAAGTCAGATATAGGCAGGAGAAGTCAGGTTGATAGAGTTAAAGCACATGCAGGACAGTCTATACAGAATGTGTTCTTGTACGGGCAGCCAGTGGAGTTTCTTAAGGGCGGGGTGGATATGGTCGTGCTTACATGCAAGAGGTACAGATCCTTATGAGCCAGTGCGGCTGTGGGGCTCATGACAATCTATGCTTCTTGCTGACAGCTCTTTGTATCCATGTTCCTCCATGGCTTGGACCCTTTGGTATCAAATTAACGGATTTAAGAAATGTGATATGCGTCCAATAGCACCCAAGGGGTTCATTCTCTGCTAAACACTTTGCAAGTCAACTGTGCAAGTTTCAGGTGATGGATGGACAGTAGCTTACAAGGTGCACTGTTTTTCTCTAAAATGTATTTTTTCGAAAAATACTTACCGATGACATGACTGTCAGGAAACAGTCTACTTGCTTACCAATTTTAGCCTAAGACCCAAAGGGTCCCTCCAGGAGGCTCTCGGGGATCCCTAACAGGGACGAGAGTAGCCTCCCCTGCCCATCCGGTCACGTGCCCGGTGGTGTCTCCTTTAGCCAGTTGTCTACGGAGTTACCAGCGGCAAGCGGGGAGGAGGGAGGGACCTCCGAGTCATGTCATCAGTAAGTATTTTTCGAAAAAATACATTTTAGAGAAAAATTGATTTGTTTCCTCAAAACACATTACCAATGACATGACTGTCAGGAAGAATGCCAAAAAGGAGGAGGGTGCCGCACAATCCCTTTCAGAAACCTCATTAGGGACGAAGACGGCCCGTCACTCCTGATCACACACTCCCGACAATTTTAGCGAAGTGCATACCTAAGGCGCCGGGGGCGCCTGGAGGGAGTGCTGTGCCGCAGAGATGTCGCCCACCAGTGAGAGGTTGTCGCGCTGGACTGTCAGGTCGCGGAGGTAGAAGCGGGCAAAGGTGGTTTCGGCCCGCCACCCCACTGCAGCCACAATGTCCTTAACCGCACAGTTGCGGTCAAAGGCTAGACTTGCGGCCATAGCGCGAACTTCATGGGCGCGTATCCTGAGGGCCTCGGCTCCCTGTGGGGAGAGGTCGCGATAGGCGGACCGTATTACCCAGCGGAGCCAGGAGGAGATCGTTTGGGCAGAGATGTCAGTTCTGCCGGCGGTCAGAGGCAAAAAGAGACGAGTCCGTCCCCTCCGTACGGACTTGGAGCGACGCAGGTAGATACGGAGTGCACGCACCGGATCTTGCTGCCGAGTCTCCCGAGGAAAGTCGGGCCCTTTAAGTGGCCGAATAGCAATGACCTGAGGCGCCGTCAAGGGAGATCTAGTCTTAGCGAGAAAGGAAGGATCCGGGAGAAGCTGAACGGAGCCATCCACTCGGAACTGCAGGCAGGAAGGGCGAGACGAGAGCGCGTGGAGCTCGCCGACGCGGGCTGCCGTGGTGAGGGCCACCAGGAAGCAGGTCTTCTGAGTCACGTCCGCGAAGCTGGCCAGATGGAGCGGTTCGAAACGGTCCGAATTCAGCCAGGTGAGGACCCAGGGGAGGTCCCAGCGTGGGACGAGGGAGCGGGAAACCGGACGCTGCAAGCCAAAATGCGCCATAAGGTCGGCCAGGTTCTTGCAGGTGCCAGGGTCAGGACGGCCGAGGTGACGGTAGGTGTCGGCAATCATGGAGAGATAGCCACGGATCGTGATGGGAGCCAAACCTTGGTCTTGGAAAAGCCAGAGGAAGAAGTCCGCGAGCTGAGGGGTCGTCAGGTCGACGGGGGAGAGACGACGGTCAGAGCACCAGGCATGAAGCACTCGCCACTTTCCCTCGTAGACACGTCTGGTGGAAGGTCTGCGGGCTGAAGCGATGGCGTCCACTGCCGCACTCGAGAAGCCTCTAGCGGAGAGGGCGTGCCGCACAATCGCCAGGTGTGTAGGAGAAGTCGCTCGGGGCAGGGGTGGAAGAGCGGCTGGCGGGGCTGCTTGAGCATCGTGCGAGGGGTGGGAAGTGGAAGGGGTGGTTCCGTGGTGAGACTGAGCAGGTCGGTGGTCCATGATCTGTCCCAGGAGAACGGGGCCACCAGGAGAAGGACTGCGTTGCACCCCCGGAGCTTGAGCAGGACTTTGGGGACCAGGACCGTCGGAGGGTAGGCGTAGGCAACTAGTCCGTCCCAAGAGATCGAGAGCGCATCGACTGCCCAGGCCAGCGGGTCGGGAATCGGGGAGACGAAGAGGGGAAGCTGGTGGTTCCACCTGGTGGCGAAGAGGTCGACAAGGGGAGTCTCCCAACGCTCGCAGATCAGGCGAAAGATGTCCCGGCGCAGGGTCCATTCTGTGTGAAGAAGCTGGCCCCGCCGAGAGAGGGAGTCTGCCAGAACGTTCAGGTGACCCGGAATGTGACGGGCTCGTAGGGAGATGCCGCGGTCCTCGCACCAGCGAAGGAGTCAGTAGAGAAGGATGCAGAGGTCGGGCGAGCGGGTCCCTCCCTGCTTCTGTATGTAAGCGACGACCGTGGAGTTGTCAGAGAGGACAAGGAGGTCCTGTTTCCGAAGATCGGGTTCCCAAGCGCGGAGGGCCTGCCAAACCGCATTCAGCTCCAGCCAGTTGATGTGCCGCGAAGCCAGGTCCTCGTTCCAGCGGCCGGCCGCAAAGCGAAAACTCGGGAGAAGGTGAGTGCCCCACCCGACGAGACTGGCATTGACGCAGAGAGAGAGACGGGGCAGTGGTGAGGTCAGGGGAATCCCGGAGCCGAGCCAAGAAACGTCCGTCCAGCGAAGCAGATGGGGCCGCAGCATAGGAGGTATCGGCACCAGGGTGGAGAGATCGCCGGAGGACGGTCTCCAGTGGAGGAGAAGATGCAATTGAAGAGGACGAGAGTACAGACGACCGAGGGGAAGGAGATCTGCCGCAGCACTCATCAGGCCGAGGAGCTGGAGCCACACCCTGGCGGGGACAGCCGCTTCCTGAGCTACCAAATGGGCAAGATCGGCGAGTTTCTGGATCCGAGGCTCGGGAAGACGCACTAGGTTGCGGTCGGTCACAAACTCCATCCCCAGGTGCACGAAGTGGCGAGAGGGAGTGAGGTCGGACTTGCCAGCGTTGACCAGGAAGCCGAGGCGAGATAACAGGAGTAGAAGCGCATCCCTGTCCAGGAGAAGAGAGGCCACCGACTGGTTCCGCAGAAGAAGGTCGTCCAAGTAGTTGGAGATCGGGATGGAAGAAGAACGACGGGCTCTGGCTACCACGGCGTTCATGATCCGCGTAAATATGAATTTTTCAATTAAAATGACTTTTTTTGAAAAATACTTACCGATGGTATTACACATAGGAAATAGCTCTTAGCTAGCCTAATTTTAGCCAAATTTTGGTTGTGTCCGTATAAGTGAGTGTTGGCAGGAGTGGGGCGCCATAGACCATGCCAAACCCGAATAGCCTCCCCTTACTCACATTCGGTACAAGATTACCCAGCATACCCCAGTTTAGTTCTTAGCGAACTGCGGCAAGCGGGGCCGGTGGGAGGGACCTTCAAGTAATACCATCGGTAAGTATTTTTCAAAAAAATTCATTTTAATTGAAAAATTCATTTGTTTTCTCAAAACACATTACCGATGGTATTACACATAGGAAGAATCACAAAGAGGAGGTGGGTGCCGCTATAGCGCCCCTACTGCCAACAACATTGCCCACAGACTCGCCCTCCAGCAGCAAACTCCCGATAATTTTAGCTAAGATATCTGCGGCGCCCATGGCGCCGGGAGGGAGTGTTGCGCTGCTGCGATGTCTCCCACCAGCGAGAGGTTCTGTCGCTGGGTGGAGGGGTCCCTCAGGTAGAAGCGGGCGAAAGTGGTCTCCGCTCGCCATCTCATAGCCGCCACAATGTCTTTGACTGCACAAGTGCTGTCAAAGCGGGACTTGCGGCCATGGCTCTGACCTCGAGCGCCTCGATGTTCAACATGTGGCATCAACAGGTCAAGGTCCTGGAAGACCGGGCGGATAACTCCCCGGAACCAGGAGGAGCAGGTCTGGGCTGAGATGTCTCGTCTACCTGTGGACAAAGGGAGAAAACAGGTGTGTGCGTCCTCTGCGCAAGCTTGGTCCGGCGCAGGTACACACGTAAGGCTCTCACCGGTTCCTATTGTCTGGTCTACCGAGTGGAAACCGACACTCGTAAGGACGGAAAGTCATCAACTGTAGGGCCACCAAGGCGACCACGACTTGGCCCTGAAGGCTGGTACCGTTAGCAGTTGCACGGCGCCTTCCGTCCGTAACTGCCAGCAATCTGTGTGAGACAACAGCGCGTAAGTTTACTGACCCTGGAAGAGGTGGCTAGGACACACGTAAGGCTCTCACCGGGTACTGAAGTCTGTTCTCCCGGGTGGCGCCCATACACGCGCAGGGCGAAACATCTGTCGCCGTCAGGGAGGCCGCGTCTCGTCCAGGAAGATGTTTCAGGTAGCAGTAGCATGAACCGGTCGTCTGGCACTGCAAGCAATCTGGGTGTGTGAACAGCGTGCGTAGTACTGACGCTGGAGGTTGAGTCAAGGACTGCCCTGAAGCTCTCTTCCTTGCTACATCCGTCAAGCGCGTCATGTGCAGGGTTCCAACGGACGGGGTTGAGACCACGTAAGCCCCCATGGTAGATCTTGGTCCACGCGCAGCAGAGCTGGGCATTCCAGAGCGAAGAGAGCCTCCGAAGGCGAGGTTTTGCAGCTACCCGGGTCTGATGAGCGAAATCGCCTGTAGGAGTCGGCGATCATGGTTAGATAGTCCCGAACGGTAACGGAGACCGTCCCTGGGCGAAAAAAACCAGAGGAAGCACTCCGTCAGCTGGGGCTTCGTCAAGTCCAGAAGGAAAGAAGGCTGTCGTCAGTCCCGTCACACAGCGCTCGTCGTCTACCCTCACAACTCGTCTGGTTGAGGGTCTGCGGGTTGTCTCGGTAGCACCCATGGCCGCCCTAGGGAAGCCTCTGTGGTAGAGAGCTTGCTGCCCAATCTCCGGGTGTGTTGGAGGAGTCCAGGGCCCGGGTGTTATGGCGGCTGTCCCGGTTGCTAGAGCATCATGCGAGTAGTGGAGAGCTGCAGAGGGGGGCATGAGGTGACGAGCTGACCCCGACTGGTGAAGAGGCAAGCGCCCCGAGCCAGGAATGCGCACCTACATCCACAACCTACAACACAAGGAATGTCGGACAACCAAGCGTATAACTCGGCATTCAATCTCGATGGCGAGCAGTGAAGTTGGAAGATCTGGACACAGCGACGCCTCCCCGCACGGCAGGCCTCCAGCGCACTAGCCTCTCCCAATACGCCCTCCTTCTCCAAGCAGAAGAGGTGTCAGGTTGAACAGTGATCCCCTAGCATGTCATCAGTCCTAAGAGAACTGAAGAAGGTACTGAGGGTCGCTCCTACTCTGCACTGCTCCCGTCCTACTGGGAGTCCCACTCGAACAGGACGGCCACGCACTCCATCCTCGACGGAATCCACGTTTAGAAACACGTAGTACCTGTCCCGTAGCGTAGGCCCTCTAGTCGACGGCGAAGTGGGCAGGATCCCAGCCTACCGCCCGGCTTGCCAACTGGTTACGACTTCGAACCTCGAGTTGTCCCAAAGTCTTGGAGACGCACCGCTGCTCTCAGGTCTTTGTCTAGCATCTGCCAAGATGACGAGGCACTTGCGTCGAGTCGAAGGACGAAGACCGTGCTCCATATCCACCGTCTAGTGTACGAGAAGAGTCGACCATACTGCCGCGGGACCGAGCACAAACCGCCTCTCAGGAACTAGTTCCTGCCATGCTGTCACGTCTAACTCCCGGTACTTGCGCCCCCGGGCGCAGGATCCACAGCGCCGAATGGGTAACTTCACGAAGGAGCTATCGAGGGCAAGTCCATCCGCTCCGGTCAGTCGCTGCAGCATGCCGGAACTCCAAGTCGTCTCTGCCCAGGCAAGCGCATGCTTCTGCTAGGTCCCGAAGCTGTCGTCTTAGGAGAAGACAAAGTGCTCGGTCACCGCTGACCACGGCCAGACCAAAGCGAAGTGTAGCA
Organism: Semisulcospira habei; assembly: GCA_036245525.1. Lineage (NCBI taxonomy): Eukaryota > Metazoa > Mollusca > Gastropoda > Semisulcospiridae > Semisulcospira > Semisulcospira habei. The sequence continues at coordinate 181,999,177 of BTPG01000002.1, read as the reverse complement.
CCCCGCCGGGAGAAGGATGCGACGAACTGAAACTTGTCTCAGCCGGAGCTTAATCTGAACTGTGTGCGTTACCCCCATGTAGACCGAAGACGGTGCCCGAGGTGAAGTCAGTCGGACCAGTCCTCCACCCGCGCTGACCTGTATGAAGGTAGGCTGCTACTTGCTAGTCAACAATCGCCCGCCTGGAGTATGCTGCCACTGACGATCACGGGACTGTGCCGTCGGCGTCACAAAACGTCGCCTCCGTCTCTCGGATGTAAGTCACACAATCCGGTGCAGCAGACGAACTGCGCCTCCGCGGAAGAGTGGTCCCTGCCAATCCCGTCTGATGGTCTGCGATGACCTCGCGCCTGTCCTGCCACAGTGTTCCTGAAAGACTGCTACAACCAGCGGTGCAAGCAGCGTGAATCAGCTGTGCCACAGTTCTTGTAAGCCTCCTTGTCGGACTGCCCGGGGGGCCAAGGAAGTTCTCCAATGCGCGGTGCGCTGCGTGGCCGACTCTCCCACTCGGTCGGCCGCGAGTAATCGTGTAGGACGGACTCTCGAGTCATCCGATCGAAGTCTGTAGCCGCAGCAAACCGTTGGCAGCGGAAGAGAAGTATGATCACAAAGTTGAAGCCACCAGTGCCTCCCCCGGCGCCCTGAAGCGGAGACAGAAGCCGAACAGATGAGGGCGGGACTTGAAATGCTTGGACGCGATGAGGGGACCTGCTTCGTCCAAGGCCCGAGGAGACTCTCTCCTCTATCTCCACGCAGTTGGCGGCGAATCCAAGACCTCTCGGAACTGCGAGCGTAGCGACGAGGAGAAGCTATCATCGTCCAGCCACAGCGAACGACGTCCTCTGGAGTCCAGCAGAAAAACCGTCTGTCCCGCATGCAGGAGAAGGGATGTCTAACCACTCCGAAGTCCGGGGAACCGGCCGGCGGTGATCCAACGAAGGTGGACCCAGCACTTGGAAGGAACAACGTAGTCTCAGAGGGCCGCTCCCACGAACGAAGATAATTCGGAGCGCCTGTCTTCCCCTTGCGAAGCGAGCCAAAGGAACTGGGACGTCGTCTCCTGTTCCTCTTGTACCCCTGGTCTCTGTGTAGTGAGCACCTGCTTCCGAATAAGGCGCACTGAAAGATCGTGAGCGACTGCCGGGACCAGAATCCCATCGTGAGGTCGTCTCTCTGCACTGCATCTAGAGCGGGCTCTCGTCTGCATGGTCGAGGCGAGGTGTGGCCCAACATCACTGAGCCGGGATCTTGTCGTGTGAAGTGCAGCGGTCCTGTAGTCCTTGCAGTCGCCACAAGCCAAGAAGTGCCGGTGTAACCCGCGACTGGAGGTGGCGCCAACGCGTGAATAGCCCGGGCGAGGGCACCCAACATAATCATAATAATATATGAAATAATCAATGCTTATTGTATGAGTACTATTTGATTGTAATTGCCCTTAAAGGGATAATCAAGTTATTTAAATTAAATTGAAATATGAGAGACAGAATACCCCTCTGTTTTCTCATCTCCATTTCTCAAACTGAAGTAATCGGTTCAGAGGTTCCAGTATTATAACCTTTTAAGGATAAGATTGATTGATTGATTGTACATTGCTTAACGTCCCGACAGCAACAAGGCTTTCTCAGGACGTGCCTGCACTGCTTGTGAAAAAAAACTAAACAGAAAATTGAATGTATGTCGCCAGCCGGTCAAATACATTAAATAAACCTACAACATGGGGCATAAATAAAGCTAAGACCATTTAGCAACACACATCCAATATCAAGAGCTACAGGCAGTGCAGACAGTAGGGAGAGTTTTAAAAAGGCAAATACAGGTGAATGGACAAAGGGTAGACAGAAACACATGCCCCAGAATAGAGAGAAAAACCCACCCTGTGGGGCTGACCAGGGTGACCCTGGGAACTAAAAAATACCTAACCCCACCCAAGTCCCCCAGGGCAGACCCGGGTGGGGGTTTTAAGGATAAGAGGTGTTGCGCCCCAGCGGCCTGGCGAACTGCTGCGCCGCTGGGAATGCAACCTTTTAACACCTGTGGCAAAAGGGTTAAAAAACGCCTAGCTGGAACGGAAAGACCCTGTGTGTCGTACCACGACAAACGCCCAAACCCAATCGTGTTCGCTACCGCGCCAAACATGCTCTCAATTAGACACTAGTCACTGTCCTGAGCCCGAAAAGCCGAGCAGTAGCTTCTGCATGTCCTGTCTATGAATTGTCGTCTGGCCCGGGAGCGGAAGCATCGTAGGTTCGGTAGCCGACGCCAGCCCTCCGCGAAAAGCGACTACAAGGTACTGGGCTGGGACACCTAGGTCACTGCCGTTGACTTGGGCCCACCTTGTTACTCTGGCCGGCTCTGTCAATCTGTTGCTTGTCCACTCTGGCCTGCGGAAGGACAGTGGAGCGGTCAACTCTCGAGGCCGGGTCCGTTGAGAGTACGGGTCCAGAGCCGGCGGAAGAATCATTGGTTTTAGCCATTTAAGTAATTAATAATAATTAGCGCATTAAATAGGCGCTTTATCCCAATTGAAAATCGGCTCAAAGCGCCGCCGCGAACTGAACCCAACAAGCACGCTCACGTGAATCACGCGCATTCACTCACACACTGTACATAAACACAGAACATTCACGTGGTGCTAAGGGCAAGCTCAAGCGAGCTACTGTAGTTTTTGGAAATTCAAAATCGTTTGTATTTGAAATTTGATTAAGTGGGCTGAAACTGATACCAAAGTGGAGGGGGAGGAAGAGCCGGAGTACCCGGAGAAAGAACCCCCGACGTAGTAGAGTTTGTCAGCTATCCCTCCTGCTGACAAGAGTCCAGAAAAAGGTATCTTGTGCTTTACTGGTCCGGGACCACCAAGTCACTGACACTGACTTGGGTCCCACCTTATTACTCTTGGGCGTCTCTGTCCGGCGATCTCTGATAGATGTCATACTCTCTCTGTGGGACAACAAGTCACTGCTTCTGACTTGGGTCCCACCTTGTTACTCTTGGGCGTCTGTCAGGCGACCTCTGAAAGGCGCCGCACGCTCTCTGAGTGACAACAAAGCCACTAAGTAGCAACGAACGATAAAGCAACACAATCTAGTAATATTTCGGGTAAATACCCCTTGTCAAATTAAACAAACAGAGAATCAGCCGCTACTTATCTTCTTTTGTAGAAGGGATGTGGCAACCAAGCCACTGCTTCCGACTTGGGTCCCACCTTGTTATTCTTGGGCGCCTCTGTCAGCGATCTCCGACAGGCGTCACACGCTCTCTGTGGGACAGCAAAGCCACTGCCTCTGACTTGGGTCCCACCTTGTTACTGTCAGGCGTCTCTGCCCGGTGATCTGATAGGCGTGGTACGCTCTCTGTGGGACAACAAAGCCACTGCTTCTGACTTGGGTCCCACCTTGTTACTCTCAGGCGTCAGTGCCCGGCGATCTCTGATAGGCGTCGTACGCTCTCTGTGGGACAACAAAGCCACTGCTTCTGACTTGGGTCCCATCTTGTTACTCTCGGACGTCAGTGCCCGGCGATCTCTGATAGGCGTCATACGCTCTCTGTGCTCTGTGGGACAACAAAGCCACAGCTTCTGACTTGGGTCCCACTTTGTTACTCTCGGACGTCAGTGCCCGGCGATCTCTGATAGGCGTCGTACGCTCTGTGGGACAACAAAGCCACTGCTTCTGACTTGGGTCCCCCCCTGGTTACTCTTGGGCATCTCTGTCGGGCGATCTCTGATAGAGTTGGACGCAATCGGCGGTAAGGCCCCCCAGCTGTAACCAACTCTCTTCCAGTCATGTGGCTGACACATCACAAGCGTGGGTCGACTCGCATCCTGCCCAGGGACGGCACCCCGCATGCTCGTCCGAAGGGCCCTGAAAATCGCCACACATCGTGCAGATACGAACCTAGTGACTGCAACAAGAGGGTACAATGATGAATGAGCGAGCGTGGCCTCCAAGGTCACGCAATAACAAAGCGCGCGCGCTGGTGAATCGGACATAAATGAATACAGTCGAATCAAACGAGTGTACAGCGCGTGCCGACGCTCGGCGCTCCTTCCCACCCAAGGGCGCCGGTCGAAGACATTCACCGAGATATTACCTGGCCATGGCGGAAAAAGGAGCAAACCCATGTATCACCAGTGAAGAGGAACCACCGACACCAGGTCGTAACAGCACGCCGCAAGGCACGGCCGGGTAGGAACGCAGGGCCGAAGCAGCGTCCGGAAATGTCGCAAGTCACAGTCCCCATGGCACAAACCAGTCGGCCCATAGCACCCACAGGTCGACGAAGCGTCACAGGCGTGAGCACTAATAACCCCAGTCAAGCCACAATCTCCAAAAGTTTCAAGTTCCAACGAACTAACAGTCAAGGTTGAACACGACCGGTCCAAGTACCAAAAGCAGAGCTCGAAACAGACACAACCTACTCCTGCCAGCTAAGAACTAAAACTGGGGTATGCTGGGTAATCTTGTACCGGATGTGAGTAAGGGGAGGCTATTCGGGTTTGGCATGGTCTATGGCGCCCCACTCCTGCCAACACTCACTTATACGGACACAACCAAAATTTGGCTAAAATTAGGCTAGCTAAGAGCTATTTCCTATGTGTAATACCATCGGTAATGTGTTTTGAGAAAACAAACCCTTGGGCTGAGGTTGAGACCGAAGGGGAGGGCCCGAAACTGGAAAACAGTCCCGTCGATGGCAAAGCGGAGGTACCGGCGGGAGGCTGGATGGATTGGGACATGCAGATAGGCATCGGACAGGTCCAGGCTGACGGCGAAGGCCATGGGCTGGACGGCAGCGCGAAGGGACCTGGCTGTCTCCATCCGGAAGGACGGGGCGGCGATGAACCGATTCAGGGCGGAGAGATCGATGATCGGCCTCCACTTGCCTCCAGGCTTGGGGACTACGAAGAGTCGGCTGTAGAAGGCGGGGGAGTCGTGGAAGGCGACGACCTCTGTAGCGGCTTTCTGGAGAAGAGCAGCGACTTCTCTGCGAAGGGCATCGGCCTTGGGCGGATCTGACGGGATCTCGGTCCACAGGGGGGAGCGCCGAAGCGGGGGCGGGGAACGAAAGGAGATGAGAAGACCGTCTGAGACAATGGAGAGGATCCACGGGTCGTCCGGAAACAGGGAGTGCCAGACGTCTCCGTGCAGGGCGAGCCTCCCGCCGACAGGCGACCCCGAAGCGGTCGGCGGGGGCGGAGGCGAGCAGAAGTCAGGGGGCCCTCCCACGCCCAGGGCGGCGGGCGGGCTTGGGCCAGGCTGGGACGGCAGGACGGGCAGAACGGGCAGGACGGGCGCGGCCAGGACCGGGCGCACGGGAAGAGGAGAGAGGACGGGAGGCCGAGGCGGAGGCCGTTGCGGAGGGTCTGACGAACTGCAGGGCGTGACCCGAGGCCTTGCGGGTTGGCGGAAAGCGAGACGAGGGGGCGCTGGGCCAACGGTCCTTGTTAGCTTCCTTCAGGGACTGCCAGGAAGGGCCGAAGAGGAGAGGAGCGCCGACCGGGGCCCGGCGGAGCTGGGATTTCACATCACGGGGAAGACCCAGGCAGGACTGGAGTACCACATCACGCCGCATCAGGTCACAGTTGGCGGCCGCCGCCATGGCGTTGACGGACGAATGGTAGGCCGCTCGGTTGGCTGCAACTGCCATGGTGTGAAGATCCGACAGCAGGGGAGGAGCGGAGGGAAGCCAGGCCGCCTCGATACGGTTAATGAAGGCTTGAGTGAGGAGCTCCAAAAATCCCGAACATGCGAGGGCGTTTCGGACGAGTGAGGCGGTACGTTCCAGGCCGCGAGGCAGGGCACGGTTGAGCTGGGAAGAGCCGCCGGCGAGCACCAGCGCAGGCGGATCCACGGAGGCAGCGAGCACAAGAAGGATTGCGAGTGGCCGGCGTACCAGGACTGCTGAAAGGCGATGTCGACACCGGAAGGCCAGCGGCGGTTGGAGAAGAAGTCCGAGTCGGAAGCAGAATCTCGCTGGAGGTGCGCAGACAGGGCGTCCGTTAGGTCACAGAAGGCAGGCGGCTGGGGAAGCGACTTGAATTTCTTAACCTGACGAGCAGCGTCCACAAAGGCGGCCGCTTTCCTCTTCAGCGGTGGGGAAGGTGGGCAGGAATCCGCGGGAAGGCAAGCCGCGATGAGACAGGCGGCATCGTCCAAGGCTCGGAGAGTCTCGCCACGAGGAGTGGACAGGGTAGCTGGAGACGCTGGATCATCCACCTGAGAGGGCGAACGGCTGCCGGACTCAAGCAAGGCCGACACGGAGTCCTCCGGCAGCAGGCTTAAGGTCTCTCCATCGATGGCAGGTGGTGGCGGCGGAGAAGACCGAAGCACAGGAGGTAAACTGACGCGCGCAGGCGGCGGAGGAGGAGCCGAGGGGCTATGCTGACGCCGCCGCGGGGAAGTAAGAGGCGAAGGGCGTCGGGAATGATGAGAGCGTCGATCCCGATGGGAACTACTGCGCCGAGAACGAGGCGGAGTCCTGTCGTCTCTACGACTCCTACGAGAGGAGTGCGGTGAGGGGCGCCGAGAGGAGCAGCGCTGCAGAAAACGGCTGCGCTGACGGGAGGCATAGGAGGAAGTCGAGCGAGAGGACGACGAATGCCGGGGGCTACGTCTCCTATCCACGCGATGAGGGCTAAGCCGACGGTCGACATCGTGGCGCCTGGAAGAACGGGGACGGTCTCTTCTGTCCCGAGGAGGAGGAAAAGGTGACAACTGTTGCGGTGCCCGGGGCTCAAGGAGGGGGGCACGTTGCGGGCTGGCAGCTGGGGCCGAAAGGCCACGGTGAAGGGTAGAAGGCGACGACGGTCGCGGTGCCCGGGGCTCATGGAGGGGGCACGTAGCCGGCTAGGCGACTCGCCGGAGGAGTCAGCGGGCTTAGGAGGGGGGGCCATAAGGCCAACACGTCTAGTAACAGGCGACAAAGGTCGCGGTGCCCGGGGCTCAAGGAGGGGGGCACAACTAGACGGAGGGGCCGAAAGGCCGACGCGTGTTTCGACGAGCGACAAAGGTCGCGGTGCCCGGGGCTCAAGGAGGGGGGCACGGAGCCGGCTTGGCGACTCGCCGGAGGAGTCAGCAGGCTTAGGGGGGGGCCACAAGGCCCACGCGTCTACTAACAGGCGACAACAGTCGCGGTGCCCGAGGCTCAAGGAGGGGGGCACAAAGCCGGCTTGGCGACTCGCCGGAGGAGTCAGCGGGCAAGGGCGGTGCGGACACCGTAGCAGGAATAGTCTTACCAGGCAGACGAGGCGTGCGTTTCTCCACTTCCGAGGAGGGGAGCTTGACTGGGTCCCGGCGTGCTGTGACAGGTCGCTCGCGCCGGTAGAACCTCCAAAGCTCCGACCAACGAACCTCCGGCCACGAAGAGCAGACAACGCAGGCGAGGTCCGAGGAGCAGCCAGAACCACTCCACCAAAAAGCTCCACCGCGCAGGCTTTAGGAAACGTCCACGGACCATGACACGAACAAGCCTGCAGACGTCGTGGGCAACTCCTATAAAATCTTCGTTCGCGAAGTCAAGCCAAGAGAGAGAGAGAGAGGCCACTGAAAGTCGCCGCAAAGGGGACAGGTGCGCACTTGATAACTGCAACACAAACCCAAAGATAAAAGGCGACCGGTGGCGGGAACTAACCCGCCTACATAACTTCCAAACCAGGGAAACGAGTGAAGCTCACGACGAAACGCGGGAGAGAACCAAAACAGTTCGAGACGAGACCGACGTCCGGCCCAGCCGGGCGAGACGTAGGCGGCGGCCGAGACGTTACCTGTCCATGGCGGAGCGCCGAAGCACAAACCACCGCGAGCGACGGAAGCCGAGAAGCAGAAGAAGGCCCCAGGCCCAGCTAACAGCACGAGGCACAGACGAGGGCTAGCAGAGAAGGAGGCGACGCCAGAAGCAGAGACGAGAGGCTAGGCGAAGACAGGCCGGTAAGGACGGTCGAACCGTACACAGTCTACGAAGGGTCAGAGGCTCAGGTAAACGTGTGCGTACGCTGACAGCGAAGTAGACAACTGGCTAAAGGAGACACCACCGGGCACGTGACCGGATGGGCAGGGGAGGCTACTCTCGTCCCTGTTAGGGATCCCCGAGAGCCTCCTGGAGGGACCCTCTGGGTCTTAGGCTAAAATTGGTAAGCAAGTAGACTATTTCCTGACAGTCATGTCATCGGTAATGTGTTTTGAGGAAACAAATAAATGTGTTCATTTAGGCGATGCAATACATGTGACAGCGATCTGTTCACCAGGACAGCCAGTGGTAAAATGAAGCACGAGCACTAGGGTGTTGGGTTTTACTGGGTCGTTAGGGTCTGTGAAGCTGTTACAAAGTAGACTCCGCAAGAAATTTCGTTTTTGCATCTCAGTGCTTGAAGTCATGAGAACAGCAGAGCTTTCAGTATGTTATTGCCTTAAAATAATCGCACCACTTAAATGGCCAGACTTCATTCCTTTAGAAAAATTCAGATCTGTCTTTAACTCGGTACATCCTAAGCATGAAATTATAATCTTTGTAGATATCCTTTGAGGTCTGTGTCACATTTCAGGTGACAGATCGACCATGGCAATTTAAGGGTGGTGTGGGAATAGCTTGGCGCCTACAGGCGCCAAGCTATTCTGACACCACCCTTGAACTATCATGGTTAATGCACATCCTGTCACAGCATGTCACGGCTTTATGTGTTAGTGACCTACCTTGAGTTTTTTATTGTGGCATGGAGGTAATCAGGGTGTTCCTGCACAACCAGTGGGTCTTTTTGCCCATGCACAATCAACGTAGGGCAGGTGATTTTTTTTACCTCTTCAGTGCAGACATCACCTGTAGCAGTAAAAATGGATTTTTCTCTAAAATGTACTTTTTCGAAAAATACTTTACTGATGGCATTATTACTAGGAAGGTTCGCTTAGCATGCCAATTTTAGCCCAAAAAAACTCGTGTACCTCACAACCGGGGAGGCGACTCTAGGGAGTCATTACCAAGAGACCCTGAGTAGCCTCCCCTGCCTCTATCCGGTGGCACGCTCACCATTTCCCGCCAGTCTCTGAGCCTTAGCTCCACTGCGGCAAGTGGGGTAGGAGGGAGGGACCTCTGAGTAATGCCATCGGTAAGTAGTTTTCGAAAAAATACATTTTAGAGAAAAATCCATTTATTTTCTCAAAATCTTTACCGATGGCACTACTACTAGGAAGAATGGTGAAAAGGAGGAGGGTGCCGCATTCTTGGCACACCTTTCCCATGCCTGAGCGCCTCCACGCGAAACGATCAAAGCCCCTCCCTACGCGCCCACTCCCGACAATTTTAGCTAGGTGTTACCTATGGTGCCGGGAGGGAGTGCTGCGCCGCCGAGACATCCCCCACTAGGGCCAGGTTGTCGCGCTGGCCGGATAGGTCTCGCAGGTAGAAGCGGGCGAAGGTAGACTCAGCCCGCCAACCCATGGCCGTCACAATGTCCCTCACTGCGCAGTTTCGGTCAAAGGCAATGCTCGCCGCCACTGCTCTGACTTCGGGTGCCCGGATGCGCATCGTCCTGGCCTTCTCTGGGGTGAGCTCTTTGTACGCCGACTGGATGACCCAGCGTAGCCAGGAGGAGATCATCTGCGCCGAGATGTCTCGTCTGCCCAGAGCCAAGGGCAGGAAAAGGCATGAGCGCCCTTGTCTTAGTGGCTTAGTTCTGCACAGGTATGCTTTAAGCGCCCTGACCAGGTCCTGTAGGCGGGACTCCCAGGACTGGTCCGTTGCCCTGAGCGGACGGACAGTCAATACTTGAGGTGCGGACACTGGGAGGTGGTTCTTGGCCAGAAACGTAGGGTCGGTGAGAAGCTGCACCAAGCCATCGGTCCTGAGTTGAAGACAGGAGGGTCGCACCGAGAAGGCGTGTATCTCGCTAACCCGAGAGGCTGTGGCGAAGGTGAATAGGGAGCAGGTCTTCCTGGTTAGGTCTCCAAGGCGCGCGAGTGGTAGGGGCTCGAATCGTTCCGAGTTGAGCCAGGTGAGCACCCAGGACAAGTCCCAGCGCAGACTCAACGAGCGTGAAGCCGGCTGTTGCAGATCAAAGTGCACCATCAGATCCGCGAGGTCTTTGCAATGCCCCCGGGTCCGGCCGTCCCAAGTGTCGATAAGTATCTGCCACCATCGCCAGGTAACCTCGGATGATGATGGGGGCCAGGTTCTGTTTGGAGAATAACCACAGAAAGAACTCGGCCAATTGGGGGTTAGTCAGGTCCGTGGGGGCGAGTCGCTCCACTTTCCTTCGTAGACGTTTCTGGTAGAGACCCTCCGAGCCGCTGCAATCGCTTCCACTGCTGCACCCGAGAAGCCTCTTGCTGCAAGGGCCTGCCTGACAATCTCCAAGTGTGTAATAGCAGTCGTTCCGGGCATGGATGAAACAGCTGCTGCCTGGGCTGCTTAAGCATCGTACGTGGCGTCGAGAGCTTCAGCGGGGGGGGCCGTCGCAAAGCCCAGAAGGTATGTGGTCCAGCTGAAAGGGGCCACGAGGATCAGGATCATATTGCCGCCCCTGAGCTTCTGAAGCACCTTTGGTACCGACACTGTGGGAGGGAACGCGTATGCAAGGAGTCCGTCCCACGGTATGGAGAGCGCGTCTACAGCCCAGGCTTGTGGATCCGGTAAGGGGAGATGAAAAGAGGCAGCTTGTTGTTCCACCTCGTGGCGAAGAGGTCGATCATCGGAGTCTCCCAATGTACGCAGAGCAGCTGGAAGATATCCGGGTGCAGCGACCACTCTGTGTGAAGAAGCTGGCCCCGTCGCGAGAGGGAGTCCGCGAGTACGTTGAAATGGCCTAGGATGTGCCGCGCCCGCAGAGTGATGCCCCGATCCCTGCACCACAGGAGGCCTTGCTACACGAGGATGCAGAGGGAGGGTGCGCACGTTTCCCCCCTGGTTCTGAATGTAGGCCATGACTGTCGAGTTGTCGGAGAGCACCAGCAACTCCTGCTGCGCGAGTCATTTCTCCCATTCGACGAGCGCCAGCCACACTGCCTTCATCTCCAGCCAGTTAATATGTCTGCCTGCATGCTCCCCCGTCCAGCTGCCTGAGGTTGAGACAAGCTCCAGCAGTAGGTGTGCTCCCCAGCCTGAGAGGCTCGCGTCCGTGCGGATGGAGAGCTGAGGAGGAGGGGAGAAGAGTGGTGCCCCCGACGCTAGCCAGGCACTGTCCATCCACTGCTGGAGATGAGACTTGACCAATGACGACACCGGCACCAGGGTTGTCAGGTCACGCAAGGAGGGGCGCCAGTGCAAGAGCAGATGAAGCTGAATCGGGCTGAGAATAGTCTGCCTAGGGGAAGGAGATCCGCAGCGCTTAGCAGGCCCAAGAGCTGGAGCCAGAGTCAGCAAGGAATCTCTGTCTTCCTCCAACGCTTTCACCATCTGGTTCCGGAAGAGCAGGTAGTTGGAGGTTGGGCTGGAGGCCGCTTGTCGGAACCTTGAGACAACTATGTCTATAATCCTGGTGAAGACCCACGGGTTGAGGTTTAGTCCAAAAGGTAGGGCCCGAAACTGATACACCACCCCGCGGAAAGCAAAGCGCAGGTAACACCGAGACGCCGGATGGATGGGCAGGTGAAGATATGCATCTGCTAGGCTGAGGCTCACGGCGAAATCCTGGGGCCACACCGCCGCCCTCAGTGCTCTGGCCGTTTCCATCCTGAAGCGCGGGGCCGAAATGAACTTGCTTAGGGTCGAAAGGTCAATTACTGGACGCCACTTGCCTCCGGGCTTGGGGACGAGGAAGAGTCGACTGTAGAAGGCCGGGAAGTTGGGACGCGCGACCACCTCCGTGCCCTCCTTATGGAGAAGAGCTCTCACTTCGCTGTGCAGGGCTGTCGCCTTGTCCTGATCCCCCGGTACCCACGTCCACATGGGTAAGTGTCGCAAGGGAGGGGGCGACTGGAAGGAGATCCTCTGGCCCTCCGTGACAGTCGGAAGAATCCATGGGTCGTCCGGAAATAGCTGCTGCCATGCGCTGCTGTGGAGGGCTAGCCTCCCGCCAACTGGAGACCCTACAGGAATCAGCGGGAGGATGGGTGTCAAGTCAGCGGGCTCGGCCATGCCCTCGCTTCCAGGCGCCTCTGGACCAGGCAGTGGAGGGTGCGGGGAAAGCACGCGGGTAGGGGGAAGGTTCCCATGCGGCCTCGAGGAGGACAGGAGGAGGGGGGTCTAACAAACCGCAGGGTGTGACCCACGGCTCTGCGGGCTGACTGAAAGCAGGCGGAGACAGCTCCTGCAGTGGCGAGCCAGAGATCCTTCGCCGTCTCCTTTACCGTCTGCCAAGTCGGTCCGAACAGTAGAGTTCCCCCCAACAAAGCCTGGCGCAGCTGTGAATTCACTGAAGCTGGGAGGGAATGGCAGTGTCCCAGCAGCTCGTCTCATCGCATCAGGTCGCAGTTGGCGGCCGCCGCCATGGAGTTGGCCGACGTGTGGTATGCCGCCCTATTCGCCGCTATTAACACTGTTACGTGGTGGGGTAGTAGTCATAGTATGATAAACACACCAGGCGCACGCACGTAAGGTTCTGTTAAATAAACTTCATTCAGCTGCAACCCGTCACATGTGGCTTAAGGATGTAGGCTACACTGGAGTAACAGTTCCAACAATATTTTAATTCAGCGATGAGATCTCCACACGATGCATTCCCAAATGTACCAACACTGGTACAATGTCTCTTCTGCAAATGTCAACACTGGCGACACAAAGTTTCTCACACAACATACACCACCGTTACGCTGCGTCTCTCACAATGTACACCCTATACGGGCCATGTACCTACGATAAACTGTGTGTCCCTACAACTGACAATGCCTGACAATGTACACACGTGCTTCCTAGCACCAACTTTTATAGTAAAACGACTTTCCAGAAAAATCTAATGAATTTACACAACGCACCCAATCAGAACGGAACACGTAACTGAAACTCATAAATATTAATAAAAAAAGGAACTTTCTAGAATAACTACAATAGTCTACAAAAATTTGACTGCTCATTTCAGCCCCAAATCCTAGTGTGTAATGACGTCACACAACAGTATGGCAGACCGTTCACGACCTTTCAGAATACGCAAAAAACGGCCGCTAATTTCAAGCTCACAGAAAACAACTATGACTAAAAATAGGTCAGCTTTACTACCGCTATTCTCCATGCGACTTTGCTAGAAGCTTCCGGACTAAACTTAGCGTATCATAACAAAACCAATTCTGCTATCTGCGCGAACAATAAAGAATCTTACTGAAAAGGTATGTGATTCGCAACCATGATAGCTCAAATAAAAATCGGATCGTTTCCTACGATTAACACATGCATGCTCTCACAGAACAACCCCTCTCTCTTGGCTTGACTTCACGAACGAAGATTCTATAGGGGTTGTCCACGACGTCTGCAGGCATGCTCGTGACTGCGGAGGCCAATCCAGGACAGGCAGGTTCGACCGCAGTGGCTGCAGAGGGAGGTCTGGCCAGGGTTCTGAGTTGCGGCATCTCTGTTTTTTCTCCTGAGCCGCTTGTCTTTAAGGCCAGCTTTGCGAGAGTCTTCAAAGGAGACAGCTGCCTTGTAAACGGTGGAGTGCCAGGTGACACGGTCCGCAGCAAGTGAAGACCACTGGCGGTGGTCGATTTGGCAGGCACTAAGTGACTTCTTGAGACAGTCTTTGTATCTCTTCTTTGGTGCCCCTCTGTCTCTGTGTCCAGTGGCGAGCTTGCCGAACAGGGTGATCTTGGGTAGGCGATGATCCTCCATCCTGGAGACGTGCCCAGCCCAACGGAGCTGTGTCCGCAGCAGCAAAGCCTCGATGCTCACAGTTTCTGCCTGTTCAAGGACCTTGACGTTTGTGACATAGTCACTCCAGTGAATGCCAAGGATTGTACGCAGGCAGCGCTGGTGGAAGCATTCGAGGAGTCGTAGTTGGCTGCGGTAGAGGGCCCAGGACTCGGAACCATACAACAGGCTGGTGAGGACGACAGCTCTGTACACGCTGATCTTGGTGCCTGTTTTCAGCTGTTGATTATGCCACACCCGCTTGTATAGACGCCCGAAAGCGCTGTTTGCTTTTGCCAGCCTGCTGTCCAGCTCCTTGTCCAGCTTGGCGTCTGACGTGCTGATGCATCCAAGGTAGGTAAACTGATGCACTGACTTCAGTTCAGACTCGCCGATGGTGATGTGGGGAGGGTGCAAGCTGATGGAGAACCTCTGTCTTTTTCAGACTGACCTCGAGTCCAAAGAGCTGGGCAGCGTCTGCGAAGCAGGATGTGATGCGCTGCAGGGCTCTCTTTGTGTGTGCAACGAGGGCAGCGTCGTCAGCAATGATCAGCTCACGAATCAGTTGGTCTAGGGTTTTGGTGTGGGCCTGCAGTCGTTTGAGGTTGAACAGGCTGCCATCAAGACGATACCTGATGTACACTGCATCATCATCGTCGAGGTCCACTGTGGCCTGCTTCAACATCACGCTAAAAAAGATGGTGAAGAGGGTCGGTGCCAGTACACAGCCCTGCTTCACACCGTTGAGAATGGGGAATGGTTCTGAGAGGTCATTGTTGAGTATGACCTGGCCTTGCTGGTCCTCGTGTAGCTGGATGATCATGCTGAGGAACTTTGGGGGACAGCCAAGTCGCTCCAGGATCTGCCACATGCCTTGCCTGCTCACAGTGTCGAACGCTTTTGTTAGGTCGACAAACGTTACGTACAGCCCTTTGTTCTGCTCGCGGCACTTCTCCTGAAGCTGTCTGAGCACAAAGACCACGTCGGTGGTGCTCCTGTCGGCTCTGAAGCCACACTGGCCCTCTGGGAGGTGGTCTTCTGCAATGGCAGGTACCAGCTGATTCAGGAGCAGCCTTGCGAGTATTTTCCCGGCAATGGACAGCAGGGTAATTCCACGGTAGTTGGAGCAGGCAGACTTCTCTCCTTTGTTCTTGTACAGGGTGATGACGACTGCATCGCAGAGATCCTTTGGTAGTATTCCTTCCTCCCAGCAGCAGAGAAAGAGGTCATGGAGCTTGTTGTGCAGTGCTGGGCCTCCATGTTTCCAGATCACTAATCGTAACAAACACCGTGTGTATCCCGCGCAGAGGGGCCAACGCCGAGAGGTCCCAGGTGTTCTCCAGACACTTGACTACGGACTCTTGTCGCCATTTCCAGAAATCCCACGCATGCCAGGGAGTTGCAGACCAAGGTAGCTGTCCTGTCCAAACCTCGCGTCGGTGTACGTTGGCTGCAGAAAGCCCCTGCCTGCAACAACGTGTCCACAGGAAAACGCCTGTGAGTGACCTGCATACCACTGCTGGCGGAAGTTAATATCCATCCCCTCTGGCCATTGCGAGTCTGAGATGAACCCCTGATCTCCAAAGCCGTCCTGTTGCAGGTGAGCCGAGAACGCCTCCGCTAGGTCCCGGAAAGCCTGCCGGTTGAGGGAGCGACTTGAAGCGCTTGGGCTGCCACGGTGCGTCGACCATCGCCGAAGCCTTCCTCTTCAGGGGCAGAGACGGAGGGCAGTACTCCGGTGGGAGGAAAGACGCAATGAGCCGGGACGCCTCGTCCAAGGAGCGACAAGTATCTGGGGCTGCGTCAACAGAGGTGGAGGAGAGTGATGATCGCCCGCCAGGCGATGCCGGTTGCACGTCATCCAAGCCCAATGCTGAGACCGAGTCCTCCGGGTGCAGACTGAGCGCCTCCTCGTCATCCGACGCTGCCCGTGCTGAGGGAGATGCTGTAGGTCAGATGCGCCGACCGAAGAGTAGTCCCCGGGGAGAGTCTGTTCCCGTGAACTGTCGTGGGCCGCTGGCGTGGCCTGGGCCAGTGCCGAAGGGAGGCTGATTCCGTCCATCGACTGCTATCCGAGTGGTCCCGGTGCTGACGTAGAGGCCGCGTCCTCGAGGTAGAACGGTCCCTGAAGGTCCGGCCGGAAGATCGGCTGCTCCTGGAGGGTGCCTCTGAAGTCTGGTGTCGCGAAGAGGTCCGCTGCTGCGACTTGCCTGAACTTGTTCGCCGGTCCGGCGAGGAGGAGTGGGAAGTAGAGACGTTCCCTCGCACGAGGTATCTGTAGTGCCCTGTCCCCATCCGCTGCGGTCGCTCTTCCGATCACGGGGACCGAGGCTGCTGGGAGTCCCTCTCTCCACTCCTAGGGCGGCGGGGGGGGGGGGGGGGGGGGTGGTGGTGGTGCTTCGGGGGCCTGCACTCGACGAGGAACCACATCTCGTCGGCTATAAGTACTGACCGAGCTTGTTTCCTCTCCGTGGCGGCTTTCGCCAGTTTCAGTCTCAGTGGATCGCCTGTGGCTCCACTCTCTGTCTCGGGACCTTGAAGCCTGTGTTCATGGCCTGTCCAGTCAGTGGCTTAATTTCCAGTCCCGCTCTAAGAGGTGCACCCTGGGTGCAGACCGGTCTAGGCGCTGGTCCGGCCTACAGCAGGCGGGCGCTTCTTCTCGGAGGGGTGGTCCCCCGCTTCTGCTGCCTGGGGCCGAAATCATGTCGGGACTTTTCATTAACAGGACCACAAACCCAATCGTCCTTTTAGGAACGGTCCCGTAAACAACGCCAGTCAAATGGAATTCATGACGGGCTTGCAGAAGGAATTTACAGGGACGGCAGCTAAAGTCCCAACTATTTATAGACTAGTGACCTTGACTTATTTTTTGGGGGAAGCCCTCCCAATGCGCATGCGCAGCCTCTAGTTTTGTCCTACGGGCATCTGGAAATCATCGTTGAGGAGTCGGCATAACTGCAACTGACCCAGGAAGTTTGCATAACTTTCATTGACCATGTACACCGATGGGTATAACCCAAACCCACCGTTGTCGGAGAGACATAGATCCTCATACTATGGGAGCCTACTAGGTACTCCTTACCTAACGTACATCTACATTGGACTTGACAAGCAGAGCTGCCTGCACGCTGCGGTGGCGGAAACAAACACGTGAAGGCAGCACACCCACAGTGCACTACATAGCGTAGTAAGAAATGGCACAGACATGATTCGCCACATCCACTTCGTCTTTTACCGCATCAATTATATCAAAAATCTGTTGACGCGTAAATCTAAACTTCTTGTGCAGCTTTACGTCGTCGTAGTGGTCCAAAGGGTTAGTTCTATCCCTGAAAATGCGGTCCCTCCTTCTCAATTGTGCTCGATGAATAGCCAGCAGTAAGGGCGCAGCCATCTTGGAATACGACTTACAACGGGACTTTAGCTAAGTTAAAGGAGGGGTGTTGTGCCTCTAACTTACGGGCCCTTAGATGACGTCAATCGGGACAACAAGTGCTTCATGAATCCCATTGGAACCGCTTTTCCGGGTCGGTAGGAAACAACAGGCCGATAGATACCTAAAAGTCCCGTCATGATTTCGGCTCCTGGGCTCTCCGTTTTCCTGGTGGGCATGCAAGAGGCCCAACATTCTCCATGCGGGGGGACTGAGCTCTCAATGCCTGCATATCCTTAGGGGACGAATCCTGGCGTGGCATATCCCAGGCCGCAAGGCGGGGTGGCGCTCTTGGTGCTAGACAGGAGGGTAAGTCCGGTCGGCTGCTTTTAGGCTCTTTATTCTGCTCAAGGCGGAGCAGCTCTGTCCGAGGCACCGGTAGGGGCAGCAGGTCCCTTTTTCGCGCCGACAAGCCCATAATGTCTGAGGTGGCCCTCCTCTGCGATACTTTCAAGGCTGCGGTCGCTGCGAGGTCGCATGCCGGTCTTTCTCTCCGGTAGAACGCCCACAGCTGCGACCATCATTCCTCCTCCCACGTCGCGCATTGGTTGCATGTCCGACTGGAGGAGCAGCCTGAGCAGGGTAGGCAGACATTGTGCGCATTGCTAGGCCACTGGAACTCACCGTACCTGGTGCAGGCCCTCACCTGAGTACTGCAACATAAGACAGATAAAGGCCGGTGCGAGTGCGTGGAGCCTCCTTGCAAGGGTTCGAGCTCCCGGTCGGTCGCGTACATAGTATCTGGTCAATGCCACTGCCCGGTAAATCGCCGGCTGAGGCAGTAACCGAAGCTTTACCTTGTCATGTCCCGAGTGCCGGTAATCCACATAGACCCAACCACCAAGTAAATCCTCTGAAACCGAAGGTAATACAAGGCACCCAACACCACACAGGCAGCAACACACGTCCAAGGAATATCCAACGTAAATCCACTAAGTCGAGTTCACAAAGGTAATCCCACCATATACAGCCGGAGCACGCGAGATGCACACGACCGGTTAGGTGAAGCTAAGCGAAGAGACTGGCGGGAAATGGTGAGTGCGCCACCGGATAGAGGCAAGAGAGGCTACTCAGGGTCTTTTGGTAACGACTCCCTGAGTCGCCTCCCTGGTTGTGAGGTACACAAATTTTTGGGGGCTAAAATTGGTATGCTAAGCGAACCTTCCTAGTAGTAATGCCATGGGTAAAGATTTTGAGAAAATAAATGCATGCGCATCAACTGCGTCACAAATCTACAATTGTCACTTACCATGTATAACCTCTTCTAGAGGCAGGTCAGTTACATGTTGTGTGGGTGATCATGCAAAAATGTGAAACTATGATCCAAGGCCAGCAAGAGACATCAATTCTCATGGGCTTGCAAAGATTTATGCCTCTTGTTAGTCCTGTATTTTTTCCACATAATTTTGCTCCTTTTACGTGTGTGTGTGTGCTGCTTGTGAAAGTTGGTCAGTGTGCAGTCGTTTCTAAAAATGATCATCACTGATAGTGAAGGGGTTAAAACCTTATCCTATCGCTCATAGAATAAGGCTTCAAAAGCATTCAAGAGAGATTTTCAGTATGACCTAAACACTGACGCAAGAATCCCTATATATCTACTTGTGTTTTCAGGGCTAAATGGATACCATTAAATGGGTTTGACTAACCATCTCGCTCTGTGACGTATCTGCAGTAAGCTTTAATCCAGGTGCTCCATGTTTTCTGGAAGTACTCCATTCCATAAAGCTTCACAAACGGCTCTCGCATTCGCTCGCTCCACTTGCTCACATCTTCAAGGTCTGCAGAGTAATAATGTATTCAGGCCTGTGATTTTGGACGGTACGGCCTAGATGCCACAATTCTTTACCATTATTCACTTTGGACTGTTTATTTATGTCATTACCTCTTAACTCCAAGGCCCCATTTCCCAAATTTTGGAGTTGTCACCTGACAACTATGTACATGTACCATTGCAGGAGATGGATGGACAGTGATAATTCAAGGGTAGTGCCAGATTTGCTTGGTGCCTTCAGGTGCCAAGCTAATCTGGCACTACCCTTGAATTATAATGGTCCATTTGCGCATTGAGTTATATTATAAATATAAGAAATGCGCCATATAAATACCATGTATTATTATTATTATCCATCTCCTGCAGTAGGGTCTTGGGGCTAAATGGGTTAAACTCCCAGAACTAAATGACTTCCATTCTATAGGAGTCATTTAGTTCTGAGAGTGTAAGAGTTAATGTGTCTACAAGATAAGTCCTTATTTGTACATTTATCATAGATGCCCACACAAACCTTTACTTTCCATATGTTGCGAGCCCTTTATGCAACATGTAAACGGGCCATTTCTTTATTTTAAACCCACAATTTGTTGCCATATCAACTAGTTTATCAGCATATTTATACTATTCTCTAGAAATACACAACACAATGCAGGACCATGGCCTGTCCTCTTACCTCATTAACTCTTAAACACCCAGAACTATTCAATAGAATGGAAGCCATTTAGTTCTGGGAGTTTAAGAGTTAAAAATATGAATTATAATTGTGTTCTTGATGAAATCAAGGAGATTTTTTTTTAACATATATAGGAATTTGAGTGACATCTGAACACTCAAACATTGTGTATACTCCCATCTTCATACCCACATACATCCACTCCTATGTTTACAAACACATTTATATAGAACTAAAATGCTGAAGATGTCTATAGATACTCTCTTCCTGAAGGCAGCATTGCACACCTGTGAAAAGTTTCAAGTCTGAGTGAAGTATGTAACCATTTGCACCCCACACCACCAATTGTCGCATCAGCTGTGGGTAACGGCCGGCCACGATCAAACCAGTAATGCCCCCATCACTCCAGCCCAGAACAGAAAATCGCTGCACCTGAATTTTCTGTGTAAAACATACAGGATGATACTGACTATGACATAACACAGAAGCTATCATAATTACTGATCCCTCAACTGCTAGAGATTATACAGGCTGCCATTGACCCTTTTACTGCTGAGAAAAATGAAACACGATCCAACTGCAAGAGACACTGATCCTTATGAGCCCCTGCAATTGAAGGGGCTCATGAGGATCTATGTCTTTGGCTGAGACCAATTTTTATCTACACCTGGATGTTCCTTGGACCTTTGTGGTTTTTTGGTTGCTGAATGAACAAAGATGTCAGAAATACAATATACATTCAGTGGCCTGGTAAGGGTTAAGCCCTGACGCAACAAAAACAGATGGATCCACTATGATAGCTTGAAGGTGGTGCCAGAACAGCTTAACCCCTTCACTGCCAGTAAAAAAGTAAACACGATCAAAGTGCAAGAGGTATAGCGATCATCACGAGCCCCCATGACTGGGGGGTGGGGGGGGGGAGGGGCTCATGAAGATTTATGCCTCTTGCTCAGGCCATTGTTTCCTCAAAAACATTACCGATGACATGAATTTGTGGAAATGTCTACTACTAGCTCAATTTTAGCCTACTTACCTGTTGTGTGCCTACACAACCCGCTAGGCACTCGGGGAACCCCAGAGGGGCCGAGAGTTATCTCCCGCTCCTTCCTTACCGGTTCCTGTCACGAGACCAACCAGTCTTGCTACTTCGCTCGTGCCGAGAAGACGTGTCGGGCTTTGCTCCGCTGTGCCTCGACCGGTCTTCGTCTTGCCTACGCTCGTTCCGACTTCTCTTCCGTGCCTGCCGCCTTCTAGCACTGCCTGCTTCTTCCTTTGCGCCGTTCCGGGTTTCCTCGGCTCTCCTCTGTGCTGTGACTGCTGTATGGCTACCCTTCCCCCCGTTCCCGCTTCGGCTTGGAGGTAAGGTAACGGTAGCTACCCACAGCCGGCCCTCGGGTCGAGAGCCGGCTGCCGTGGGACTCGTCTTTCGTTGTGGTTACGACATAAGGGCACCAACTATTGAGCTTAATTTCCGTGCCTTGCACAGCCTTCTTGCGACTCTCCTAGCGGGACGTCACCTTCTCTCTCCTGGTTATGCCTCGTTAGCTTACGAGTAGACTTTGCCTTTCAGACGCTGGTTTTCGTAGGGCCTGGCGGCACCCACGTTCCGTTCATCCAGCTTAAAGGCCCTTTAGCCCTTGGAGAGTATAACCACTGTTTCACGCGCCGGCGGTCACGGCGCCTGGAGTACTTTGGTGGACAGGGGGAGGTAGCTTAGTGGATAAGACACTGCGCTGGCAGTCGTAAGATCCCGGGTTCGTATCCCCTGGTGGGCAGGAATGGGATATGGACTTTCCTCTTCCCATCTAGTCAATTACTACAGACTCGGCTTACGTTTGCCTGTCTCGCCTTCATGTGCACAGCACGCATAATCATCAAGTGCACATGATAAAAATCCCATTCCCACTAATTGAAAAGAGAATGCCCGGTAGGGCTGGTGAGATGGAAACAGAATTATATCACAAAATGAGGGCTCGGCGCCCTCTTGCCTGTGTTTGCGACCTTGCCTATGCCCTTTGTCTGTTACAGAACCCAAATGCTTATGTGCTCCCGATGGGGGCAACTTCCAGTGCCGACGGATGACCATGCGGTCTGCCTCCCTTGTGCGGGCTGCTACCCGGACCACCTTTGTGATGTCTGTGCGACCTGGCCGGAGATGTTTGGTCGTACCTCTGGAGCCTGTACCGACGAGAGCGGCCCCTGCCTGCTTCCTCACTTCCGGCTCCGGTTGATTCTTCTGCAGCCCTTACGGTGCTGACCGCCCTTTCCCACCCTGGCCTCACGGAAAGGATTCCCGTTGGGACTCGGTGTTGCTGGCTGACCAGAGGACCGCCACTGCTGCCACGCCCGCTGACCCTTTCGGAGGGTCTGTTTGCCGGCAGAGCGCCCGCCTCACTGAGCCCGGCCTGCAGCAGTCTGCCCTGAGCCATCCCACGTTGACTGGCCTTCCTCACCCGTCTCTCCCCACAAGCCCGCTGATCCTTCCGGAGGATCTGAACGCCGGCATAGCGCCCTGCTCTCGGAGTCTGGCCAAGAGAGGCGTCAGCTTTAGCTTGCGCGACACAGTCGCCCCGACTCCCACCGTTCCACTTTCAGTTCACTTGCTGGCTGATCAGAGGACTGCCACTGCTGCCACGCCCGCTGACCCTTCCGGAGGGTCTGTTTGCCGGCAGAGCGCCCGCCTCACTGAGCCCGGCCTGCAGCAGTTCGCCATGTGCCGTCCCACGTGACTGGCCTTCCTCACCCATCTCTCCCCGTTAAGCCCGCTGATCCTTCCGGAGGATCTAAACGCCGGCGTAGCGCCCTACTCACTGAGTCTGGCCAGGAGAGACGTCAGCCCTAGCTTGCGCGACTCAGTCGCGCCCCCGACTCCTGCCGTTCCACTTTCAGTTCAGGACACTAGTGCTCGCCGCTCGGGCGCCTTCGGAAGGATTGTTCCTCCCTCCGGGATCGCCTCCACGCCACCTACCCCTCCGCTTCGTGTGCGCTTTGCGCTCGCCCCCGCTCCGTTCAACGCGTCCGCCGCGCCGCCGCCGTCTTCGGCCCCCCTCCTTCGGCGGCGCTCCTCTTCGGTTGTTCGCAGTCCACGGTCCAGACGTCGTTCTCCGCTTCGGACAGGACTCTTCCTCGCTCTTCCTGGCGTTTGCTTCGTCGTTCGCGGCCGCCTCGTCACTCCCTGCTCATCTCCGGGCGTTCCGCGTTACTCAGGACGGTTCCCTGCCCACGCGTTGGCCTACGACTTCGGTGTCCCGCCCGCCCCTTCGCTGCCCCTGGACATAGAGGCTCTTAGCTTGCTGCCCGAGGACTCCGTCTCGGCCCTTCTGGATGAGGTTGGTCGCTCCCTTCGCCCGCGGTCTTCGGGAATGCTGCCCTTCGGCTCTTCGTTGTGTCACGTGCGGAGTCCCTCTTGCCTTGGATGGAACTGCCAGGATCATCGCGGTGACTTGGCCAGCTGACGCCTGCCCCCCCCCCCCCCCCCCCCCCCCCCCCCCCCCCCCCCCCCCCGAGAGGAAGGTTCCGCCTTCATGGTTAGCGAGCGTCAGGTCTAGAGGGTCAAGTTGCTTCCCCAGCCGTCCGGACTTAGGAACTGAGAGATGCTGTCTCGGCGCACCGGCTACTTGCCACGCCATGCGAGCTGGTGTTCTTCTCCGATCGTCGCTGACCTGGACGTCGTCTCCCGTCGGGACTGGTTGTCGGCCTTCATAGGCTTCTCCATCCCTCTTCCTGCGCGGGACCCCCCTGCCTGGTTACAAGCTGCCGGCCCACGCTTCTTAGACGTTGCCTTTCCCCGTGGTCTGGTAGGACAGCGTCCCTGATCCGGAACACCTTAGCCTGCGCCGGTTTCCTGGAGCTCTCCTCCCTAGCCACGGTTCGTCGGGTGGAGGACTCCTGGCACCCTTCCATCACGCCTCCAGGTTGATCTGCTCTTCTTAGCGGAGTCGCCTACCGCGCCACCTACCTCGCATCGGTCTACGCTTGGCTGCCTCCGCCGATTGTGCCCTGACCCCGCCTTGGCCGTCTTTTTCCCTCGAGGTCTCATGTTCCCCATGTTTCGCTGAGGCCTCCGCGCGGCGGGAGGTGTCTCCTCCCTCAGGTAAGTTGCCACGGAGGTTTTCCGATTCTCAGACTCGCCAGCCTTCTACAGCCGCCAGTTCTTCGTTCCGAAGCCTGGAGGAAGTGGCGTCAGGTTTCTTCTCTCGGCTTGTACAGATTTCGGCCCTCCTTCCGGACGGAGACTGCCAGAGCCCTGAAAGCAGCGGTCCAGCCTTAGTCTTCGCAGTCGGCTGGGACCTTTCCGATGTGTACCTGCTGTCTCGATGCTCCAGGCCCCCAGGAAGTTCGCTGGTTGCGATCGACGGCGTCTTCTCCAGTTTCCCGCGCTCCCGTTCGGTCTCAACCTCTGCCCTGGTGGCTCACCGGGCCGATGGACTCCTTAGTCGCCAAGGCCCGACAGTCCTCCTCCAGTCCGATGTCGATCTACCCAGACGACCTCTTCCTTCGCCGCCAGTCCGAGAGCTCTCTCGCGACAGACAAGGACACGCTACTGCACCTCCTGACGCACTTGGGGCTTCCTAGTAAACGAGGGCAAGTCTGATCTCACTCCTTCCCTAGGTCGTCTCTACGCCCAGCACCCGGCTTCCGGCGACGTATCGACGATGGCACCGGTGCCCCAGATTCTGTCGCCTCGCCTTCGTCGGTGGACCGACGCCGCTTGGCTAGCTTCGGCAGTTCCCCGGGCATCTTCTCCGCCCCAGTACACTCTGGGTTCGACGCGAGCCTCTCTGGGTGGGATGCTCATCTCCTGCCTCGGTTCCTCTCGACTTCCGGCCCTCGACCCTCGGATTAACGCACTATCTCATCGTCTGGTCAGAGTGCAGGCCTTTGACAAGCCCTTCATTGCTGGGATGACCTCCTCAGACACCAGGAGCTGCTCGCCCTCTATGACAACACACCTTTGGTGGATTACTTCCTGTTACAAGGTCGCACACGCTCTCCCGAGCTTGGTATGCTTCTCTACCAGAGCTGGCGTTGGTGTGAGGACCGGACCTTCTTGGCGAGCCCGACACATTCCCGGACAGCTGTCCGTCTGGACCGACTCACTGTCTCGCCACAGCCAGCTCTTACACGCGGATTGGACCCTTCGGCAGGACATCTATCGGTTGACCCGCGCCCGTTAGGAGTCTCCCCAGGTCGACTTGTTCGCCACAAGGTGGAACCTTCGGCTTCCCCTCTCCGTCCCCCCGATTCCCAATCCCCGTGCTTGGGTTGTCGATGCGCGCTCCACTCCCTGGGACGTCCTGGCGGCCTCCGCCTTTCCTCGATGGTCCTCGTACCCAAAGTCCTCCTCAACCTTCGGCGCTGCTCGGCGGCCCTCCTGTTAGTCGCTCCGTTCGCCTGGCTCCGCCACTGGAACACCGGCCTGCTCAGCCTCGCCACGGGCCCCCCCCCCCCCCCCCCCCCCCCCCATGCGCCTTCCCACTCCTCGCACCATGCTCAAGTCACCGCGCCAGCCGCTGTTCCTCCCTGCCTGGAGCGGCTCATCCTTCACGACTGCAGGTTGTGCGGCAACCCCTCGGTGCTAGAGGCTACTCGGGTACAGCGGTGGAGGCGATCGCTGCGGCCCACAGACCTTCGGCCATTCGAGTCTACGTGGGACATGGCGAGTCTTGTGTTCCTGATGCCCCGATCACAGCCTGAACCTCACGGATTTGTCGTATCCGCAGCTGGCGGACCTCTATCTGGCTCGGCTGAGACCTAGACCTAGCCCCTTCACGGTGAGGGGTCACCTGTCCAGGTTCGCTTACACGTTGACACCGCGGACACCCAGACCCGGGCGCCTGCACAGACCTCGCCGACCTTATGGGACACTTCGGCAGCCGGCGCCCGGCCTACCGCTCGCTCCTCCCCCGCTGGGACCTACCCTGGGTGCTAATGTGGTTGAATTCTGCCCGATTCGAACCCTTACAGTGGCCCGTTCGCAGATGTGACACGCTACACGTGCTTCCTGCTGGCCCGGGCTACCACCTCATGGGGGAGCGAGCTACACGCGCTTAGGCGCGTCCTATCTGCTTACAGTTCTGAGCGGACGGGTCCGTGCTACTTCTCACTGCCCCAGCCTTCCTTGCCAAACAGGTCTCCTCTGACCGCGCCGCAGGTTTCACCTTACGGCCGCTACGAAACAAACCCCTGTCACAGGAGACCAGGTAACAGGATCCCGTGCGCACCTTTTGACTGCTCTGCGACGATCTAAAGCCTTCCGCAGAGGGCGTGCACGCCTCTCCCTACCTCTGAGACCGGCGGAATGACATAACAGCCCAGACGTTCTCTTCCTGGCTCCCTGAGTCATATGCTCCGCCTATCAAGATATCTCCCTGCAGGGAGCGAAGAGGCTGCACATATGCGCACACGAGGTACGAGCCATGGCCACGAGCGCCACGTTTGTTAGACACTGCGCTGTCACGGACATCGTGGCTACCGTGGACGGGAAGACTGAATCTGTTTTCGCCCGCTTCTGCCTCAGGGACCTGGCGGGCCAGCGAGAGAATCTCGCAATGGTGGGGGACATCGCCGCGGCGCAACACTCCCTCCCGGCGCCTCTGGCGCCGTTGGTATGCACTTCACTAAAATTGTTGGGAGTTTGCGACTGGGAGGACGGCTCTGTTCCCTCCTAGGGAGTTGTCATGCGGCACCCTCCGCCTCATCGCAATTCTTCCACAAAGTCATGTCATCGGTAATGTTTTTGAGGAAACAAATTCATTTTTCTCTAAAAGGTATTTTTTCGAAAAATACTTACCGATGACATGACTCGGATGGCCCTCCCACCTGCCCCGCTTGCCGCTTTCGAGCGAAGTATCTGACTGGTTGGTCTCGTGACAGGAACCGGTAAGGAAGGAGCGGGAGATAACTCTCGGCCCCTCTGGGGTTCCCCAAGTGCCTAGCGGGTTGTGTAGGCACACAACGGGTAAGTAGGCTAAAATTGAGCTAGTAGTAGACATTTCCACAAAGTCATGTCATCGGTAATAGTCCACAAGCTAGGAAGGTCTACCGTGCACCCCCCCCAGTACTCAATAAGATGGGTTTCAAAGTGTTCCTTAGTATGTCCTGAGATGTTTAAGCCATGTTCCCCGAAAATCCTTAGGAACACACCAGAGATATAGCCGATGGCGCAAGGGTACCCCCATTCACGCTCTTCGCAGGTGCTAAAATGAGGTTGAGAAACATTTTCCTCTAAATAAATCAGAATTCATTCCAGAAACCCAAATCAGGCAATATTATGTCAAGGCACACCTTCTGCATCCTCTGCAAAAAACAGAATGAAAAAATATTGAATCTCTGGCTCACAGTGAAGGTATTTGTGCACCCATTAAACGACCATTTCCGCGAAATCGCAAAAAAAGACAAAAATAATGTGTCAGATGCCTTCAGACATTTTCTATAGCACTGACAGTCCATTTTCAGGTTTACATCATTAAAACAGGATGTCACAATTATTATAAACTTTACTAGGTGATGCTGTGATCCCTGTGAGTGCCACAGTGGTTGATTTTGTATCCCTACCCCCAAGTTGTAAAAATACACAAAATTAATTAGAAAAAATTGCTTAAGTTATTCCATTTTATTTTGACCTCTTTTTACCTATTAAGTTTCAATAATGTGAGCATAAAGTGCAAGAAAATAAGTTAAGTCGTCATCCTTTACGGTACATTCGTGGTGAATGATAACTTTTTCCCATTTAAAATTGCCGAATTGGGAAACGTATGTCGTTTCCGGTGCCCTCAGAAATTTTGTATACAACTGATAGGTCTTTGTTAGGTTTTATTGGTTAGGATAGAGTACCACAGTTACTCCCAACCTGATTTTGTGATGCTATGATGCATTTAGGGGCCACAGTGGCTGAATCTGCTGCCCTACCCCCATTTTACCAGTACGCAAAGTAACGCAAAATAATCATAAAAATTGCTTACGTCATACTCTGTTTAAATATTTTTTGTTGCCAGTTTTTTTTTTAAAGTATACATATTGAGCATAACAAGTTGTGATCATTTCATTAATTTCAATGAAACCCATCAATTTAATTGTAACTATTTTTAACTGGCTGGTCTTTTAGGTGATATTTTACTTAGCGTAAGGCAGGTCTAGTAAGGTCTCCCCTTTTCCTTTCATTTATTTTCATCTAGAAATGTGTAAATATGAATGCGTAATAAAGTTTCATGGTTCCTAATAGCCAAAACAATGTTATCAAAAATACTTAGTTTCCACATGTCGACTACGAGATCTCCACTTCCACCTTCTGCAACGTTCAATTTTGTATGGCCGTCTTTAAATCTTATATTGTTCTGGCTGCCAATAAGTGAGCTGTCAAGAGCTAGGCAGCATTTTTTCAGAGTTTGGTGTATAGGGGCGTGTCTTCTGGTCAGAACTGCCAGCAGACCGCTTCTGTGTATGGACATGTTTGGAGAATGTGCTAAGGAGACTGATTTTCTACGCCAAATTCGCATAGGGCTGTTTCCGCATGACCCAATCTCACGAGGTGAGTCCAGCAGGGTCCCTACGGTCTGTGAACATTTGTGAAAGTTGTTAAAAAATGACAAGGCTTTTTCAGGGCCCTGGAAAGTCTGTCAATTTCAGTCCTTTTCCTTAAAGTCTGTGAAAGTTTGTACAAAATTACAACGTGCTGGCAGACTTTTGTCTACTTCTTTTTTTTTTTCTCCCCCAATTTGTGACTATTCCATTGCGAACGATCATGCTGACGCTTGTTGCAAGTGATCTATATTTAGCTCTGATCATAAAGTGACTGTATGGCCTTTCTGCCGAACATTCTGATTGGTTGTTTACGCTTCTACTGAAGTCCGCCATTCGCTAAGCGTTCTTTTATTTTGGTATCTCTTCATGCATTAGGCACGGAAGCTTCAAATAATTGCTGATACAGAGTGATCTGATTAAAGTGTGTAAACCTTCAGGCTTCATTTTGGGTTTGTAAAACGTTCCTGCTTTTCTGTACGGACCCAGTAGATGAAAGATGGTGGCCTGGCTCTCCCTGTTAAGCTTGTTGATGTCATCTGCCCACAGGCTGCAGCCGCCATTCTGCTGTTGCCAATCACTTTGTTGTTGTAGTGTCTCCATTCCCAGCTAGTCCAGAATGCACTGGAATCCACTGCAGCACTATTTTGTGGACAGGGCATCCAGTCTATCTTGAAGCTTCCTGGTGAGATCAGTGGATCAAGCTGCTGCCTTTCCCTAGCTAGTGCTCTGCTGCTGTGTTGAGCACCTGCAGATCTGTACGATAGTTGGAGCTGCTGCCACCAGCTGGTAAGGAGAGGGAGGTAGTAGTGCGGTCTGCACAACAGATGTACACACCACTTCCTTCATTCCGCACGGCATCTTATGTGGTATCACAGCTGCTGTGAGGGTAGCGCTTGTGCACAACCTCCAGCAAGATGGCTTTGTGCAGTGCCGCGACCTTTGGTAAAGAGTCCTGGAACATTGTTTATGTTGTCTTGAAGGCTCTTTCGAGATGTCCAGGTATCTGAAGGGAGCTGTTCACACATCTTTGGGCTTGGTTCCAGGACGTCAGTGTTAGCCCTTTGCAGGACCTTCAGTTGGCGGTTCAGATTTGGGCGGTTCAGATTTGGACATTTCTGACGGTTCTTGGTCTGCTCCTGTAGTCTCCCATGCTGTCGGTGTTTAGTAAGTTTCTTCATCGTGTGTGCTGTTCTGTATTCCAGTGGCTCCAATGTCCTCCATTTCCTAAATTGGGGTACTCCAGATGGCTCTAAGAATGTCACTGCATCATGAGAATGATCCATGTTCTGCATCTTGTCAAGCCTGGCTTTTTGGGTTTTGCAGGCAGTGTTTCATGTTGTCGATGTATCTTGGTACTGCACAACTGGTCTGACCGAGCAGGTGTTTG
The DNA here is from genome assembly GCA_036245525.1 of Semisulcospira habei. NCBI lineage: Eukaryota > Metazoa > Mollusca > Gastropoda > Semisulcospiridae > Semisulcospira > Semisulcospira habei. The sequence continues at coordinate 181,969,626 of BTPG01000002.1, read as the reverse complement.
CTTGTGCCAGGATGCTGTAATTTGAGCCAATGTGGTCCCCACCAGTTTCTTCATCAGAGACTTTTTTTTTGCAGCTCTAGCTTCCATGGCTTCAATATGAGGCCTCCACGTGAATCCAGTAATTTATTTGTTGCCAGTAAAGTTGGCCTGTCTGTCTTTGGTATTCGAAGGTCTCCAGTTTTGAGGTGACCTCTTCCGTCTGATTGAAAGAGATGGTCTAGCTCAGTTTGAGTGGCCTCTTTCAGTCCAGCTGCTGACTCTATTGGCAACATCCTGGATTCTGGAGGATGCTATTTCTTTATGTTTTCTGGAGGATGCTATTTCTTTATGTTCTGCTGCGCTCCACACTGCAAAGTCATCCGCATGGAGGATGTTCGAGACGAACCTAGGTACTGTTGTACTGATGTCATTAATGTAGACCAAAAACAGCATCAGACACAACATCTCCCTGAGGAACACCTTCCCCGAGTTTGACAAGAGTGCTGAATGTGCAGACGATAGAAGCTTCAGCGGGAGCCCCTGTTAAGCATGCCTTAAATAAAAAAAATTTACAATTAAATTGATGGGTCACATTGAAATTAATGAAATGATCACAAATGTTTATGCTCAATATGCATATTTTGTTAAGAAAACTGGCAACAAACATATTTAATCAGAGGAGCAATTGTTATGATCATTTTTCGTTCCTTTGCGTACAGGTAAAATGGGGGTAGGGCAGCAGATTCAGTCACTGTGGCCCCTAAATGCATCACAGCATCATAAAATCAGGTTGGGAGTATGTGGTACTCTTTCCTAAACAATAAAACCTAAAAAAGACCTATCAGTTGTATACAAAATTTCTGAGGGCATCAGAAACAACGTACGTTTCCCAATTCGGCAATTTTAAATGGGAAAAAGCTATCATTCACCACGAACATTCCGTAAAGGATGCCGACTTTCCTTATTTTCTTGCACTTTATGCTCACATTATTCAAACTTAATAGGTAAAGAGAGGTCAAAATAAAATAAAATAACTTAAGCAATTTTTTCTAATTAATTTTGTGTATTTTTAAACTTGGGGGTAGGGATACAAAATCAACCACTGTGGCACTCACAGTAATCACAGCATCACATAGTCAAGTTTATAATAATTGTGACATCCTGTTTTAATGATGTAAACCTGAAAATGGACTGTCAGTGCTATAGAAAATGTCTGAAGGCATCTGACACATTATTTTTGTCTTTTTTTGCGATTTCGCGGAAATGGTCGTTTAATGGGTGCACAAATACCTTCACTGTGAGCCAGAGATTCAATATTTTTTCATTCTGTTTTTTGCAGAGGATGCAGAAGGTGTGCCTTGACATAATATTGCCTGATTTGGGTTTCTGGAATGAATTCTGATTTATTTAGAGGAAAATGTTTCTCAACCTCATTTTAGCACCTGCGAAGAGCGTGAATGGGGGTACCCTTGCGCCATCGGCTATATCTCTGGTGTGTTCCTAAGGATTTTCGGGGAACATGGCTTAAACATCTCAGGACATACTAAGGAACACTTTGAAACCCATCTTATTGAGTACTGGGGGGGGGGGGGGGGTGCACGGTAGACCTTCCTAGCTTATGGACTATAAGTATTTTTCGAAAAAATACCTTTTAGAGAAAAATGAATATTTGTATTCATGTCCCTTGGACGTTTGTGGCTTTTGGACATTGCATGAACAAAGATTTAAGAAACAAAATACACATACACTTCCAGTGGCAGGAAAGTGGTTAGATGCCACCTCTAGGCTATTCTGGCACTGCCCTAGAACTATCACGGCCCATGTATCTCCTGAACTGGTACGTAGACTGTGAAATTTCGCCCCAGGGGCTCAATGTGTTAAAATTAAATATAAAATCATGATCAATCACAGATGAATGGGTTCCTATTGCACAAACCTTCATGAGAGCTACAGCATCCTCGGCATCTCGCTGGAGGTACAGGAGTGGCCAGTCACGTTCAGGTGGAATGCTACGGCCATACCCCTGTGGATCAAAGGCGTACACCGTGTATTTATTCTTATTCAACTTTTCCAGCTGAGGTCCAAAGTCAGTGCGGGTTGAACCTGCAAAACATAAACATCCACAGTTTTTAAAATTTTCCAGACATCATATTATCCAGACAAAAACTGGTTACCTTTACACATGTATAGCGTATCAAGGGAGGTAACCAGTGTGATGCAGAAATTAACTTTCTGCTGAAATCAAGGTAACAAACACCTGCACCACATCCACAAGCACACACATCATGGAGAGCTCAAGGCGACAAAAATTTCATCTTAGCGCTGGTTCACCTCCTCGCGCTGGGACCATATGGCGCTGAGGTGTGTCCCCTGGGTGGTGGATAGGGGGTCCCTCGCGAGAGGGGTGCACCGAATGAAATAAGGTGCCGTAAACCAACATGGTCTAAGGGAAGGTGATCCCGACAGAAAACCCCTGGTCCTCCTAGTATGGGCGTGGGGGTAGCTTCCCCACCCTGCAAATAAGGAAATAGCTACAAAAATGCCGACGAAAAGACAAACAGCAATTCTTTTCCTGGAGGAGGAAGGTTCTTCTACCAGAAGATTTATGACGTCCTGTGGTGAAAGCCGGAAGTCTTCAGAAGCCACAGGACCGAGCCGCCTCTCTCTATCCAGGGACACAACCATGGGCACATGGAATGTCAAGACCATGTACCAGAGTGGCAAGGCCGCCCAGATAGCAGCGGAAATGCAAAAGTACAACCTTTCCCTGCTAGGTATCAGTGAAGCCAGATGGACGCAGTCTGGCCAGAAAAGGCTGTTAAGTGGGGAGATGATTCTGTATTCAGGTCATGAAGAGGAGAATGCCCCCCATACAGAAGGAGTAGCATTCATGCTGTCACCAGTGGCACATAGAGCGCTGATGGGCTGGGAACCTCTTGGGCCAAGAATTATCACAGCAGCCTTTAGAACCAAGAAAAAGATCAAGCTGAACGTCATCCAGTGTTATGTGCCCACTAATGACAGTGACGAGGAAGAGAAACAAGAGTTCTATGACCGACTCCAGAGTGCTGTGGACAAACGTGTGGAGCGAGACATCACCATCGTCATGGGCGATTTTAATGCCAAAATAGGGGAGGACAACACCGGATACGAAGAGGTGATGGGGAGACAGGGACTAGGGGAGATGAGTGAGAACGGGGAGAGGTTCGTAGACTTTTGTGCTCTAAACAGACTTGTCATTGGAGGCAGCATCTTCCCACACAGAAGAATACACAAAGCAACTTGGGTCTCACCTGACCATACTACAGAGAACCAAATAGACCATATCTGCATTAGCAAGAAATTTAGAAGATCCCTTCAAGATGTTCGAGTGAGGAGGGGAGCAAATGTTGCCTCTCTGCTTACCTTAAGAATAAAGCTCAAGTTAAAGAAAAGCCGCACAGAGACAACAAGAAGACAGTGCTATAATGTAGGCCTCCTGAGAGAGACTGGAGTGAGAGAAGAGTTCAAACTGGTGCTGTCCAACCGGTTTCAAGTGCTACAGGAGCTAGTAAATGAAGAGGAGGCGGTCACCACAGAGCAGCAGTGGAAGGCAGTTAGAGAGGCGCTGAACTCAACCTGCAAAGACACTGTAGAGTTCAGGAAACACCATCATAAGGACTGGCTGTTGGCACAGACCTTGAAGAAGATAGAAGTGAGGAAGCAGAAGAAAGCAGTTGTCAACAACAGTTGCACGACAGCAGCCAAAGCAAGGGCACAGGAGGAATACTCGGAAGCCAACCGTGAGGTGAAGAGGAGTATCAGGGCAGACAAGAGGGCCTACACAAACAGCCTGGCAGCAGAGGCAGAAAAGGCAGCAGGCAGCGGCAACATGAAACAGCTCTATGACATTACCAGAAGATTGTCGGGCAAGTATGACCATACAGAAAGGCCAGTAAAAGACAAAGAAGGCAAGCCTATTGCAGACAGAGCTGACCAACTCGACAGATGGGCCAAGTATTTTGAAGAGTTACTGAACAGACCCAGCCCACCCGACCCCCCAGACATCCAGCCACAGAGACCGACCTACCCATCAGCTGTGACAGACCCAGCCGGGAAGAGATCAGAAGAGCAGTGGCATTTTTGAAGAACGGCAAAGCAGCAGGGCCAGATGGCATCCCAGCAGAGTCTCTGAAAGCAGACCTAGAGACAATAGTAGAGATGCTGTACCCACTGTTTGGAAAGATCTGGGAAGAGGAGGTGATGCCGGCTGACTGGAAGGAAGGGTACCTAATCAAGCTTCCCAAGAAAGGCGACCTCAGCAAGTGTTACAACTACAGAGGAATCACCTTGCTGTCAGTACCAGGAAAGGAGTTCAACAGGATCATCCTGGAGAGAATGAAGAGCTCTGTTGACCCCCAGTGATAGACCAGCAAGCAGGATTCAGGAAAAAACAGTCATGTACAGACCAGATCGCCACTCTCCGCATCATCATGGAACAGTCTCTGGAGTGGAGCTCCCCGCTGTACGTCAACTTTGTGGATTACGAGAAAGCATTTGACAGCATGGACCAAGAGACTCTGTGGAAACTCCTACGACACTATGGTGTACCCACAAAGCTCGTCCGCCTGATCAAGAGCAGCTACGATGGCATGACATGTCGCGTGATCCACGAAGGGCAGTTCACCAGGTAGCTCCAGGTCAGAATCGGTGTCAGGCAGGGGTGTTTACTGTCTCCGTTCCTCTTCCTACTGGCCATAGACTGGGTCATGAAGAGGACCACAGCACAGATGAAGTGGAATACAGTGGACACTGTGGACACAGCTTGATGACCTCGATTTTGCAGACGACTTGGCTTTACTGTCCCACACTCATCAACAAATGCAGGACAAGACCACGAGGCTTGCTGACATCTCGTCCCAAGTGGACCTCACCATCCACAAACAGAAAACAAAGACAATGAGGCTGAACGCAACCAGGGAAGAACCAGTCTTGCTTGCTGGCACCCCGTTGGAGGAGGTGGAGTCCTTCACCTACCTCGGGAGCATCACAGACAAAAAAGGCGGCACTGATGCAGATGTCAGAGCACGAATCGGTAAAGCCAGAGCAGCCTTTCTCCAGTTGAAAAAAGTGTGGAGTTCCAGAGAGCTGTCACAACACACCAAAGTCCGGATTTTCAACTCCAACGTAAAAGCAGTTCTCCTATATGGAGCAGAGACTTGGAGATTGACAAGAACCACAGAGTACAGATCTTCATAAACAGTTGCCTTAGAAGAATTTTGAAAATTAATTTTTCTCTAAAATGTATTTTTTCGAAAAATACTTACCGATGACATGACTCGGAGGTCCCTCCCTCCTCCCCGCTTGCCGCTGGTAACTCCGTAGACAACTGGCTAAAGGAGACACCACCGGGCGCGTGACCGGATGGGCAGGGGAGGCTACTCTCGTCCCTGTTAGGGATCCCCGAAAGCTCTCTCGTCCCTATCAGGGATCCCCGAGAGCCTCCTGGGGGGACCCTTTGGGTCTTAGGCTAAAATTGGTAAGCAAGTAGACTATTTCCAGTTAGTCATGTCATCGGTAAGTATTTTTCGAAAAAATACATTTTAGAGAAAAATTAATTTGTTTCCTCAAAACACATTACCGATGACATGACTAACTGGAAAAATGGCAAAGAGGAGGAGGGTGCCGCACAATCCCTTTTAGAAACCGCTCTTCAGGGACGAAGACGGCCCGTCACTCCTGATCACCCACTCCCGACAATTTTAGCGAAGTGCCGCCTAAGCGCCGAGGGCGCCTGGAGGGAGTGTTGCGCCGCAGAAGTTGCCCACCAGCGTAAGGTTGTCGCGCTGGACTGTCAGGGCGCGGGAGTAGAAGCGGCAATGGTAGATCCGTCCCGCCACCCCACCGCCGCCACAGTGTCCTTAACCACACCGGCGCGGCGAAGGCGAGACGTGCGGCCCTAGCGCGCGTTCCATGGGCGCGGATCTTCAGTGCCCCGGCTCCCTGTGGGGAGAGGTCGCGATAGGCGGACCGGAATACCCAGCGGAGCGAGGAGGAGAACGTTGGGCTGAGAAACCGGTTCTGCCAGCGGTCGGCGGCAAGGGACGAGACCGTCCCCTCCGCACGGACTTGGAGCAGGTAGATACGAAGTGCCTGTCCCGGATCTTGCTGCGGAGTGCCCCGAGGAACCGGGTCGTGTAAGCGGCCGAGCGGCGAGGGCCGGAGGCGCTGTCAAGGGAGACCTAGGCTGAGCGAGAAGGAAGGATCCGGGAGTAGCTGCACGGAGCCATCCACTCGGAACTGCAGGCCGGTGGGGCGAGACGAGAGCGTGTGGAGCTCGTTGACGCGGGGCGCCGTGGCGAGGGCCATCAGGAAGCAGGCCTCCGAGTCATGTCAGCGAAGCGGGCCAGATGGAGCGGTTTAACGGTCCGAAGTCAGTCAGGGGAGGACCAGGGAGGTCCCAGCGCGGGCCAAGGGAGAGGAAGACCGGACGCTGCACGCCGAAACGCGCCATAAGGTCGGGCAGGTCCTTGCAGGCGCTGGGTCGGGACGGCCGAGGTGACGGTAGGCGTCGGCGATCAAGAGGGGAAGGGCTGCCCCAGAGGGGAGCCAACCTTGGTCTTGGACGAGCCAGAGAAGTCCGCGAGCTGAGGAGACGTCAGGCCGACGGTGGAGAGGCGGCGGGGTCAGAGCACCAGGCACGAAGCACGCCACTTTCCCTCGTAGACACGTCTGGTAGGACTGCGGGCTGAAGCGATAGCGTCCGCTGTCGCACTCGAGAAGCCTCCAGCAGACAGAGCTTGCCGCACAATCGCCAGGCGTGTAGGAGAAGTCGCTCGGGGCAGGGGTGGAAGAGCGGCTGTCGGCGCTGCTCGAGCATCGTGCGGGGGGTGGGAAGAGGGAGGGTGAGCCCGTGGCGAGACTGAGAAGGTCGGAAGTCCACGATCCGGTCCGGGAGAACGGCTACCCGGAGAAGGACTGCGTTGCAGGACTTGAGGACCAGGACCGCCGGTGGGTAGGTGTAAAGGACCAGACCGTCCCAAGGGGTCGAGCGCATCGACTGCCCAGGCCAGAGGTCGGGAACGGGGAGATGAAGAGGGAAGCCGGAGGTTCCACTTCGTGGCGAAGAGGACAAGGGGGGAGTCTCCCAACGAGCGCAGAACCAGCGAAGGATGTCCCAGCGTAGGGCGCAATCCGTGTGAAGAAGCTGCCTCCGTCGCAAGAGGTAGTCTGCCAGTATGAACAGGAGACCTGGACTGAGGCGGTCTGGGAGGGAGAAGTCGCTGTCCGCGCACCAGCGAAGGGGGCGATAGAGGAGGAAGCAGAAGTCGGGAGAGCGGGTTCCTCCTGCGTCTGAAGGCAAGCCACGAAGAGGGGTTGTCGGAAGGACGAGGAGGTCCTGTGTCCAAAGATCGTATCGCCAAGCGCAGAGGGCCTGCCAACTGCAACCAGTCCCAGCGGGTTGACGTGCCGCGAAGTCAGGTTCGCGGGCCAGCGGCCGGCCGACGAGCGGAATTCGGGAGAAGAAGAGCGCCCCAACCGTCGAGACCGGCAATCACGCAGAGAGAGAGGGGCAGTGGCGAGGTCAGGGGGGATCCGGGAGCCGAGCTAAGAATGTCCGTCCAGCGAAGTAGACAACTGGCTAAAGGAGACACCACCGGGCGCGTGACCGGATGGGCAGGGGAGGCTACTCTCGTCCCTGTTAGGGATCCCCGAAAGCTCTCTCGTCCCTATCAGGGATCCCCGAGAGCCTCCTGGGGGGACCCTTTGGGTCTTAGGCTAAAATTGGTAAGCAAGTAGACTATTTCCAGTTAGTCATGTCATCGGTAATGTGTTTGAGGAAACAAATCCACTGGCCAGAGAAGATCAGCAACGTCAGACTCTGGGAGAGAACAGAGCAGATAACAGCAGAGAATGAAATTGGGCGAAGAAGATGGGGATGGATTGGTCACAGTCTGAGAAAGCCAGCTTCCAGTATCACTAGGCAGGCATTGTCATGGAACCCCCAGGGAAAGAGGAAAAGAGGCAGGCCGAGAAACAACTGGCATCGAGACCTCCAAGCAGACATCAAGAGACTGGGAACCACCTGGAGTAAAATCGAAGGAGAAGCAAAGGACAGGAGTCGCTGGAGGTCTCTCGTCGACGGCCTATACCCGGGGAGGGGTGACAGGCGTAAGTAAGTAAGCTGGTTCACCTGTGTCATGTGCAAGCCTTGGTAACAGAATGGATTTGGCAAACTCATCAGGTGGCAGGTAGTTGGAGGAGACCACACATACAAGGATGAGTATGGCAAGGTGGGGGGGGGGGGGGGGGGGGGGGGAGGCCTCCATCACAAATTCCTGACAATTTATTTTGAGAAGCATGTATCATGGATTTAAAATACCAATTAATAGTATTCATGATGGAGAGAGATGGGTGAGGGAAGGTACTGTTTTGATAACCTGGTCTCACTGGCCGAAAACTCAAAATCATGGGAGAATGGGAAGGGAGTTTCATGAGTTAGCCCATTTAACCCCATGGCTGCTTTTCCCAAATTTTGGGGTGTCACCTAACAAATGTGTACAGGTTGCAGGTGATAGATCGACCATACTTCAAGGGTAGTGCCAGATTAGCTTGGCACCTGATGGCACCAAGTTAATCTGGCACTATCATTGAATTATCATGGTCGATTCATCTCCTGCTGTAGAGGGTTGGGGCTTAATAATTTAACAGTGTGGTGGCAGACTTTTCAAAATGTATGAACAAAGCAGAACGTTTTCATAAATCATGAAGATTTTGTTTCAGCTGATTTCAATTTCAGTTGATTACTTTTCATGAATCACAGTCATGACAACTGAAAAGAAGACCCGTCGCACATCATGACTTGGGCATACATCATTAAACGGCATATATATATATATGCATGCCTCATACACAGTCCACACCTATGTATGCCACAGAAAGCAAAAAGATAAACTGGCTGGAATTGGCTGCAGTCAACCCATACACAGCTACATGCATGGGCCAACTTTAGCCAGTCAGTTTGAGGATGCATAGGCTACCTGCAGCTAACATACAATATTGGCCTGTAGACCTTTGGCACACAACGTATGTACATATCTTTACCTAGGGCTCCAGGCAGCAGCAAGACAGCATGGTCTCCTGAACCAGTTTTCTCATAGTGGATCCGCACTCCATTCACTTCAGTGTAATGGGACTCAATAGAGCTGCAATTTTAAGAACTTTACTTAAAACAATTGTCAGTGCAAACATATGAATAATAATAGTAATACAGTCACTCTTATAAAGCTCTGTGCAAACATAGGCTCAAAAGTAAAACAAAAAATTAATTTTTCTCTAAAATGTATTTTTTCGAAAAATACTTACCGATGTCATTACTATATGGAACAACCTATAGCTAGCGTAATTTTAGCCCAAGAACTTACGATGTGTACCTTTAGGGCCAGGGGTGCCGTGACCAGGGGTAGCCTCCCTTCCCACCCATTACGAGTAACAGCCCGAGCAGCCAAGCCACACCAGTTCTTTCGTTTAGCTGGCGAGCGGCAAGCGGGGCAGGTGGGAGGGCCATCCGAGTAATGACATCGGTAAGTATTTTTCGAAAAAATACATTTTAGAGAAAAATTAATTTGTTTCCTCAAAAACATTACCGATGTCATTACTATATGGAGAATCGCGAAGAGGAGGAGGGTGCCGCATAACCCAGTGCCTGACTGAGCCCGCCAGCCCCGTCCTTCCCGGCGCCATCTCCCGATAATTTTAGCTAAAGGGTTACCAACGGCACCGAAGGTGCCGGGAGGGAGTGTTGCGCCGCCGCGATGTCCCCCACCAGGGCCAGGTTGTCTCGCTGGCCAACCAGGTTACGGAGGTAGAACCGGGTGAAGGTCGACTTGGTCCGCCAGCCTACGGCAGCCAGAGTGTCTCGGACAGCGCGGTAGCGGTCAACGTGACGCTTGCAGCCATAGCTCTGACCTCGTGGGCCCGGAAGAGTAGCCGCCTGGCAGCGTTGGGGCAGAGGTCCTGGTAGGCGGAGCGCATCACCATCTAGCCAGGAAGATCGTCTGGGCTGAGATGTCTTGTCTACCTGGGGACAGAGAAAACAAAAAGAGGCGGGTGCGTCCCTGGCGGAGCGGCTTGGTACGGCGTAGGTACACGCGTACGGCTCTCACCGGGTCCTGTTGTCTGACTTCCTCGTAGGAATCGATCGGCGTAAGCGATTGCACTGTGATCACCTGTGGGGCTGTCAGCGGGGACTGGTTCAGGGCCAAGAAGGCCGGGTCCGTTAGTAGCTGCACAGGGTCATCCGACCTGCACTACAGGCAAGCGGGGGCGCGGAAGGCGTGGGCAGCTCCCTCATTCTGGAGGCTGTGGCTACGGCGAGCAGAAGCAAGTCTTTGCGTAGTGTCGGCCACGCTTGCTAGGGGAAGCGGCTCAAAATGCTAGCATTCATCCAGAAGAGTATCCAGGGTAAATCCCAGCGCGGGATCAGGGAGTGGAGGGCAGGTCGCTGTGTGCTGAAGAGGGCCATAAGGTCAGCAAGGACCTTACACTGTCGGGTTCCGCTTGGCCCGGGTGCCAGTAAGCGTCGGCGATCATAGTGAGATAGCCCCCGAGGTGATCGGTGCCAAGTGCTGTTCGGCGGAAGCCAGGAAGAACTCAGCCAGCGGTGGGGAAGTCAGATCGGTAGTGGAGAGGTGACGGAGGTCGCACCAAGCTCCCAGTACTCTCCACCTTCCCTCGGAGACACGCAGGGTCGAGGGTCCATGGCCTGAAGCAAGAGCTGTCATTGCCTCACTCGAGAACTCCAGCGGCGAGGGCTTGCCATCCAATCTCCAAGCGTGTAGCAGGAGTCTCCCAGAGCATGGAAGTAGAGCGCCTGGCGCGGTAGCTAGAGCATCGTGCGAGGAGCGCGAAGCTGGAGTGAGGGGCCCGTGGCCAAGATCAGAAGGTCGGTGGCACAGGATCTGGTCCAGCAGAACGGCGCCCCCAGCAACAGGATCGCGTAGCATCCCTGCACTAGAGAAGCACCTTGGGGACAAGGACTGAGGGAGGGTAAGCGGAAGCGCAGGGGCCGTCCCAGGGAAGGGGGAGCGCAATGGCCGCCCAGGCTAGGGGTTCTGGGACGGGTGAACCGAGGAGGGGGGAGCTGAAGGTACCACACTGTCGTGACGAACGAAGAGGGGGGGGGGGGGGTTCTCCCACGTGGCGCAGATCATCCGGGCGACGTCCGGGCAAAGCGCCTCTTCCTCTTTCCTCTCAATGGCGCGGAGACGCAGACCGTGCCAGGAGGGAGAGCCCACAAGGACAAGCAGGTGGCCGTGAGGTATCTCGCTCGGGGAGAGACGCGGCGATCCTTGCACCAACGGAGGCGCTGGTAAGAAGAAGGCAGAGGAAGGGGAGCAGGTCCCGTCCTGCTCCTGTACGTAGGACACACCAGCGGATTCGTCGGAACGACGATCAGGTCCTGATGTCCGAGAGTCGGTTTCCAAGGGAGGGGAGCTGCCGTATCGCCTGTAACTCCAACCAGTTGAAGGCTAGACCGCAAGGACCGGTGGACAGCAGCCAGAAGCCGTGGCACGTCGGCAGCAGGAGTGCACCCCAGCCGGAACGGCTGGCGTCGACGCAAGGGACAACTGGGGGGGAGGCGAAGGAGAGGGACTCCAGGCGCAAGCCAGGCAGGGACCGCCTAGTGGCGGGGGAGTGGAACGAGCAAGGGAGGAGCCGGAAGGGAGCCTCGATGCCTCCGGTCGAGGGCGCCAGCGAAGGAGATCCGCAGCGGAGCTAATTAGGCCAGAGAGCTGCAACCAGGGTCTGGCGGAGACTGTCTCCTGCTGTGCACCAAGACGAGCCAGGTTCGCCAACTTCCAGATCCTCAGTTCCGGGAGTCACACCCAACAAGATCCGTCAGGAACTCCAACAACGGCGTGCGAAGCGGCGGGACAGAGTGAGATCCGAGTTTGCCTAAAGACTACGAAGCCGCGGGTGTCGAGGAGGCCAGAAGGCGTCTCGTCGCTGTTCCCGGAAGGGTGCCGACTGGAGGCGCCGGAGCAGATCGTCGACGTAGTTCGAGGAGGGCTCGACGAAGTCTGCCTGGCCGTGGCGAAGACGCCGGCCAAGGGACGGGCGATGGCGGAACGGTAAGGTCACCGTCGATGCGAAGCGCAGAAGCGTCTGGGAACCAGAAGCCCGGGAACGAGAGTGTAGGCGTCTGCTAGATCCCGGCTGACAAGAAGCCCCAGGGAGGAACCTCGGCGCGAAGGCTCAGGCAGTCTCCAAGGAAGGGAGGGGCCGCTAGGAACTCGTGCCAAGCTGAAGGCCGAGGTCGGACGCCGCCTGAGGTCGTGCAAGGCCAGGCGGGGACGGGGGGCGGGCGGGCGCTGCGGGCGGCGGAGACAGGCGGGGGAGGGCAACGACGCCGGTAGGGCGGGTATTGGGCGGGTCCGGCGATCCGCAGGGCGCGACCCAGGACCTCACTGGTGGCTGGAAGCGGGAGGAGGTGAGGCGGGCCGACTAAGAATCTCAACGCGTCCTACACCGACTGCCAGGACCGAAGAGGAGGGGATGCCGAGCGGAGCCTGTCGCAGCTGTCTCCGCAGGTCCAGCGGGAGGTAGGGGCGGACGACGAGCACAGCAGGGCGTGGCATCGGAGCATCGAAAACCTAAGCGTTGACATGCCGCTCGGAAGGCAGGACCTCTTCTCCACAGCCAGAGCGAGGAGGGGCCCTAACAGCGGCAAGAAGGAGAAGAGCCAGCTCCAGGTAGAAGAGCGCTTGCTTGGCCAAGACGAGGGATCCAGCACAGGCGAGAGCACCGCGGAGGGGAACGCCGTCCGAATCCGACAGGGAGGAAGCAAAGGCGTGAGGCGCGAAGTCCACCAGCTGCTGCCGAGCGGCAGGATCCACTGCGGGGAGGGCAGAAGCAAGGCCTGTGCATGTCCAGCATCCAGCTGCGCTGAAAGGCGATGTCCAATCCACCGGCCGGCGAAGGACGGTGACGAAGAACCCGTGTCGGAGCCTGAATCCTGCTGCAGGGACGAAGAAGGTGACACGAACCCTTGAACCTCGGGGCGTGGCAGGGACGAAACCTCTAGGGGGGAGAGCAACGTCCAAGCGGGCGACGGGGAAGACGTCCAGGCTCGAGGAAGACGCGAGACAGTAGAGGCGCGGCGCGTCGAGCGAGGGAAGGGTCTCCATCATGGGCGTCCTGGACGCAGGGTCAAGGGCGTAGAAGAGAGCGCGCGGAGGTCGAACGGAAAGAGGGAGCCGAGTCGGAATCCGCCGGAGCGAGCCGAAGGCTGCTATCCACATCGACGGGCGGAGCAGGAGGCCGATGCACCAGGAGCTGGAGAGGCGGAAGCCGCCGTCAGACAGGGCGAGGCCAGGGCGAGCGGCAGAGAAGGCGCGGGCGGCGAGACCGACAAGTGGAGCGTCCGTACGAAGGAGGGCGGAGCACGTGGCCGACGGCGCGAAGGGGAGGGGAGCGGGGAGGGTGGGGAAAGGGTGCTGGGGGAGGAGAGGGGGAAAGACGAGGCCGGAGGGCGAGCAGCACGGACGACCCAGTAGGACACCGACCGGAAGGGGCGGCGACTGTAAGAAGAACCAGCGAAGCCAGAGGGGAAGACCGACGAGGAGGGCGAGATGTCCGCGAAGCTGAAGCGGTGAGCAAAGAGGAGGCGAGAACCAAAGACGCAGGGCTGCGGGTCCGGAGCAGGACGCCGAAGTCCGAGGGGCATACGCAGGCGAGGGGCGAGGAGCTGAGTCCAGGCGGTTGCGAACCTGGAGTCGCAAGCGGAGAGAAGCGGCGTTCAGTTCTGCCAGAGGTCTTGTGAGGCTTGGGTTCCACAAGGCGGGGCGAGCTAGCTCGCTGCGGACCTGGCTCGAGCGAGCTGGTGCGCAAGGAGGGATCAAGGCGTCCCCCAACGTAGAGTGTCGGGGTTTGTTTTCCGCAGAGCGGGGCGAGCGGACTCGCTGTGGACCTGACTCGAGAGAGTGGGTGCGCAAGGGGGGAGCCTTGTATGCCGTCCCCCAACGGCAGCGAAGTGTGTTCCTGCTGAATCCAGGGCCGAAGCATGCTTGCGGGGGCGGGCGGACTGTCACGCCGTAGGCTCCGCAGCTGGGTGTCCCAAGGTCCTCTAACAAGAGCGCAGACATCACGGGAGGGTCCCGAAGCATAGCTAGCGCCGGGGAGGTAGATCGCATGCTTGTAACTCGGCCACTGCAAGTCGCCACATGGTGTGCAGATGCGGGCTTGAGCACTGCAACATAGAGTGAAACAACGAAGCGACTGGTCCTAGTAGAAGGCCACGTTCCCCGAAACTAGTTAGGTAGTTATTTGGGTTTAACACCGAGCAGGCGACTAAGGCCATCTCACAGCGGTCCTGAAAAACCGCGCACACTTCCACCCTTCCCCACTATCCTGTTCTGAGCAATATCGCTTTCTTAATAACAAGCAACGATATAGCAAAGGATGCCGGCGCACGCCGCCAGAGGCGCGGCGCTGGCAAACATCGAGACCTTACCTGGACATCTCGCAAGGGACAGGGGAAGGTAGCACCTGTAGTCGAAGAAGAAGAAGCGCCCACGCGACAGAGGCCCAGAAGCATCCAGGAAGAGGAAGGCTGGGTCCGCGACGAAGGTCCCGGCCGTCCAACCGGCGAACTCGACCGGTGAAGCCGACGTAAATCTCTTAAGCCGGAACCGGTGCAGGACAGCGCTCCCACGAGGGATGAAGGCCGGCCCCACGGCCCAGGGACCTATCTTCCGGCAGCGACGCAAGAAGCACCCATGACACCCACTCCTAAAAGTCACAGAAGGAGACGCACAGGCCGGGAAACGAAGCCACGCTAACGAAGTCCAAGGGCTCCAAGAACCAACACAGCCGTTAGGTAGCACAGTAGAGGTCTAAGAACACGACCCTACGCTGCAACACGGACAGAAAAGTTCCAAGGCAAGGCGACAGCATAGGCCAGGAACGAGGTCCACTGACGAAAGACCAAGTACTCTGAACCATACACAGCCGTCGGCACACACAAGGCCAGAAGTTCCAAGGCAAGGCGAAGCACCGGCCCGGAACGAAGTTCACTGTCAAAAGTCCAAAACTCTTGAACCATACACAGCCGTCGGTACACACAAGGCCAGAAAGTTCCAAGGCAAGGCGAAAGCACAGGCCGGGAACGAAGCTCACTGTCGAAAGTCCAAGTACTCTTGAACCATACACAGCCGACGGTACACACAAGGCCAGAAAGTTCCAAGGCAAGGCGAAGCACAGGCTGGGAACGAAGCTCACTGTCGAAAGTCCAAGTACTCTTGAACCATACACAGCCGTCGGTACACACAAGGCCAGAAAGTTCCAAGGCAAGGCGAAAGCACAGGCCGGGAACGAATTCCATTGACGAAGATATTCAAGTACAGCTTGAACCATACACAGCCGTAGAAGCACAGCAGAGGGCTAAGCAAACACATCTATACGCTGCAAGCTAAAGGAAAGAACTGGTGTGGCTTGGCTGCTCGGGCTGTTACCCGTAACGGGTGGGAAGGGAGGCTACCCGGGTACCAGGTCACGGCACCCCTGGTGGCCTCCCCTGGCCCTAAAGGTACACATCGTAAGTTTTTGGGCTAAAATTACGCCAGCTATAGGTTGTTCCATATAGTAATGACACCAACACTCAAGTATTTTAGTACGTACTGGAATAAAAGACAAACCATCAGAAGACTATGGCAGTTACCCTGTTTACAGTACCAGTGGCTGCATATAAAAGTGGGGAGCAGGGAGGGGAGGGGGGGGGGAGGGGTTGGTATGTTAGAGACAATGATTAAAACAAAAGCCCTGGAGAACAGATGGGCTTTAAGGTCTTAAAGTCCCAGAACTAAATGATTTCCACTCTAAAGAATGGGAGTCATTTAGTTGTGAGAGTTTAAGAGTTAAAGACTGAAGGTGAGGGAGCCAGACATGTGAGAGGGGAGGACATATCCCATACTCTTGAAAAGACCTTTTACTAAATGTTAGCTTCGTTCGTAGTACAGCGAATAGTTTTTCTGAGCTGGCGCGGAGAATTCTGGGGGATCATAACTGAAGTGAAGAGAGCAGTTGACAATGTTTTATGAGTAAGATTGTAGGGGGTCATCAAAGGGATGATATAAGCAAAGGTCTGAATTCTGTTCATCACAACGTATACACAGGCGGAGGTAATGTGCATGTGTGTGAGTGTGTGCATGTGTGAGTGCCAGTCGGCATGTGTCAGACTGTATGCTTATATCAGTTTAAAAATTAACTCTGTACATGTACTGGTAACTGTTCTGAATAATCTGTCACTAAGTAATTCTGTCAAGAGTTAATTTCAGGATACGGTGCACATACCAACATGCCAAGTAACGGCTTGTAGTGACACATTCTGCACTAAAAATAGCCAAGCACACACACTGCATATGAACTTTGGTTGAATGGATGTTGCCACTCATAGTGTGCTATGGAAAGTTGCGCTGTGGCGACTGGAACCGCCAGACTTGGGCGAAGAGTTAAAATTGTGATTTGACCAGAGACACAACTTTGACTGAATTCCTATTTAAGCCCCCCCCCCCCCCCCCCCCCCCCCCCCCACTACGCACACAAGGTGCTTGGAGACTAACAAGCGGTAACATAATCCAATGAGAGATGCACCTTTCATTGGAGCACATCTTCTGAAACCTTGACAAATGTCTTCCAACCACTGTCAGTCGAACATGACCAGTCAGCGATATTACCGGCGTTGTGCGCGTTCTGAAGGCATGTGCAAGTACCTCTGCCATGTGAAAGACTATAAACACACCTGCAGAACATAAATCAACTTTCGACGCTCAAGGGAAGTCAATGCACAAGTTGATTTACCGCAAGCAGATAAGATCAGAAAAGAGCCGATAGGAACAGTCAAGTGTTTTGATTGCTTTTTAGCATAATGTGATAATAATTCCGAAAGATTTTGTGTTAAAAAGTGAGATTATCATTACAACCTCTGTATTAAAAAAATGTAGCGCACGTTAGATTATTTTTAAATCGTGAAGTGAATATTGTCTTCGTATTCCAGCGTAGAGTGGTTCCCCTTTGTAAGAAAAAGAGCAGCCTTTTTAACCAAATAATACCAAATTAACCCAATGATACCCAAATCAACTGAAATAATACCGTCAGTGTGGTGAATTGCCGAACTTCTTTGGGACGTTGTCTTCCCATGTCTTTAAAAGATGTTTTAGCATGTGGGTTTTAGCACAGGATATCTACCAGTGATTTTAGTCTTATTTCAAGGGTCACGTTGACGTCACCACTGAGTACGACCGGCCCGCATGGACATGGAGTCAACGGTCCTGGAGAAGGAGCCTAATAATTCTTTTTGATGAAAACTTCATTCCTTGTCAAGTCATCTGAACTTTGTAACGTTCACACTGGCAGCTGTCACTGACTAAGACTGTTACTGTCTTCATTTTCACATCCTCATTCCATGGGAGGCCGCTTGCCAGCCTGCCACTGATTCACTTATGGAGGTGTCAAATTTTGCCAAAGTTCTGTGGACTTCTCAGTATTTTTTTTTTTCCTCTAACATTGTGTGCTGTACTCACACTCATTTGCTGGCAACTCATCATGTACTGGCTGTTACAGCACAGAGACTCAGTGTCTACGTAAACTCCCATCCATTCTCAATTTAACCTTGCTTTGAAAAAATACAACGATCAGAAATTCCGCAACTTAAATAGCAGGGGCTCAGTCATGAGTATCTGTGCTTGTATATAATTATTTCTTAATGATAAAGTTAAACGTCAGGCATTAAGGATGCATTGAGCTTTATGAGTCTATATACCATGTCCAGGTCTTAGCAGTACAACGTGATCACTGGCACTGGCATTAATTCCGTTAATATCTATCAGACTCCATTTACAATTTCAGCGAGTGCCACCTAACATGCTGAGATCAATTTGTCCTCTGTGTGAGAACTGTAGATGTATCATACATAGAAAGGGGTCAATCTCCCGTCTCCCCCCCCCCCCCCCCTCCAAACTTCATACTTAGCGCCAATATTCTGATTCATTGCATTTATTACAGTGATAAATACTAGAAAAGCGTGCACAGGTCATCCTAAGTTTGTGCTATAGTGTGGCTCTTCAAGCTCTGCCGCTCGTTGATTTGATTACTGTCTGTTTCACAGACCTCTTTCAGTGCACAAAGGACTGGATTCCTCAGTGTAAGGATTGTAGATGTATTGTTAATAAGGGGCCAGTCACTAGGCTGTTACAAATTATGCAAATTTAACTCAGCCTCGGCAACACACTGAGTGCCAGCTACTTAGGCAGCCCCCTCCGCGTCATGTGACCGGCGCCTAATACCCTGATTGCATAATCACTTTGGGCCGGTGAATACGTGGGAACGGGTTGCTTTGTAAGCACTTCTCTGATTGTGTCTGTGCACAAAATGAATTGGTACACAGACAAATTAAATTAGTTCACGTAAAAACTAGTCGGAAAATGAATCTGTTGGGGTGGAGAGGTGGCCTGGGTTAGGTAAAATATACAGTGACTTAAACAGACTTCTTTTCAGTTCACGTCTCACGAAAGTCACACAGTAACCAGGGCGTTTTCACGGATCACAAAGATCATATCTTGTCAGTTTAATGTTTCACGACAAATCCTCCCCTTCACCCCCCCCCCCACCCCCCCTCCCCCGCCCCACCACCCCCACTCCCTCCGTGACCCAACCCTCACCACATCCCGTTACTCGCGCCGCTTTTCCGCACTGCTGTTGCCTCACTTCATACAGAACCCCGCTGGCCTGTAAGTCACGATATCTCGGCCGGCCGTTAATTGCGCAACGTCTGACACCTACCCGATACATCAGAACCCGATACCCGCGTCGTTCACTACAGCCAATCTCGTTAAGGTATTCGGAATTCCAAGAGTCTGGTTCGTGATCATATGGGCCACCTCTCCGGCAATACATGATACACAAGATGTTCCGACGTCTTCGATGTAAGTCACTCCATCGCTTGGTCGGGACTGAGATGGCCCATTAAAGAATATCCCGACAGTGTCTCCTGTCTTGCGGTTTGCTTATACATTCTTGGTGTTGATCAGACTTCTTCCAAGATTCCCATCAGTAGTTAACAGGTGACTGACAAATCCTCACTCTCGTGGAATTTTTGTTCGGACGGATACATCGGAAAAGTGGAGCGCTGGTGAGGGTGGAGGAACGATTAGTTTTATGTTCATTCTGCTTTTGATATTCAGCTTAAAAGGGTGTTTATGATCAATCTCATTTTGTTTTTGTGTTTTACTGATTATTCTCTCACTGATAGGGTAGGGATGGGGAGGGTTACATGTTCGCTGCAGTTCTGGCTCAACATATCACAAGCTAATAACACCGGTGTCCTTGTGGTAAATTTGTACATGTCATCTGAGACTCTTTAAAGAGGTGGAATACACGTACCTATATATACAAATAATAACTGGATAGGTCTGACTCGTTCTCGGCAGCATCTCATCACCGCGATTACGTAGTCTTTCAGCTCTGATACATTCCCGTTAAGGTCCTGCGCCGCCGCAATAAATGACCAACTAATATCAGTCAGTTTCGGATAACGAAGAACATCACAAGTTTCCAAATCTCTCAATGAGGACACTATTATCGGCCGTTCAGAAATTAGTGTCATTGAAGGCTCATAGACAGTTTGAGCAAAGCTCACCTCGTGTTTTTTCAAATAACGTTTGAACGCAGATAATTTCAAGACAACTTTTAAAAAAAATATGATCACCAACATTAGACTTATTAATATTTTACATTTCCTTTATTCCTGACAACAATGTGCAGCCGCTGACCTCAGGAAATCTTGAAAATGACCTAGTAAACTTGCTAAAATATATCCTGATCGGGCTCCTCGTAGAATCACTGATATATTGATTCATGTAAACTTCCACGCTGAGTGCTGAACAGCCCGGCGCTGCAAGACGTTTAAACTGTCCATGGCTTGACAGTGGTCACTGAAACCTGGAGTATTCAACTTTAGTGGCCAAACCGCTGGGTTTGAAGCCAACTCAATTTAAAATTAATTTTGGCCTCATTGGGTGATCACTTTTTGTGCGTAGCGTTTTATTCATGAGTTCCGCGATTCTGCGCGTGAGAGTAGTGAATGAGTGATTATTAGCCTGTGACTGTAACACTGATGATTGGAATTATAGTGGCGGCCAAACAAGGCAAACACATTCGCAGATTGGGCCCCCGCGCCTACAGAGAGACGGGAAGGCATGTGCCTCCTGCAGATGTTTGGTGTTTCATGACGGACTGACCAGAAAACGCGACAGGCCCATTGCTGGATTGCAAATAGTTGACGTGTCTGTATTGGCGACTTGAGACGCGCGCTGATTGACACTGAACTGCTTTTCACCTGCACGTAATCGCCCGGACCCGGACACACTTCTCTGAGACCGTGTTCACAGTGATGCTATGATACATCGCAAAAGATAAATTTGAGATGAGATTTTGTGGCCGAGATACCATTCAGGTTGACACTAAGATTCTCATGAGCCCCGGACTGAGTCTACAGAGAGGCATGACAATCTATGCCTCTTGCAGATGGTCTGCTTTTCATGACGCAGTAACCAGAAAACTCGATAGCCCCATTGCTAGTTTGCACTTTAGCACATATAACTGACTCGTGTGTATTGGCGGCGACTTCAAACCGTGATCACAGTGGTTTAACTCAGGCTACCGACATCTCGCAACTTCGAGAGAAAGACCGAATTACCATTCAGTTTGACGCTATGATTCTCATGAGTTCCTGCTGATGCAAGCGCTTTTGTAGCTCTGGGTCAGTTGGAGGTGGTTGGGACTGACTGAGGGGAAAGAACAGCACAGTCGGCAGTGGGGGAAAGGGGGAGGTGGGGGGGTGGGGGTGGGTAAACACTGATGGTCTGTGTGTCATCATAGTCTAATAGCTATTATTCGTTCAAGACAGAAGTGCCCCCGCAGTCTTTGTGTCAAGAGGATGATGTGTGCTGGTGCACGGCACCGGCGTGTACACGGGCCGTTCCGCAGCAGAGTTTTTGTCTATGAGATCTACTGTTGGATGCACTCGTTCCCAGCATTAGCTTTTATTCTCCAAGATGTAAAGAAAGGATAGACGTTGGTAAATTACATACTCTGACCAAACAAAGGGGACCCAATAATACAGACAAATGGGTCCCCAATAATACATGTGATGTATTAGACTCCTAGCTGTGAACATCAAAACGGCTTCTGTGTTAACCTGTTCTGCTTCCAAATACCTCGATAGACACAACTTTTACACAGAAACAAAGACATATTTTTTCAATTTTTTCTTTGAAAAAAACTCACACCTTTCCTCAAACTGCGACGTAAAATACGTCCAACATGACACACGTTTAGGTTTTAGCATTTCCTTGGGATACATAGAAATTAATTCATTGCAACGTTTACTCTAATTAATTCTTTTTAAATGAATCGAAGTTTCCTGTTGCGTTACGTAGAGCTAGTCAAATACTTTATATATGTCTGTGTTTTTCAAGATTTCATTTGCTTTTCGACAACGGGCGAATAATGTCCGTTAATAATAAATTGTGTTGTAACTGTCTTCTCTAAGCGTGCTTCTTTCTCCGTTGAGTTCTTCTCTGCACGTTAGGTTTGATTGATTGTACATTGCTTAACGTCCCGACAGCAACAAGGCTTTCTCAGGACGTGACTGCACTGCTTGTGACAAAAAAACTAAACAGAACATTGAATGTATGTCGCCAGCCGGTCCAACACGTTAAATAAACCTACGACATGTGGCCTAAATAAAGCCAAGACCATTTAGCAACACACATCCAATATCAAGAGCTACAGGCAGTGCAGACAGTTGGGAGAGTTTTAAAAAGGCAAATACAGGTGAATGGACCATGGCTAGACAGAAACACATGCCCCAGAATAGAGGGAAAAACCCACCCTTTGGGGCTGACCAGGGTGACCCTGGGAACTAAAAAGTAGTTAACCCCACCCAAGTCCCCCAGGGCAGACCCGGGTGGGGGTGCACGTTAGGGTTTAGCACTACTTAATGTCACAGTACCTGCATTTATGTGAAATCTTTGTCACAGAGGGGCGGTCGGTTCTACGAATTTAAATGCCGGCGGCCGGCTTGCGCATACATCATATCATTTGTACACAAATCGAGCAAATTTTATCTGACAGGTCTTGGTAGCTATGAAGAAAACTAGGATTGCACGGAAGGTGTTGCGACTTTTTAGTGATGCCACGCGTCTGATTTAGTATGACGTCATTCGAAAGCGTCACTGCTCGTTGCCAGACACGTGTGAAGTTTTTTCCCCGACGATATGAAAATGAAAATATGCACAACACCACTACAACGATACCGTAGTACGGTGCACTGCTAAGAAACTGGCCAGAAACGTTTTCACCATCTGCGTCCTTCTTCTAACGCAAGACCTAAGCCTTCTCTACTTCTCCGCTAATTCCAGGTTACGATACGATAATTTCATATTTATGTCCCCCTTGCACAGTCATTTGCTGGTTCATTTTATTAACCCAAGTAACAAATGGCTAGCGCCGTTCCATTTTGATCGATACATTACATTAAACACTACTCCATAACTTTGGTCATGCATAATTGATCGGCATCTCCCAACACCTTCCCGCAACGACCATCCAAGTGATAATCATAACACCTGCCCGTGACAGCGACACACACCATGTGCACCTAGGTCCCCCAAGGACTTATTTCGGGGTTCCGACTGTGCAGTGTTTATTTCAGTTGGGTTTTTGTGTTCTCCGATTGGAGCATTTTTACGTTGATTCATGCAGACTAGCAACAGACATCCCACAGCTCGAACTGAATGTAGAAGACACAGCGATATTTTAACTCTGTATTTTGTTTTCTATTATACTGAGGATTTATTAAAGTGCCCTCAACCCTTCTACGGCCACACTCCGCGCAAATATTGCCTGACTTTCTTGTAGCGCCCGGAAAAGGCATACGAGGGGTGATTATACAGATCACTTAGGAATATACAGTGTTCGCATTAACTTGTCATTTTCGGATTTAAACCGGGTTTGAAACTGAGTAGTGGCCGGTTGATGATGCTTGTTAGAATTGAGAAATACCGATCGGAGGCACTGAGTGACGCCGAAACTAAATAAACTATATTACCGGAATTGGATTACATTGAATTCAAGATGTTACTTGATTTTCTGGGGTTTGAAGGAAAGCATATTTTCCAGTACCTGCCCCCCCCCCCCACCCCCCGCCCCATCCCTCCCCACCAGCCTCCCCCCTCCCCCTTTTAATTTTCCAAGGCCCATTTGTCAGTTTTGTTGGTATCACCGATTTTTACGGTGGGCGCTATAAAACAGCGATTGTAAAAATCATAACGCGAACTGAATGTAGACGACTCAGCGATATTTATTTTTCTTGGCCTATATCCACTGTTTCTGCTTTTGTCTCTGCGAACTTCAACTTGTCCTCCGGTCTGCACGGTTCAACAAAAGGTTGAAAAGAAATACCACCTGTTACGGTTGATTCGAACTTTTTTCATGATTGTCATTAAAATTTGTATCTTGCATGACTTAAACACAAATTACTTTTTTCAAATTACTTTTACCAAGCAATATGTTTGGCTTCATCGACACGGTAATTTCACGGAGAGTTTCCAAACTGACGGAAGAGTCGACTCTGATTGGTCACTCAATAGATTTTCTATTTTTAATTTTATGTTCAGACTGAAAACATCTATCGGGTTAAAATAAACAGATCATACTGAATTATTATGCGTCTTAAACTCAGCATCTGAAGAAACACTAGGTTAATTAGGCACTACCCGTAACTTAATGTGATCGTTGAACCCGCAGTTCAGAACGGACAGAATGAAAAGGTATTGAGATACTGTCTGAATGATCTGTGTGGCGAAATAGAAATGCCCGCACACGTGACATTACAAGAACATTTTAGCTTCACACTCTCTGAATGCGGCTTTTAATGCTCATCTGTAAATCTGCCGGACAGTCTTTTAACAACTGCAGTAAACTCGGCAAGTGTACTGTTCACGGACCTTACTGTACATATGTTAATTAGTGTCGAAGTTTCACGTCACAGTGTGGCTTGTACGATCCACTTACGCTCGGCCGGATTATCGGGTCTAAAGCCCGTTATGATCAGTGATAAATATTTAACAATAAAAAAAAATGTAGATCCGGCCCCCCCCCCCCCCCCCCCCCCCCGTTTTCCTCCGACTTGATAAAGTAGGGTTGGCCCAGAGAATCACTTGCTTCCCCCCCCCCCCACCCTTCTTCTCGCCCCCCCCCCTCCCCACCCCTCGGGTTGGTTAGTTCGGGTTTAACGTCCGCAGCACCGAGGTGATCATGGACGGCCCTGACGGGCGGGTTATGGGGGACAGGGAAATCTATTGCCTATGGAGTACGACCTGAACACTGATCAACTCAGGCGCACTCCAACTGTGCCACTGATTTACCAGGACCTTTCAACGGACATGCTATTGAACAAATCCGTTTTCCCCCCTGGATTGTGAGTCCAGCTACCGGGGCCGGGACGGGATTTCCCCACCCCTCGGGCTATCGAGGTCTGCCGATTGCGTACCTTTCGGCCTGTTTGTGCGTATCACGTGACACACACAAAGAGGCGTGGAGGGCAACCAACACTTTCTGTACTGAGCGAGCGCGTGCATTTCTTCTCCTTGGTTTTCCTGTTTTCATGGCAAAGATGTCAAAAGAAACTTTTGAAAAGTATGTAGGCAATCTAGACAGTGTAAGTAAAACTCGGTATCTGCAAAAATTGAGCGCGGTGGGGGCGTAGATCCGTACCAGCACACTGAGTGGTCGCCGGACTGACGAAGCGAAGTGTTTACCAAACATCGAGCAAGCTGACATCAGCGAGTACCGTGTACATAGAACAAGCTTCTACACGAGGAAAAAGTTTAAAGCAGACACTGAAGAGCTTGGGGGCTCACAACCAGCTGACTGCTGGCTGGGTACAGCGCCCCATCCAGACCCGCCACAGACCACAGGCTGCCAGAACACTGTCATCACAGCGCAGGTGAGAATGAAGCGGTTATTTTTTATCAACACTTTTAGTTTTAAGAGAAAGAACATTCAACTGGAGACCATGTGGTAAGACCGTTTTGTGTGGGATTTTTCAGTGGTTGATGGCGTAACATGGCAAGCAAGGAAACTACTTTAACTTTCAGTTTTGATAGGGCTTTGTGTATGATGTAGATGAAATCAAGCATACATGTACATGTGCGAATGATCCCGAGTATCTCACACGGTCACTCTTGATTCTGTAGACATGCACTGCTGCATTATTATTGTGTGTTGTTTACTACATAGATCAGTGTGATCTGCTTCCACTATTTGTTGGTGTATTCATTTATTTATATTTACCTGTCTGTTTTACAGGTATATCATTCCCAGTCCTTGACAGACAAGCTGCTGAGACCAAGGGTCATCACAGAACCGGATGGCAACATCATTATTGCACATTGTACATGTATGGCCGGACAGAGGCAGAGTACTGTAATTTTATTGTGTGGACACCCAAGGACATTTTCATAGAGAGGGTGTTTCCAGATGCAGCAAGGTGGGCCAGGATGCTGCCAAAAATGGAACATTTCTTTAGAATAGAGTAGCTGTTGTGCCTGATGTTATCGCTCACAGTTTCTCAACCCCGCCGACAAACCACTTCAGACTTCCCCCAGCAAGGCCAACACTGAGGCTACCGGCAGATCACTCTACTGCTATTCCGTGGAGAGGAGGAAGATGACATGGCTGCTTGTGACAATGATAACGGCAATATGCAGTGGTTTCATTTTTTTGTGTGGGCATCAAAACTACACAGAAGGGACGTTGGTACTGCCCTGACCGTCG
Source organism: Semisulcospira habei (assembly GCA_036245525.1). NCBI lineage: Eukaryota > Metazoa > Mollusca > Gastropoda > Semisulcospiridae > Semisulcospira > Semisulcospira habei. The sequence goes on along the minus strand of BTPG01000002.1, from coordinate 181,943,769 downwards.
CCAGCTTCCTGAATTTCGACTGAAAGGCAAATCTCACCTGAAGATGGAAGTGAAATCAGAACTCAAGTCATGCTACTGTCACTCAGTCAGCTTGCAGCTGAACCCATTTAACCCCAAGGCTGCATTTCCCCAACTTAGGAGGTGTCACCTAGGACCTGTCTGTACCAGGAGATGGATCGACCATGATAATTCAATGATATTGCTAAGTGAGCTTTGGTGCCATCAGGTGGCAAGCTAATCTGGCACTACTCTTGAATCATGATGATTGATCCATCTCCTGGTGTAGTGTGGCAGGACTAAATGGGATAATTACCTGTTACTGGTATTACACATTGTATAATTAGTAACCCCCGTGTGTGTATAGCCACCAGTACTGTAAAGATTACTGATGGCTGCAAACACAAAGCGGATACTCTGTGAAAGTGATTGCAGTTGTTATACATACATGTGCATAATAAATGTGCCCAACAATTTTATGTTTGAATTAGTTATTTCTTTTCGAGTTATTTCTGATGCAGTAGAAGTACGTTTGAAGTGATATTAGATTATAAACTTATTGGTATGCATGCATATGTTTTCATCAAATGGAAAGTTGAAATGATGAACTCATTTATGGCACACTACAGTACAACCACGACAGTGAAGGATAGTACCTGATAAGTTTTGTGCTTTCCATGGTGCCTGTTACATCAGTTACTATTCTTTTACTGTCAAGGTTCAAAATTTGATACACTTTGATTTTGGTTCTGACACAAGACACATTTGAAATTATACATGCATCACCCACACACGTGAATGATAATACCATCTTCTAAAATGCATCTTTATTACATAACAAGAATAGCAAAGCCCTCAATGCTTACGTGCATCCAATCCACATAATGACTTTGTGACCATAACTAAGTGTTCTAAAAAAAAGACATTTTCACATCATTTGCTGATCTCTTGTGACCCCTGACCTTTGCAAGAGGTCATCCTCGTTAGCATGCATAGGAAGCTCTTACCATCAGGTATCTCTGTACCAGGTTTGGAATGGAATATTGGATTTAAGAGGGAAAAATATGTATGATCCCCTGTCACCTTTAATTATGTTCCTTGACAAACTGTTGCCTGGTGACATTGTGTTAGCTTAGCTGACCGAGGGTTTAACATACTGGGACTCAAATATCCGATTTTAGTCAAATGGCACAACTGAAGGACACCTATTTACTAGAGCACAGCAGATGGCAACGACCTTGTCCAAAGTTGTAACAGTATCACCCTCTGCTACATTTAAGAATGTGACAGGATTGGTCGAGTCAAGTATTCTGGATCACATTGCCACTGACACGTTCAACATGAACTCTAACGTGCGATCTTTTGAGTGTACTCGACATCATACGCCGACAACTGCTTTTTACCCTTTGCGAATGCTGGGATCTTCACTTCGGCACACATCAGACCTACACTTTCATGAATGTTAAACCCATGGTCTCCTAACACAAGGTCACCAGATAACAGTTTGTCAAAGAAGCTGCTGTTCTCAGTGACATGTTTGTCACTACATCGACCACCGCAGCCATTTGTGATAAAAGACAACGCCTTGAGGTGTGATGCAGATCAAGTATTTATAGTGTTATGATGCTTATACGAGGAGAAAGTTTGTGACCTAGGCTTCAAACCAGACGGTGTTTCAATAAACAGTTCAAAACAATAAATAATTACAGTCACTTTTCTCCCAAAGCTTCTGACAAACTCCAGTGGCATTGTGCGGCACAAGCTTTCACTGTCTGGCCATTTGTAAAAAAAAAAAAAAATGCATGAAAAGGTGGATGCTGAACACATCAGCCAGAAGTCTAACTGGCAAAGCCAACCTCGGGCGCATCAGCACTATCAGCAGTTCTTGGAACTTGGTATTGACACTTCTTGGCCCGCTGGAGATGTGTGGAGAAATAAAATTCAGGAGAGCGGCCAGCAGCATGAGGTAGTTAGGTAGGCCAGTGTAGTATCTGACCTATCATCATCTTTCTTGAAAGCTTCTTCTTTGAAGTTCTGGTCATAGAGATTTGTTTTGAGAGTTATGTTCTCATTACGAAGACACTGAACTTCTGACAGCAGCCCCGCGTTGTCTTTTTGCAGTGTTGAAACCTCGGCTGCCAAGGCACTGTTTTCTCTCTCTAACCGCTGCCAATCTAAAGTCAGTCTCCCAATACTAGCCTGTAGGTCTGCTACATCAGCCTTGTGCTCAGCAAGAGAAGTGTTGTAGAGATACAATATAGGAGAATACAACCCCACCCATTTAAGAAACAATTGATTTATTTAATCCTTTCCGTAAATAAACAAACGCACTTGACCAAATACATTTAACAGATTTATCTGCCCAGTCAGGTCCCCCAACCCCTTGGAAACAAAAGGCTAGTTAAAATATCTTATAAAAGAGAGAGGCCTGCGACACCTATGTCAGTAATACCGTATCGATACTTCTAAATCAGGGTAAATTACATACGTAATTACGTTAATGACACCTATGTCAGTAATGCCGTATCGATAGTTTTAAATCAGGGTAAATGACATAGGCTACTTTTCAGAATTTCCAATCTCCCGTTATCCCAATTCTCAGTGCAAAGAATGTATCTGATTCACAGCATAATGCCCTCTTAACAAACTGCGTAATACACCCCCCCCCCCCCCCCCCCACCACACTTCACCATACAATAAACAATAGTCAATTGACACGGCGACACAACAATGCGCAGATTCAGTCTCTCTCTCTCTCTCTCTCTCTCTCTCTCGGCTTGACACGGCCACACAATTAACAGTGCGCTGATTCAGTCACTACTAAACAAACTGCGTAATACACCCACCCCCCTTCCCCTTAAACGTCACCACCCTCCGCACTCATCCATACAATTTCACAATAGACAATGCGCCGATTCACTTCTAAACAAACTGACCTACTTTCGCAGTCCACCATACAATACACACTAACATGGCCACTCAATCAACAGGGCGCTCAAGGAAATATATATACATAAACAGCCACCTTCGTTCAGGCGCGTTATGATTGGACCTGTTCTGAAAGATCGTTATGCACCGAACTTGTTTCGTTATGCACCCGACTTGAGTTAATATGTACGAGACCAAACACAATATTCATACAGGAATTTTTAATTTTTTTAAATATGTATCAGACCCTACACGATATTCATACAGGAATTTATAATTTTTTTAAATATGTACCAGACCCTATGGTTTTTTTCATATATTCAAATAGCCAGCGGCTTCACACACCCACAATGTGGGCAGGGGAAAAAACCCACTCTATGTATAAACACCATGAAGTCTTCACAGACACAGAGCCAAAATGAGTTTGCAACCTGTTGGAAAACAGAGAAAGCTTTAAGATAAGGCCCTTCTTGTGAGTAGACTAAAGGGTATTTAGTGTTAACTTTTGCGCAGGCCAGCCCTAACAGGACTTGTGACACATGCACTCATGCTAGCCTACTTACCCATAACTCAGTCAACGCCTCCCGCACGTCAATCTCAGTCGCGTCTGCGCGTAACCCGCCCGTCAGTCACTGAGGGCCGTCCATATGATTACACCCGAACTAACCACGGCCTGCGCATGAGGCATAAATTCTCATGAGCTGCTGCACTGAGTCGCAGGGCTTCGCATGAAAATCTATGCCTCATGCTAGCCTACTACCCGTAACTCAGTCAACGCCTCCCGCACGTCAATCTCGCATCTGCTGTGCATGAGGCAATAGATTTCTCTGTCCCACCCAAGGCATAACCCGCTCAGGGCCAGTCATGATCACGGCCTCGGTGCTGTGGACGAACGAACTATGTTAGGCTAGTTTTGCCTGAAAGATTTTACAGTCGTCTGTGTAGTCATTTTGAAAATGATGTGTTGAATGCAAGATGTGTTTTGCTAGGAAGGATTTATGTGTTTTGTTAAGAAACATCTTGTAAACCAAAAGATAAGTTTTGTTTTAATCATATTGCAGACGGTTACTTGTATTAAAATTATATTTTGTATTAAAATGGACTTAATGACGCACGATTCACATTGCGGCCTATTTTGTGGCGCCACTTCGTGTGGGAAGAC